>JALIGW010000001.1:195225915-195250915 GCA_023053685.1 Diadophis punctatus similis | reverse complement strand
AAGGGGAGTGGGAAGGGGAAGTAGAAGAAGGAAACTTCTGACTCAGTTGCTCCCAGCAACAGTGGAATTCCTTACTATCTGTTTCTTGCTCTCAGAGTTGCTGGTCCTGGTGATCTCAGTTATTATACATGCAGACAGTGACAACACAGCTGATAGGTACCCAATGGTGTTTACTTAACCACGAATGCTTAAAACTACACTTCAATTAAGTATCAGTTATTAACTAGATTTAGTAGCAGGTGATATTTCAAATCTCATTCTTTATGAACCAAGTAGCAGCAGTGCATGTTAAAGAATGTTGTGCCCTCATCAGTATTCACAAAGACTTTTGCATTTATGAAGTAAAGCCTGCCATTGTAACCAGATAATCTAGAGCAGTGTTTCCCAACTTTGGCAACTTGAAGATGTCTGGACTTCAACTCCCAGAATTCCCCAGCCAGCATTCGCTGGCTGGGGAATTCTGGGAGTTGAAGTCCAGACATCTTCAAGTTGCCAAGGTTGGGAAACACTGATCTAGAGTCTAAGACACTGTCAAGCACCCATGGAATTTCTAGGATCTGAAGACATTTAGAAATGAAGCTGAAATTCTTTGTTTCACTATTAGGCCATAGTTAAGATGAATACATTGCAGCATGGATTAGTTATATAAATATATGCTGCAGCACAGATGCACACATGCACACACACAGCCATAGTTTGCTGGCTCATGCAATCACTTTTTTTTAAAAAAAAAGCAGCTTAGGACTTCTTATTTCAATTTGCATACTTTAAAAAAAGTTATTGTTTCATAATGAACAAACAGTGAAGACAAACATAGATTTTACCTTGATTTAGCTGCTTCTTCCACCATAGAATCTCTGGCAATGCAGTATATTTTTTACATAAAGAAAAATAAATATCTGAATTCTTATTAAAACTTCAGTATGCATATTTTGTTTTCTTGCCAAAACTGGATGATAATCTATAACTAAATCTGCTCATGGAAACCATTCACTGCATTTACTGTTGTTTTTTTTAACCTTTTATGATAAATGTTCTTTCCTTTTCCTTTTTTTCTTTCTTACACAATCTTGTCCTCCACACAGTTTTGATATTTCAGTCACACTAAACCAGAAATAAGTTAAATTACAGTTCAATCTTAGGTATGTTTTTCCAAACTAAGATCTCCTGTATCTGATGGCATTTATTTACTGATCAATTAATACTTACAATTTCTGCTTCAATAAATTATCAGTTATTAACTACTTTAGCTGAAGGGGATGCGAAGGGTTTTCAGATCTTGGCAAAATGAATTCTAGAGGAATATCTGTCACACACACAAACACACACACACACACACACACACACACACACACACACACATGCATATGCATATGCATATGCATATGCATATGCATATACATACACACACATATACACCAGGGGCGGGTTCCTAATTTTTTTACTACCACTCTGTGGGCGTGGCTTATTTTGTGGGCATGGCTTGCCAGCCATGTGACCGGGTAGGCGTGGGCCTCAGGAGCTTGGCAGCGGCCTGAGAAGTAGGGGGGCATTGCCCACCCACAACGCAGCCCCCGCAGCGGGAGCAGCAAGAATGCGGCAGCCGTTCTTCTAGGAGGCTCCGTCCGGCCTGAATGCTTCTCCCCATTTGATGATCCTAGGCTCCTGCCGCCCGTTCCCCCTCCCCTCAGCAGCTCGAGAAGCCTCAAACGTGCAAAAATGCCTAGGATCATCACCACACGTTCATGGCTTCTCAGACTGCTGAAGGGAGGGGAACTAAGATAGGTCCTGCCACCCGTTCTTTCAGTGTCTCACACGCTCCCTCAGCCATCCTCCCCTGCTTGGACTCACTGTGGGGTAGGAAGGCAGTGCATGCACAGTGCCGGAAGCTCGGCTTCTGGGCATGCACAGAAGAAAATTTAAAAAAAAATTTTTTTTTTAAATGGCAGTGCCCAGGCACCGGCAACCGACCGCACCGGTACTGTGACATCACCAGCAAGCCGCTACCGGTGCTATAGAGTGGACCGCACCGGTAGGAACCCACCACTGATATACACACATACACACACATACACACATACATATGTGTGTATGTGCATATATAAGTATGAATGTATGTATGAGATATATTAAGATATATCCTTGAAATGTATCTTTTCTGCAAGAAGAAGGCAATCACTCATCTAAGAACAAAATCAGATACAACTTGATTTTTTTTCTTTTCTTTATTAAAAATAGTAGATATCTAATTCACTTTTATGAATTATAACATTTTAATATGTCTCGGTTGCTTGAATATATGATATGAGTAGATGCAATACTACTGCAAAAAATAAAAAAATAAAAAAATGCAACATAGTTCAGTCACAAACTGGGTCAAAAGAAGTTAATTTTAAGGTTCTTTGCTATGCAGGAAGAAATGAGTATTTTTGGACATTCTCATCCCCCCATCCTTAAAAAAAACCTGCTCCTAAAATTTTCCAGTGAAGGCTGTCTTACAGCCACTCTGAAGCACTTTCAATGGGGGCGGCTACTGGAAATAGAAAGGCTCCAACTTTAGAATCCTAATCCTTGTTAAGCTTAGATATACAATTCTGAGAGGTTGGAAAAGAGTTTTGATTAATTGCAAAAGATTTGGGGCTGGAGCAAAGCATTTAGGTTAGGTATTCTATTCTAAATGACCCATTGGCAAGAGCAAGTTCCCTTTAAGGACCACTCGACAAAATAAAGTATTATCCCATAGAACAGGGGTGTCAAACTCGATTTCATTGAGGACCGCATCAGGGTTGTGTTTGACCTCAGGGGATCGGCAGGGGCGTGGCATGGTCAGGGGGCATTGCCAGCTCGAAGTTGCTCATATCGGGGGCACCTGTGATGGCCCAAGCACTCTGCCAGTGAAAATGAAGCACGCAACCCTCCCGAGCTCCATTTTTGCTGGCAGACGCACCACAGGCTGGTCCTTTGCTGTTTCTAGGACAGCTCATGGGCCAGATCTAAGTACCCCATGGGCCGGATCCAGCCCGTGGGCCTTGAGTTTGACACCCCTGCCATAGAATGACTAACACAGATTTGGACAAAACACTACTGAGATTTATCCCCAACAATAAAATAGGTTAGTGATCTCCACCTGTTACAGGTAGTCTTTTGCTTATGACCAGTTTCTTAGCAACCATTCAAAGTAACAATGGACTTACTAGGTGCCACTTATCCAAAGTTCCTGTGGTTTTTGGCAAAATCGTGCCCATGGCGAGCCACTGGTTTGCTTAACCACTGTGGCCTTCACTTAACAATCCCCACCAAAAAGCTCATAAAATCAGGTAGGTCATATGACTAATCTATTTTTACAACTACCATGACTTACAACCATGATGGGCAGGTTCCATTACAGTCAATCAAGGGCTACCTGAACAAAGCATCTCAATGTATGAAGAAACTGTTTTTCATATTGATTTATTTGTATTTATTTATTTGCATCCCACCTTTATTATTTTTATAAATAATTCAAAGTGATGAACATGTCCAACACACCTTCCTCCTCCTATTGTCCCCATAACAACAACCTTGTCAGGTGAGTTGGACTGAGAGAGGGTCACCTAGCTGGCTTCATACATAAGGCAGGACTAGAACTCCCAGTCGCTCACTTTCTAGCCTGATGCCTTAACCACTAGACCAAACTGGCCTATTCATTTTTTTAATGAATGTTGTAAGCTTAACTGAGCCCATACATTAGCACATTAAAAGATCTGTGGGCCAATTATCTATTCCATGTTTACATTAGTTTCTTTGCTGAAGCAGCTGCCAAAAAACAACTCAGATTCTGCTCCAGTTGGAACGATTTCCCCCCACCACAGCAGATTTTTGTCTTTAACTATGCTACAAAAAGGACCCTGAAGATAAACTCTCCCTCAAAGCATCTTTGAGCCCTTTTGACTTCCTTGACACAGCTGAGAAGAGGGGTTTTTTTGGGGGGTGGGGTGGGGGTGTGTTATTCCTTTTAGCTTGTTTATCTTGCCAACAAAAGAAGAATAAAATGATACACGACAGTAAGATCCTGAGGACATTAAACCGACTATTTGTTGTTTTAAATCAACTCTCATCCAACCTTAGGTATGAAAAATAGTTGGTGACTTTGGACAGTTCGCACTCTCTCTTGGCCCAATCCAATTCACAAGGTTGTAGTCAGAGGTGGTATTTCCCTACCGGTTTGCAAATGTGAGCGCTCGTGCACCTTCTGCGCATGCGCTTTGCTCCCGTGCGTGGGTGTGGCTTGCACGCATGTGCATGGCTTCAAAACGTGCCTAAATAGGATGGTATAGCACCGGGGTGGGTGGGCAGCCCCCCCCGCAGGTCGCCACTACCGGTTCCGCCGAACTGGTCGGAACCGGCTGAATTACCACCTCTGGTTGTAGTTGTGGGGAAAAATAAGAGGGAGAAGAAGCATTAAATATGTTCACCACCTTGAATCATTTATAAATGTGGGATAAAATCAAACAAACAAACTACTTAAAACTTACCAGAGCAGGTTTGGTGTAGCAGTTAAGGTACTAGGCTAGAAACCCGGAGATTTTGAGTTCTAGTCTCACCTTAGGCATGAAAACCAGAAGGATGATTTTGGGTCACCATTCACCCTAGGAAGGATACAGTGACAAACCGCTTCTGAAATCTGAAGAGACTTTTCTCCATAGTAGGTGGAGCTATCCTCCAAGGTTGGGAAAACACCACCTCTAGCCAATCAGGACTGAGTCTGAAAAGGTATAAATAGCACCTCCTGTGCCACAACCCCCCCTCTTCAAGACTCAGTCTAAAGCCAGGGATGCGTGCATCTCTTTCTCCTTGAGGACTTCTCCATCAATACGATTCATCTTATAGTGAGTGTTCTTCCTGCCCCTAACGAGCTCCCCAGGTGAAACCCCCTGCATCACCTGAGACTTGTTTCGGCAGGCTCCAGGAGTCAAAGCACAAACAAAAACTACCATAACGGTTGTTCTGTGCACATTCAATGCACAGCATGCCTTTCTGCTCAGATTTTAAATGTATTTTCCCTGTTACTTCTGAGTTGACTTGGAAGAGTTTTGTTTTTGCAGGGTAAAATATACATAAAAGTAGCAAAGAACAATGTTCTGTATTGTTCTGATTAGGATATCGTATTGTTCAGGATATGCACACTCTGAAGAAGTTAATCAACCTTCTTTGTGTCTTGTCAAGTCAAGAAGAAAATCAGTAGACAGTTAAATGATATTTAGGTCACCAACAAATGAACATTGAGCCTTCTCTAAGTGCTGTATTACTTCTTGGTCTTAAACTCCATATTTGCATTTAATGATTTTTTTTATTGTAACCAGAAGCAAAGGGTAATAATCTTGCAAGCTTTCTCTTCCCCACATGAGACCAATCATAGCAATGCAAACACAATTGAGGACTATTTTTTTATTTTTTAAAAAAAGATACACTACCGACTGTTTTAGTTCACGTATATCCTCAATACATAATTAATGCAAAATAGGTCCTAAAATTTTACAGCAAATGTTGGAAGTCTGCAGAGGTTTCTCTTTCAAAATAGCCTTTATATAAGATACAAAATCTTCCAAGCCTTTTAAATTTATCATTTTTCCAAGACTTTTCCAGAGCCTGCAATGAAGTGAGCATTCCTTTCCTACACTGGTTTTAAATATGTACAACGTTGACAGATGGAAAGTTAAATAAAAGATAGTATTTGAGCCCCAGTAGCACAGAGAATGCAGTATTGCAGGCTGACTTTGTCCACTGTCAGGAGTTCGATCCTAACCAGCTCAAGATTGACTCAGCCTTCCATCTTTCCAAAGTTGATAAAATGATGGCCCAGATAGTTGGGGGCAATATGCAAATAATGCTGATGCTGCAGTCTGCTCAGAGAGTGCTGTAAAGCAGGAGTCCCCAACCCCCAGTCTGAGCCCAGTGCCGGTCCACAACCTGTTTGGTACTGAGCCATGGGAGTGGTGGGCGAGTGGCATGCACACACACTTGCACAAAGCTGCATTTGTGAAAGTGGCACACACGTGCAATCCAGAGGTGAGTTCCTCCCGGTTTGCCCGAAATGGTAGCAAACCATTGGTGACATCACAATGATATCACGGAACCGGATCGGTCAGTGCCGGTCCGTGGGCGCCGCCATTTTTTCTACCTGATTTTTTTCGCATTTTTAATATTTTTTCCAGTTTTTTTTCTTCTGCACGTGCGCAGAAGAATTTCCAGAACTGTGCATGCATCACCATCTTGTTTTTGGCTTTTTAAAAAAAATTGGATTTTTTTTCACTGCGCGCCCACAAGTTACGGCCACAAGGTGCGGCCACAAGGCGCGGCCACAAGGTGCAGGAGGAAGTGAACTGGCAGCGAGGTAAGTTAGAACCCCTGGTGCAATCATCCTCTCTCCCCCCCTGCTTCCACCACTGCCTCCGCTGAGCTGGAAAGGTTGGAAGTCACTGTTGTAAAGCACTATGTGGAGATATATAAGTCTAAGTACTGTTGCTATTTGGCTAAAATTCTGCATAGGTTTCCAGGGCTTCAAAAGGCACATACCTGACCATACTCAGAGCTGTTCATTCTCAGGACAGCTCAGTTTAGTTTTGCTTTAATTCCTCTGGCTACAAGGCATGTATACATTTGTCAGAGATCTCATAAGCAAGTAGAGAATCCTGCCAATCAAATGTCTATGAAGGATGTACAGCAGCTTAGGGCACATTATAAAATCCGAGGCTCCCCAGCCACTCGACCTATAATTGACTGCAAGAAAACTAAATCAGCTAGAAAACAAAATTCCATCAGCTAGAACCATCTCCTGGTTGGCGATTTTTACCACCCTGCTGTTTCTGCTTGTGAAGATGCTCATAAAGATCTCTAAGCAGCCATTAACAACTCACCTGAAAGCCTCAGTTTCAGGTTCAGCTAAAGTTAAACTTGATCCTAATTCCCATGATCATACATAAGGATGCAAAGTAAGTTTGACTGAAACTTACAGTGAAGAATGGGGAAGAAAGATCAAATTAAATTAAATTATCAGATGAAGTTAAATTATTAACTTCCTTTCAAACTGGAATGAGGAGTAGGGTGAGTCGGTTCAAGGAGTAGGGTGAGTCGGTTCAATTCAATGGCTGTGAATTTTCCAAAATTAGTCTCTTGTTTGTGAATTTCTGTACTTTCCATTCACAGATGTCATCCTCTTTCTTTAACCAGGATCTTACTCTGACCAATGCAAAGCATAGTAGAACCGTTCGAAAGGCTGGAAAATTGGGAGGGGGGAAGACCAAGATAAAGTAATATGTGTTTATGACTGTATGTATAGGTTTGTATGTGTATACATACATATGAATAGTTATGCATATGCTTTATATATTTATTATGTTGGATTTATTTATTTATTTATTTATTTATTTATTTATTTATTTATTTACTTACTTACTTACTTACTTACTTACTTACTTACTTACTTACTTACTTACTTACTTATTTATTTATTTATTTATTTATTTATTTATTTATTTATTTATTTGCAACCCAACTCCAGTGGACTCTGGACAATGTACAAAACTAAATAAAATATAAAAACAGTGACAACATTGGTTTGTTATGTGCTGCTCATTCATTTATTGTTCTTGTGACCTGCTTTGAGCATATTTTTGTCTACTCCTTGACATTTAATGACCTAAAGCACCTCTTCTAAGACATAAGATGGGAATTATATTAGGTATAACAACTTCAATAAAAGACCATATTCTGGTCAGCCTGTCTCAATAGGTTTCTGTTTGCACTATAAACGTAAAGACCATATATTACCCCAAAATTACATGATATATTAGCAATAGCAATAGCACTTAGACTTATATACCGCTTCACAGTGCTTTACAGTCCTCTCTAAGCGGTTTACAGAGTCAGCCTATTGCCCCCAACAATCTGGGTCCTCATTTTACCCACCTTGGAAGGATCGAAGGCTCAGTCAACTTTGAGCCAATGAGATTCCAACTGCCGAACTGCTGGCAGCCATCAGCCATCAGTCAGCAGTCAGCAGAAGTAGCTTGCAATACTGCATTCTAGCTACTGCACCATCATGGCTCTTAGGCAGTGTCAGTGCTCTTTAACCTGTCCTTTCTCCTGAGTGTAGTTTGTACAGTATTCACTTTTATTACTGTAATTAAAATCTTTAATAAAGAATACAAAATAAAAGACAATATCTTGTTTTGCTGATGCTACTTTAGGAACAAGAATAAAACCACATGCTAAAAGAAAAGAGAGAGAGTGAGTGAGACCAAACAATAGACAGATACAGATATGACCCATTTTGGTAAATGCATTTTTATTTCACATTCTATAATATTCCAAGTTATAAGAAAGGTAAAACTATTATTTTATCTGAATAGACAGAGAAAAACCATTTTACTCTTCTTATATCTCAAGCAGCAGCCCCAGCGGTGTGTTGCTCCCGGTTTGGCCCAGTTCTTAGAACCGGTAGCACCGGTGCCAGGAGGCTCTACCCATCCGCCCGGAATGCTTCTGCGCATGTGCAGAAGTAGCGCGCGCGAGCTCGCGCGCGCACGAACCGGTAGAAAAGGATTTTAGAACTCACTACTGAGCAGCCCTATCTGTAGAACGCTATCACTTAATTAGAAGTGATAATTTACCATTGCTAATTAAATAAGATTTCTTTAAACCACACACTAAAATACAATTAACACAATGCACAATTGCATCTCAAGGAGGGCAAAGGGAGGGTCATTGGATAAACTTCCAGCCATTTTCTGAAGATACCATAGCTTCAAAATATATGACCCAAACCCTCACAGAAATATAAAATCATTTCCCCTTCCCTGACCATCACCACCACCACTCAGAACATGAAGGGGCCCCATCGCATAAAACTCACCCTAAATCTATTCCTGACATTTAATCTTCTCATAGACTTAATGGATGCCTAACCCTAACCGTAGGCTTGCTCTTGTTCCAAAATCAACATTTTTCTTCTTCAAACACCATACATTATTCGCAGTCCAAAAATAAATGCTGCGGTGCATAGAACAATGAAGCCGGCCCCTTTCCCCGAAATTGTTTCCTACAATGAGTTCTATGTAGGGCTGCCCTTGAAAGCCACTCAGAAGCTTCGACTGGTGCAGAATTCAGTGGTGCGGCAATGATGGACATATCTCCATATGCTGGTTGTCAGTTTGCTTCCCAGGTCTACTTCAAGATGCTAATTTTGTTCTATAGCCTACATATGAGCCAACATGCCATTCAACTAACCAGTGTCATTTTTGGGGCCCAGGCCTCTTCTGTGGAATGAGATCATGATGGTTCTCACCTGAGAAATGCCAGCAGGTCTTCAAACCTGGCTGTTCTCCCAGGCCTTGTTCTAGGGTGCCTATAATCCTATGGGAGATGTTTGTGTATGTTTTCAATGCCAATCGTCTGATCAATCATTTTGTTCTCTGGTTCTTCCTTGTTCACCGTTTATCATGTTTTTCCGTCCTATTCGTATTATATTTTACCATGTTAGGTCATGTATCATTCTGAAGGTGTCCAGTACCCAAATTGAATAAATTAAAATTAAGTTAAGCATACCGATCATCAAAGACACTGTATTTCACCTTTCCTTTCCTCTTCACTGTGTTGTTGATTATAGCTGCAGCATTCAATTTATAGGCAGCATTTCATATCATCGCATCACTGCCTTTCATTTTCTTGAATGTCTGCATTGTATTCCGTATCGTGTACTCTATTTTGTTGTGCTGTCACTGTTACATTTTTGGTGAGATAAGATTCATCCATCAATCACATTCCACTGATATCATTTTGGCACTTCCTGTAAGACATGGCTTCACATAACACCAGCAAGGACATATTTGGTGAGAGAGAGAGAGCAGATGATGAATACCAGTTGGATTCAGTCTACAACTGGCAATGCAATGTGGGATTTGAAAAAAGTGACTGACCCTGAAAATCCACATAAGATTCTCACTGCAACTCAAATATTTGGACACCAAACTTTAATCGAACAGTGAAACTCATTGTCAATAAAAGATCTTGCATTAGATGAAACATTTATAGATACTTGGATTTCTATCTCCATGGAAATGTTGGCAACAGAACTTTGAGTAGGCTGCAACGATAACCTTGCATGGACATCTTGTCAGTTGGCTCTTCAAATTTCAAGAATTGCATTGCTGATTTCTTCCTCAAATTCAGGGTCTTTTTTCCCCCCATTAAAAATTTTTTTTGGAGGAAGACCATAGGCAATCTCTATGGTGTCAGGTACTATTCAGTTGGTAGTCTAATTTGAGAAATAGCCATTTCACTCATCTAACTATTAACAATGGTATCTCTATATCTGGGTCACATTGTGTTTTCATTACCTCTTCTTGCAACATAAAACTGAAATATATTCTTCATCCTTCATTTGGTGAGATACTTCTTTTTTTAATCTCCTTCCAGTACATACTATTATTCTGATAATTGGTAATTTTGTTTTCCTGCGATTTTGAGCAAAAACGGAAGGAAACGATAGCATAAACCCAAGATTGTAGCTAGCCTAGTATCCTAGCATGTGTCTGTGTGCATGGGAGTTGCTGCTAACCAAAAAACAGGAAGGACCTGTTCAACCATTTACAACAGTCTGCAGCCATGTATCGAACTGTACATTGATTGAACACATAATTTTGTGGCTGTCTTATAATTTATGCCTATTAACATTTGTAGATGCATTGAATTCTCTTGTTCCAATTAACATAAAAAGGTAAAACATGCCCAAACCCAAATCAATACATTGTAACAAATAACCCTTTTATCTAATTGGATGATTCTCTGGTTTGTTAAAAGTTATGTTATGGCTCCTCAATTAAATGTACATTTTAGACAGAAAAAAACCTTTTAATGAGTGATCAATTGATTTAAGCTTGTAACTGCAATAGAAGGTGATTACAAAAAAGCAGTAGAAAAAGCATTTTGGAAAACTGGACTGTTACGGAGTCTAACAAAAATCTTCTGGACAAGTTCATTCAAATTCAGTGCTCCAGCATTCATCATTCTAGCCATTGTCTATCCACTGCAGGATGGACATGTTTCTAGCCAGAGGTGGGTTCCTCCCGGTTCGGACTGGATCACCCGAACCGGTAGTGACCCGCTGGTGACGTCACAATGGTGTCACGGATCCGGTTTGGTGGGTGCTGGTCCGTGGACACCGCCATCTTTTTTTTATTTGTTCTGAATTTTTTATTGTTTTTTCCTCTTCAGCTGCTTGAAAAATGGCCCTTCCCCTTTATTCCTTTGCCCGAAGCACAGCTGTTCAGCTCCTCAGCTGTGTTTCAGACTCATTCTAGCTATTGAGCATGCACGGAACCAGAATTGCATGAGGGGACGCGTGCGTGCATGCGAGTGGAGCGCAAAACATCACGATGCGAACTGGTGAGGAAAGTAAGTAGAACCCACCCCTGTTTCTAACCAATACAGTCTTGAACTTTCTTTTGCCAACAGAATACGCAATATTGGTGATGTCATTGCTTCTTTAAGTAATACCATCATTATAATGTAAAGGAAGAAGGTCAGCTGCCCAGAAAAGTCTAAAACTATTTTTATTAAGATTGGTATTATGACAGAATTTTGAAAGTGTGATGGTTATCCCCCCCCTTTTTTTTATACTTGTGTGAACTAGAAGGTTCTGAGATATTTATACATATTTTCTTGTTTTGGACTCAAGCTATGTTTTGATCCTCCTTGACCACCCTCAAGCCCATCCTTTTTCACTTGCTACAGTAATATAGGTCACAAAAAGTCAATGAAAGAGGCTGAATTTTGTATTTCTAAAGCCAGACTGAACATAATCATATTGCAGACAAAGGGAGGTAGTGGTGCAATCTATGAAAAATATAGCTGAGGTCCAGTCATACTACAAAATAACAAGCTTCAGGCAGATTATATTTCTGGGTCAGCCAGGCTGTACCATTTGGCCAGGAAAAAAAAATAAGGAGGGGACTGTACCCCCTTCTGTCAGCCATGAGCCTATGTAAACTATCAAATAGGCTTAAAATGGCCTTTTGATACCTGTCTCCAGACTTATTTCAGAAACTTTGGAAAACAAATGCAACCAAATTAGCTCCATCTGTCTGTACCACCCTGCCCACTATGATCTTCCAAATAATAAATATGGCCATCAAATGCAAATTGTTGTGTGTTCTGCATTACAAGGTGGATAATTCTGTATTTGGTCATGAATAACCAAGTTCAAATGCTTATTCGACTATGAACTTCAAATTGTGGGATTTACTTCTTACTCTAGAGCTTACCATGATCCATGATACCATTGTTATGGACAAATCCAGACTCAGTAGAAATCTAGAGTCTTTGTGATCTTGACACCAAGAGTAATTGAATTTTCTTCCTATCTTGAGGTAGGGGTGGCTGACTTGAATTTGTCAGTTGGGTCTGTTTGATAGGAAGAGTCAAATAAATCATATCAAAATAGGTACAGTAATCTGAATTTTCTTAGCACAAAGAAGAAAACATTCCCCCCTCTCTCTCTCCCTCCCTCCCTCCCCCTCTCTCTCCACACACACACACACACAAATTACTGTGAATAAAAGCAACCAATCTGAAGTTAACACATTACCTATGCGGCTCACTCCCTGACTACATAAAACATATTCCTCAAGCCCATTATCCCATCCTTTGGCTTCCTCCCCTTTCTTGAATTATGGACTCCTTTTATTCATCCTACCCAGACCCTCTTTTTACATCTTCCCCTGTAATTGTATCCCTGACTTTCTCAACTGTTTTTTAAAAAATAAACAATTCATACCCGTTAGCAGTGGTGGGTTCCTACCAGTGCGGTCCACTCTATAGCACCGGTAGCGGCCCACTGGTGACGTCACAGTACCGGTGCGGTTGGTTGCCGGTGCCTGGGCACCGCCATTTTTTTAAGATGAAAGAACGGGCGGCAGGAGCTATCTCAGTTCCCCTCCCTTCAGCAGTCCAAGAAGCCACGAACGTGCGGTGATGATCCCAGGCATTTTCGCACGTTTGAGGCTTCTCGAGCTGCTGAGGGGAGGGGGAACGGGCGGCAGGAGCCTAGGATCATCGAATGGGGAGAAGCATTCAGGCTGAACGGAGCCTCCTAGAAGAACCGCTGCTGCAGTCTTGCTGCTCCCACTGCAGGGGGCTGCGTTGCGGGTGGGCAATGCCCC
This sequence comes from Diadophis punctatus similis, assembly GCA_023053685.1. NCBI lineage: Eukaryota > Metazoa > Chordata > Lepidosauria > Squamata > Dipsadidae > Diadophis > Diadophis punctatus. The sequence continues at coordinate 195,237,716 of JALIGW010000001.1, read as the reverse complement.
CCTGCTTCTCTGGATGCTGCCAAGCTCCCGAGGCCCACGCCCACCCGATCACATGGCTGGCAAGCCACACCCACAAAATAAGCCACGCCCGCAGAGTGGTAGTAAAAAAATTAGGAACCCGCCCCTGCCCGTTAGCAACCAAGGTCAAGTGTAGTACATCATGGGCAGCTGTCTTGCTCCTGTATTCCATAAGTCCTTTACAATATCCCGAGACTTCTTGATGGAACCCTAGATAAGTTCCAGAACACCTTCTAAAGAAAGATTGCACCAAGATAATAAAAACATTAAAATGCTTTATCTTTTACTAATATTTTACTTAGAACACAAGCATATGTTTTTGTTATGTTTTCTATGCAGAACAAAAAATGTAAGAACTTTAAAACTTGTACTCATTTTTTTACATGAGCAAACACAAGGATTTAATTATTCTAAATTGCTCAATCAAAAAACCATCACTAATTGTTGAAGGAGAATGGAAACATTGCCTTTACATAGCCCATCCATGTGATATGAACATCAGTGCAAAGGAGAATAAATATGAGCAGGAAAAACACATCCAAGTTGTTCAGGCTGTCTTTATAACAGCAGACAAATTGATGCTATTAAGGGATTTTAAGTTTATTATCTTGGGTTTTAAGTTTTGATTTCATTTCTTGTGTTTTGATTGAATCTTGTGTTTATGTTGAAAGTCCTCTATATGCATCAGAGTAATAAATGTAATATTCAACACCTGGTAAAGGATAGTAGATGCCACACAGGGATTGTCATACCTTATGTGGGACCTTGCTAACTTTTGTATTTGTAGATTGATTGATTATATGCCATCAAGTTGTCTTTTTTACTTCTAGAAATCACATAGATCTTCTCCATGATAATCTGTCCCTAATCTGATCTTTTCAAACTCCCAAGAGTACACTCATCACTACAGTAATTGAGTCCATGGATCTTGGTGCTTGTGGTCCTATTTTTCTCCATATGAACAATACAACACAAACAGGCACATACTTCTCTGAATCTACATATCATTCATTCATTTTAGCAGTTGATGCATGTTATGGACTAAACTAGCACATCCAACTGCCCTTGGGAAACAACACAGAAGATGATATATTTCAAACGTTTTAGTGAAGGAATGCTGCTTGCAAATATCTAAATATGTACTGGTATCAGGATAGCCAGTTTGGTGTAATGGTTAAAAGGCTGGAAACCAGGTGACTGTGAGTGCTAGTCCTGCTTTGATGCACAAACCTAGCTGGTTGACCTTGGGCCAGTTACTCTCACTCTGTCCTAGGAAAAAGGCAATAGCAAATCACTTCTAAGAAATCTTGCCAAGAAAACTATAGGAACTTGTCCAGACAGTCAACAGGAGACAATACTGTCTAATGTAAGAGAGAGAGAGAGAGAGAGAGAGAGAGAGAGAGAGAGAGAGAGAGAGAGAGAGAGAGAGAGAGAGAGAGAGAGAGAGAGAGAGAGAGAGAGAGAGAGAGAGAGAGAGAGAGAGAGATGTTAAGGAAATTCAAGCCGTACCAAATACGGGAGGGAGGGAGGGAGGGAGAGAGAGAGAGAGAGAGAGAAAGAAGGAAAGAAAGAAAGAAAGAGAGAGAGAGAGAGAGAGAGAGAGAGAAAGAAAGAAAGAAAGAAAGAAAGAAGGGGAAGGAGGGAGGGAGGGAGGGAGGGAGGGAGGGAAGAGAGAAAGAAAGGAAAGGAAAGGAAAGGAAAGGAAAGGAAAGGAAAGGAAAGGAAGAAAGGAAAGGAAAGGAAAGGAAAGGAAAGGAAAGGAAAGATCAGCCTCTCCCAAAATGAACTTAAAAGGAACACTCTAATTAAAACTTCTACTTAAACCTACATATATCTTATGCCAACAAAGCTACTGCCAGAACTTGTAATTGATACCATTAATATCAGCCGGTCACAATATCATCTGCATTCTGCTCAGCATGTTGAGTTTGCAATCGCAAAATTTAAGAAATGTTCCTTGTTTGGGCAGTTATGTTCTGTTAGGAAAAAATGTTGTTCACTCGCAGCACTTAGTGATGCTCCCTATGGAATTGCTAGGTACAACAAGGTCTTAGGATAATTGCAAAGTTCAACTTCCAATAGAAAACGGTAGCAACGGTTTGCAAACCAGAAAGGTCTGGTTAAAGTTTTTTTCCTCCTTTCATCATTGTTTTTCCTACATGCAGGATCCATGCTCTGTTTGACCACTCTAAGCATTTTTAGTATGCTGTAATTTTTTCAGGAGTACTTCTCTCACCTATTCTTTTTCCCCCTCCCATTTATTTATATATTTTCTCTTTACATACAATAAGTGCTTGGTGAACCGCGTACTGTCTGAGTCAATTGCTTACATAGTAATACTTTTTAAAATCTTAATTTCTACCTCTGTTATCCAACCATTGATAACACAAGTCCCATGTTTGATAGTGCTCTGTGTCTTCCTTTTCTTTTATCTTCAGTGTTAGTCTGTCCATTTCTGCACAGTCTAGTTTTTTTTAATTATATCTTCTTCTGTAGGTGTTTCTTCATTCTTCCAGTGTTGTGCAAATACAAATCTTGCTGCTGTCAAGACATGTGATATCAAATATTCATACCCTTTATCATATTTTTCTGGTATTATGCCTAACAGAAATAGTTCTGACTTATAGTCTATATGCTGTCTTAACATTTTTTTCTAACCATGTATGCATTTTTGTCCAATTTGGGGGGGGCATGTCCATTACATGTGATAATATGTGTTCTCTCACCTATTATTGTGCACCCCTCATAGGGCGTGTCAAATTTTTCAACTTTCAATTTCCAAACATTAGGGGTACTGAAAAGTTGTGATGTGCCTTGGGGATTGTAAAGATATTTTGGTTAAGTTAATATAATTTAGAGGGGCTTGGTAAGTAACTACCGTAATTATTGGAGTATAAGATGCACCTTTTTCCCCCTAAAAGAGGGTGAAAATGAATGTAGCCCCGCCCAGCCTCTGAAACGGAGCTTTGCAAGGCTAAAACAACCTCTCAAACCGAGCTTTGCAAGGCTGAAAAAGCAGCCTTTAAAACGGACCTTTGCAAGGCTAAAACAACCTCTCAAAACGAGCTTCGCAAGCCTGAAAACAACCTCTCAAAACGAGCTTTGCAAGTCTGAATGAGCAGCCTCTGAAACGGACCTTTGCAAGGCTAAAACAACCTCTCAAACCAAGCTTCGCAAGCCTGAAAACAACCTCTCAAAACGAGCTTTGCAAGGCTGAAAAAGCAGCCTTTAAAACAGACCTTTGCAAGGCTAATATACCTGTTCCAGGCTGTTTGCTAAGGATGCTAGCCAGATGGATGCTGGTAGGCAGAATTTTTTTTTCTTATTTTTCTCCCCAAAAACTAAGGTGCATCTTATACTCCGGTGCGTCTTATACTCCGAAAAATATGGTACATCAATATCATAACTTTTAACCATTTTGTTTGTTTCATCTGCAATTATTTAGCCCAAAACTACATATTTGGCATTATGGTATACTGTGTTTCCCTGAAAATAAGACCCTGTCTTATATTTTTTTGAACCCCAAAATAAGCGCTTGGCCTTATTTTTGGGGAGGTCTTATTATTTTGGGGCATGTGGAGCAAGACGGGGCTCCTTCTGCCGTCTTACCTGATTTCCAGCTCTGTCTCCCTAACCCTAACCAGAGGAAATGGCAGGGACTGGCTGCACATGCGTTTAAATATTTTCGGGGAGGGCTTATTTTGGGGGGATGTCTTATTTTCGGGGAAAATACAGTAGGTAGTCCTTCACTTATGATCACAATCAGGTCCAGAATTTATGTTGCTAAGCAAGGTGTTTGTTAATTGAGTTGTGTCCAATTTTACAACTTTTTTTTTGCTGTGGCTGTTAAGTGAACCACTGCAGTTGTTAAATGAATCCAGCTTCCCCCATTTTTGCTTGTTGGAAGGCAGCTGCAAAGATTGCAACTGTCAATCACACGAGCCAGGATGCTATAACTATCGTAAATGCATGCTGGTTGCCATGCACCCAAATTTTGATCATGTGACTGTAGAGATGCTGAAACAATTGCAAATGTGAGAACTGGTTGTAAATCACTTTTCCCCCCAATGCTGCACTAACTTCAAATGGGTCACTAAATGAATAGTTGTAGGCTGAGGACTATTTGAGTCAAAGGTACAGTACAACTAGCTATGGCATGTAGAAATCTACATAAATATTATAAGTAAAAGAACTCACTCTCTTTTGTATTGAAATATTAAAATTTTAATTAATTTTAACAGCTCTGTACAAGTATAGTATGAAATGTAACAGTGTCCTGTTTAGTATTAGAGTTTAGTTACCTTGGAGTAGATCTATTTAAATAATTGGGAAGAGTTAATGTGACTACATTTAAGAAAGCTTTCTGGCATAATGTACATTTCTCCAATTCTTTGCTATTTCTATGGGTCAAGCACACATGCACAGAAATACACAGCAAACAGTGTATATCATCTGTACTGTTTGCTGTTTGCTGTTTGGCAAATTGCTTGAAGGCAGAGGCCTTTTCCCCTTGTTTTCCTCCCCCAAAACTAAGGTGCGTCTTATACTTCGGTGCGTCTTATACTCTGAAAAATACGGTATTTCCACAGAAGTAGTTTCTCTGTGTTCAATTATGCTACTTTCTTTCTAGAAAAAAAAATCCATGCACAGAGTTGGAACCCGTGACTTCCCGTTCAAAGCACCCCTTCTGGGAGGAAGTTCCATTGAACTCAATGATACTTCCTACTGAGTAGAAATCTAAGTAGCAATATTTTGCACTGTTATTATGACACCATTGTGCTACCTACCTATACTGGCAATAAACCAGTGGAACTCAAGGAATTTATTTCCGAGTGGAGAGATAGAAGGTTGATTATTGTGTTAGGAGCTATATTTAGTGTGTCAAGTATATTTCTTTCAGATCAAATTGCTTGTAGTTACCGGGGGTCTCCAGTCCTAAGGGTAGAAAAAGAAACCTTGCAATCCAATTGGCAAGTTGTAATGGATTTCAAAACTGCAGAACAATAGCGTCCATTAATATAAGGAGAGTGAAACAGCACTGCTAGAATTACGAAGTCATGTATAACACATCTCGCTAACAATGCACTCGCCAAGTGTTGGTTGTTTAAGCAATTTTAAAGCAAGTGCCTTCCTGTTCCTGTTCTTTTGTAGATGTAAAGGGAGTCTCATAAAGTATAGAAGTGCTTCCTGCTGTTAACATCTCAACCTTTAGGGAAAGTAGTTAAAGGAAAGATTCACTGTGATTAAAAATAATGAATGGATGACTGCCTATTACGAGAGCTATTGCTAACAAAATAAGGCAGAAGGCACGTCTGAGAATATCTTTGCCGGAGGCTTTCTGTGTTAAAGAATAAAAAGTCATTTTCATGCATGTGCATTCTCTCAAACACATGGACCCATACACATGCACACGGAGCAGACAAAATGAAAGAAATTCTTTAAATAACCTATCCAGCAAATGAAACGAATACTTTAAATAACCTATCCAGTGGAAGAAACCCTGATCAGTACATTTCATTCAGGAATCAAACGGAAGACTAATTTCCATGTAGACAAGCTTTGAGGTCTGTTTTACTTGCAAAGATTCAAACAAAATCAGAGTTCGGTTTGATTAATATCATTGTTAGCGAACCTGAAGTTCAAGAGAATTCATTGCTGCAAATGAAAAGGTTGAAGCCTTTTTGCAAAGGATTTTGAAAGAATAAATTTTAAACGGACCTTGTACTGATGTAGGCTTGTCTGCCAATTATTTTAGTACCATTTCCAAAGGCATAAACTAACTCTTTTTATTCCAATCATATTATTAAGGATTAAACAAGCAAAAATAATACAAAAAAAAACTGATACAGAAATGGGGACACCTCAAAAAGAGAACCCCTCAGAAGAAGCAGGCCAGCTCAGCAAAAAGATATTTAACATTCTTTTCGCTTCAACTTTTGCTCCTGTTTTCTTTCTGATGATCAAATGTTTATTTTCCTCAGAGGAAATATGTACAGCATACATGCTTTGACTTCCTCGGTGTATCTTTACAATAACTGTATCTGATGGATTATGTGGAAAGCTAGCAGTGACCAAAGCAAAAAGCAACCAATATACAAAGGCTTTGGTCTCAGCTGGAAAGAAAGCCATGTTCTGTCAGCTGGGCTTTGCAAAGGAGAAACAGCAGCTGGGCATGAAGGTCCGTAGGGAAGGTGCCGTCACATGTTCATTCACTGGATCCCAGTTCTGGCCTCATTTTAAGATTAAATCCTGGAATTGTCAGTGAAAATGACAATTGAAATGAGAGGAAATGAAAGACTTTGTTCTTCTCTTTTAGCTTGATTTGGAAATTGCACATGGGTAGTTCTACAGTCAGCCCCTGGCCCTGTCTTTGCTGTATATCAGTGGTTCCCAACCTGTGGTACGTGTACCACTAGTGGTACGCGAGGGCCTTCCAGGTGGTACGCGAACACTTTCGGGGTCATGAACGATTTTTAGTTAGTTATTTTTTACTTCACAAAAATGTTTACTGCCTAACACAAGATAATCTGGCAACGATTTGCAACTGTTGCCACACGTCACCCACCTGGTCCCAGCGGCCCGAGAATCCAGTTGCTGGATGCGCGGGGCCAAAAAAGGAACGGTACAATTATGGAAATAAAGTGATATCTGATCGAATTTAGTTTCTCTGGAACCAGGTGGTACGCGGCGACTGTACGGGACCTCCAAGTGGTACTCGATCACAAAAAGGTTGGGAACCACTGCTGTATATACATGAGTTTTACCTGCCTCCTTGTAACAATAATACAGTCAACTGGAATTTCATCTCATGGTGATCCCATATACAGGTGTTGTTGGTTGTTTGAAAAGTGCATTGGCAATGAAGAAATTACTGGATTTGCGGAAATGGTTTAGTTGTTCTCCTGCTTCATTTTTGGTTTTCTAAGCTAACTACATTTCCTTTTTGATATTTTCAACTTTGATATGCCAGTCTCCAACTACAAGCACCACATCTTTCTTGCATGTTGTGTTGATTTCAGATTGAGCTTCACCATAAAACTCATCAATCTTCTCTTCTTCTGCATCAGAGGTTGTTGAATCCTCAACTTAAGACTAGAAAAGTCCTTGACTTATGACCGGGAAAGTCCTCAACTCCCGACCGCGCCGGCTGCAGCTTCAATCTCATTGGTTGAGGCTCAAGCAGCTGGAGCACGGGAGAAGGGACAGCACCTATTGGTTGAGAGGTTGACAGCTCCTATATAAAAGGAGCTGTCATCCCCTCAGTTGTTGTTGTTGTTGCTGCTGTCAGCTGTCAAATGGTGCTGAATAAAGAGTTCCTGTTAAGCCAAGCCTGTCAAGAGTCTTTCTTCCAGCCAGCAACCTCCCAGCTATCTAACAGAGGTTGTAGCATAAATTTGAGGAGCTGTCTTACTGAAAGATGGGCTGCAAAGTTGAAATATTATTTAGTCATTGATGGCATTTTACCCATTGTACTCTTGGTCAGGGGTAAAATGCTACCGGTTCAGCCCGGTTCGGCTGCCAGTGGTTTGGAGAACTGGTAGCGGCAGCAGCGCGAGGCTCCGCCCAACCACCTGGACGTCGCCATTTTCTTTTTTTAACCCTCTGCGCATGCATAAAGCCTTCTGCACATGTGCAGAGGGTGAAAAAGTGCGTGTGACAGTGGCGTGTGCGCTTCCGAACCGGTAGGGAAAGTAAGTAGATTTCACCGCTGCTCTTGGTACATATTTCTTGACTCTGAAACTAGCATTGTTTTTTCTGTGTGTGTTCTAAGTAGTAATCAATATGAAATTCTGTTTGAAACTGTCCAATTCTTGCCCGTTTCAATTTGCCAGTGCTTAAGATGTCAATGTGTAGTCAATTCACTTTATCTTGTCAGTGTCTTGAGCTTTCTCATGTTCATACTACTTATTTTCATGTTCCCACTGCAATTCTATCTTTGCAGCTTTGAATTTTCTTTTACTGCATGGCAACATCAGCAAATGGATGTCCAGAAAGCTTTTATCTAGTCCTGTCATAGATACCATTAATACTCTAAAATATCATCAACTGTTCTATCCTGAGTGCTGTACAATCTGAAGGGCTCATCGTCCATGGCTATAGCAATAGCAATAGCACTTTTCTTATATACCGCTTCATAGTGCTTTACAGCCCTCTCTAAGCGGTTTACAGAGTTCAGCATGTTGCCCCCAACAATCTGGGTCCTCATTTTACCCACCTCGGAAGGATGGAAGGCTGAGTCAACCTTGAGCCTAGTGAGATTTGAACAGCTGAGCTGTTGAACTAGCAGTCAGCCTGCAATGGCTGCATTTAACCACTGCACCACTTCAGCTCTTGTGAATATCCTCAGTTTATATTGTCAAGACATGTAGAGCTCTTGGTAAAATACAGGATTGGGTTATCATTGCCTGCTCCCACATAATATGTAATGATGTTTTTGACATTGTCACTAAAGGGTTCATTTGCCTCTAGCATCCTCTTCTACCAAGACTGTTTAATATAGATACCTACTTGCTTTAGCTGAGCAGCTGGAATGACCTTCACATCTTGAGTGACCTGGCTAAGAATACATAATCTTGGCATACATTTTCAGGATTCTTTAGTTATCCCGCCTAGGAATAGACACCCACCACAGTAAAGTGGGTTTAAAAGGATCTTGTACTGATCCACAGCACAGCAGGTCATGAAGGCATTCATCTCAAAAGAATAAATTATTAAGCCAATTATTTACAGATTAGGTTTCTTAATTTATGTATTTTTAAGAAGTAGTGTATTTGTTAAAAAACCCCTACAATGTCTTCTGGATTTCATGATAAGGAAGAGCAATAAGTTTCTGTGCTCACCTTTATAAGACTATTTTGGTAAAACTGATACCACTCACCCCAATCCATCAGTATTATTATTTCCGGCACTAACAAGCTAACCAAAATTCTGGTTTACAAGATTACAGGATCTGATTTTCAGTTCTTTAAAAAAATAGAAGAAAAACACTTTGATAGTGATTTACCTTAGAAAGTAGATTAATGAATTAATGTGAACATTTCATGATTGCAAGAACAGTAAATTTGCACTGACTTCATGCAAATAGGAAAAGATTAAACTTCCTATACAATCCTAAATCCTCTTGTGATCCACCCCTCTCCCTTACATTTAATGTAAATGTTAATGTTTCTTGTATTTTCTTTGCTGTATGCCGCCCTGAGTCCCTCGGGAGTAGCGCGGCATATAAGAAAACCAAAATAAATAAATAAATAAATAAATAAATAAATAAATAAATAAATAAATAAATAAATAAATAAATAAATAAATAAATAAATAAATAAATAAATAAATAAATAAATAAATAAATAAATAAATAAATAATGCCACATTGAGTTTGGTATTTTAATCCTTCAGAAGTGCAGCTCCTAACAAAGTGCTTAAATAAATGCATTTTCACATTTGTACAAAACACAAGAAGTAAACCACAGAGTCTTCCAGTGGAGAACATTTCATATTGATTTATCAAGGCAACTTGTTCATTAGATCTTTAAGAAGGTTTAATAGGATTTTTAAAAACTGAGTTTTGAAACAAGTATCCCTACCAGAGACTCCTTTGTGCATAATTCTGCAAAGAGCAGCAATCTACGAATTAGCAAACTTGGCAATTAGTCTTGGCTCAGACATGATTTTCTCCCCCCCCCCCGATATGTATATTTGTGTGGGTGTGGATTTTATTTTATTTTTTGCTATAAAAATAGGAAGATTAAGTTGGTTATAAAGCTTACACTAATGGGATTTTGTATATGTGTTACAAAAATTTTAGGGAAACAGACCACCAATTTTCAACAACTATGGTAAGAGGTAACTGTGACTGAATGTCAAACACACTCTGGGAACAAAGAAGAGAGCCCAAGAATTATAGAAAAGATTTGTGAGTCCAGGGAAGGAAGGAGGAAGGAAGACACATGAAAAAGACACGGAATAGCTCTCCTTTAATTATAGAGGGTATAACTTGAGCTGCAAAATTATTTTTGGCAGACTTTCAAGGTTCTTTTACCGTACCCTACCAGCAACAGAGATCTTTACAGATATCCAATTAATTCTTTTTTCCCTGAGTTCACCTGACTTAAAAAATTGGACAGGAGGCACTCAGAACCACAAATAAAGACATGAATTCAGAAGCTATTTATAGCCTGAGGATGAAGGTTGCTTATCACTAGAAGGATATAATGAGAACACAATTTACCAAATCCAGACCTAAGAGAGATTAGGTGACAAAAATATTCTTGGTCATCACTATTAACTTCATTTCTAAAGCAGTCACTTTGGCAACAGCCCTAAACTACATTCCTGTTCCTTTAAAAGAAGTACAGTCTTTGAGAGCTTGAAATAAAGCTCTCAAAGGTGCAGAGCTTCAACCAATAAAACCTCCATTTTGTTGAGATTCATTTCTAGACTAAAGGCAGGAATTCTTTCTTTAAGATCTTCTTGTTGGTCCAAATTTACATTATTAAATATGTTAGATTAGAGCGGGAAATGATGAGCAAGACGTAGGAACAGTTTAGCACCTTTATTCTCTTAGCTGGATTACAATACGAACTGCCGGCAGGCTGCAGGGAAGCCACTTTTAAGGGCTGCCCTGTAACCTAGCCGGCACTGACAGCAGCCCACAAAATGGACTCGATGTCTGTGGGAGCCACCAGGGTCTGAGCCATCTTATAGATTTTTGGCCAGCAGTCTGTTAGGAAGAGAGCCCTCTTCCTGTTGTCCGGCAGATCCTGGAAATTGTTGGTTTCCAGGAAGATGCAAAAACGGCTCATATATGTGGCCCATTCTTCGGTCTTCAGGTTGAATATTGCAGGAGCAGGAGAAGGTTGAGTAGCCATCCTCAAGTTTGTCCGGAGCAGGTCGGTGCTTGCTTCTAAGATGGCCACGGATGCCACTAAGTGCTTTTGTCCTGTTGTCCTTCTTCAACCACCTTCGTTGCCGGAGTTAGATTAGCGTGGGAAATGATGAGCGAGACATAGGAACAGTTTAGCACCTTTATTCTCCTAGCTGGATTATAATACGAACTGCCGGCAGGCTGTAGAAAAGCCGCTTTCAAGGGCTGCCCTGTAACCTAGCCGGCCACTGACAGCAGTTTATTTCTCCCACTGCTAGATTAGCCAATCAGCAGTGGCTATGCAAATCCGGGCTACGTACGTCCATACGTAACAAAATATATTTACTCCAGCTCTTGAGGTATAATATGGTTTTCCAATATATTGTTTTTATAAATGTTCTATAATATTTTATATTATTGTGTACGAGCTTAGACTCCATTGAAAGGAAGGGCACTGTATACATACATTTATTAGTAGTAATATGAGTTTTGAAGGCCACAACCAACATTAGTTCAAATCCCACTAGGCTCAAGGTTGACTCATCCTTCCATCCTTCCGAGGTGGGTAAGATGAGGACCCGGATTGTTGGGGACAATATGCTGACTCTGTAGACCATTTAGAGAGTGCTTTAAAGCACTGTAAAGCAGTATATAAGTCGAAATGCTATTGCTATTAGTGGCTAGAGTAGCTATAATAAAAAAAACAGGCATTTCTTACAAACAAAATCAATTTATTTACTTGAGTGGATGAGGGCAGCGAGAAAGAGAACGACACTAAGCTGAGTTCAAATTGAGTCACTGCTTTGGATGGAGAACAAGATGACTAAGCCTGCTTCACGTGGTTAGTATCTAAAATAATCCATGAAATAATCATTCAGGAAACTGCTATGCCAAGAATTGTACAATTGTGCTTGCATGTACA
>JALIGW010000001.1:195090915-195223415 GCA_023053685.1 Diadophis punctatus similis | reverse complement strand
CAGCTATGGGTTAATCTTAAAAGTCTCTTTTAACCCTTTTTAACCCTTTTAATAGTGACATCAACACCACTTGAACCTTCTCTCTATTTCTTTGTTTTCAGTAGCACGTTGTATTTTTCTCAGTTTATATAAGATGAAATACCTTCCCAATTCAGAGATAATTATTTGAGGGTGGGGGTGGAGTGGATGTGGTCTTCCTTATGGATATATATGGTGACATTTCAATAGATTAATTTAAAGAATCCATGCAATCTATTTATCACTTTACTATTACAAATGCAACACTTGCTACATTATAATATTCATTATTTTCCATGAATATATTTATGGATAATATCTCCATGGATTCTGAAGATTTTTTTTAAAGAAAAACCCATACCACAGTTTAAACTAAAAAAAAAAACAATAATGAAAAAAAGACATTAAGGAATTTGTAACTTGTTTGCTCATAAGTACTTTAGGTCCAGTTGTGTTCCGTAAAGTTTTTTTTCTCTGATAAAGAGGTATACTATTACAACCAAAATGTATTTTTGAATTCTTTTTATCAGTAGTGGGTAAGAATAACATATGGCTATTAGCAGTATGAAAACAAACATCAAATTCAATACCGCATTCTTTGTTGGAGAAAAATCCTTTGGGTGCATTTATTATCATTTTCAGTAGCGTAAAAATAAACCCATCTGATGCTAATTAAGTACACTTCACCAGGGATAATCTATTTTAAGCATACTTTTCAGTCTGAGAGGTTAAAATAATGTTCATTAGGATGTTGTGAGAGAGATTGTAAAAAAATGTTCAAAAAAAAATAAGTAAATTGAAGCATGAATACAAAGAAATAATTTCTAGTTGTGTAAATAAAATAATCTTTCCTTTCATCCATTTCTAGGCTCAACCTGAAATGATTAGCACATTTAATTGCTACATTTTGGCTATTTATGCTGGATCAGATGTTTTCCTCTCCATACTGGCTGTCTTAAGGTGTGATGCTTGCTGCTACACGTTTCAGAAGGATCCATCAGCTATTTGTGTAAATCTTTGCACAAATCCATAAGAATTTCAAGTCTCTAATGCAATTTTAAGAAAAGCAGATCTCTTTCCTTGCCCAATATTAGAAGTATTTTTCAAAAGCACTGTTTTGCTAGTCAGTAGCGCCTTGTTATGGCAAGGATTATGCTGTCAAATCGGAATTTGTTCAGAGAAGAAAAAGCTGTGACACTATTGGCCTTCATAAACTAATTTTAACAATCAAACACCAAGGTACTGTATACATATCTTGATGAGGAATCAGTCTGCAGAGCTTTCTGAATGTCTTTGGTCATTGGGCAACTGTGTATTTACGGAAAAGAAAGAAAAATAATGAAGGGAAAAAATTCATAGGAAGCATGAGGTGAAATGTTGTTGGGTGCCTGGAGTCATGAGAGATCAAGGACAGGGAGGAAGGAGATATGATTGCTAAGACTTATTCTAAGTGCTGTTAATTTGGCTAAACCTCCTAATAATAATCACTCAGCAATAATATTGGTTACTTACATTCTGTTAAACATACTTTCCCTCCTTTATTATTTCATTTTGAATGGTTTGATCCTAGTAAATGGAATTACTTGATTTTTCCTCCTGTTTTCAGTTTATGGGGAACCCGGGGAGGTATTGTTGAGGAGTCACTATTGCTATCGGACAGATACTCTCATTACATAGATATTCTGCCAGATAATTCTGGCTTTAATCCCATATTTCTGATCTTGCTTATCAGTACAGATAGTAATTCCTAGCATTAGTATTTTCACCATTTCCCTTTAGGACACTATACATAGTATACTATGGGAGTGTTTCTTAATTCGGAGAGATGAGACGCATCATACCATGTCATGGCCAAGGAATCCTAGGTTTTCCTCCCTTGTCCCAAAAGTGCTTTTTCAAAAGGCAACTGGACTTGTTTTTTCTTGAAGACATTTTCATCCAAGAAGCTTCTTCAGTTCTGACTGAGTGATGGAGGGTGGAACGATTTATATTCCTTGCAGTCATCTGGTTGGTTCTTCCATCCTCCACCATTCAGGGAGAACTGAAGAAGCTTCTTGGATTAGAAGCAAAATGTCTTCAAGAAAAAAAACAAGTATAGTTGCTTTGTGAAAAAGCACCTTTGAGACAACCGTGACTTGGATGATTGAGAATCTCCATAAACATTTCCCTCCCTTGATCATTTCAATGTGGATTCAGATCCATCAGAAGTGGCTTTGGTACCCAGGTGGACTTTGTGATGTAGAACACTAAAGAAACCTCCAAACCTTGGAAAGGTTGAGTAGTAAAATCCTCTGATAAGGCTCATTCACAATGCTGAATGATATTCCACTTTCCATTCATGTATTAAATTGCATAGGGATATAGTTTCAGTGTTCATATAAATTATAGATTGAATTACATAATGTTGTGATGACTGTGGATGAAGAAATCATTGAATGACCAGCTTGTGAAATAGGGCTGGGTAGATTCCATCACCCTTTCATTGGAAGGAATATGGTTGAGTTAGAAAACCCATTCTTCTAATGCAATACAATTATTATGTTGCATTCAGTTTATGGACATTAAGGCAGGCTGTATTTCCTATTTTTAGATTCAGGGATAAAAAGTATGTGGACTTGGCCAGCCATAGTGACTGTCTGGGTGTTAATCCCATAAAATCGGGACAGACATTATGTTAGTGTGTTGATGTACATAGACATAGATATAAAATCAAGTCAAACTTTATTACAGGTCACTAACCCAGATTTCATTTTAAAAAGAGAAAGAAAACACCAGCATGTAATACAAACTGCAGTATGATATACATGACAAAAGTATCTGTAGACATGCATAGCCTACTTTGCTGCCAACAATGCATAAATTCTGCAGGCTACAAATGTAAACTCTGCAGCTACAAGAGTTATCGTGGGATTTGTATGTGCCAAAAGAAGCCCATAGAATTCCTCTGTCTAACATGGAAATGGATTGAGAAGAAGTGTTAGCAACACATAGTGGGTGTTTCAGTAATACAGGTGTTGGAAGAAATATCCAGGTCCAGGTCCAAGCTAGGAGAAAGGCACTGGAAATAAAATGGAGGCTGGAGGCTGATTAGAAAGAAAGGTTCCTTTTATTGATGAAGCAGAACCACCAACCAGATGTGATTCAGGGACAGCTGACAAAATGGAGTTGAAAGTGGGTGGGTTTTATTTTGTTTATTTTTTTGTTTTTTTTCTTTCTTTTTCTTGTTTTCTTGTTTTCTTGTTTTTTAGGGTTTTTTTATTTTATTTTTTTTTAAAAAAATAATTATTATTTCCACACAGACAATACACATATTTATAGATTCATTTTCATTTTATTTTTCTATACATTCCATTCTTATTTTATATATACATTTCTCATATTTTCCTTAATGCTTTATTTAATTCAGGGTTGTTTTTTCCAGAGTGGGTGGGTTTTTATACCTTCTGGATTCCTATGGCGTCATGTAGGGGTCATGGCTGGCTCTATGGGCAAAAGGGGAAATGCAAATCCTAGGTGTTTGTCTGAGCTACTTTTGTCAACCTGGCTTGATTGTGTTGCTTATTGTGTTGCCTATCTGAAGTTTCTGCCTGATCCAGTCTTTCTGAATGGATTACCAACTCCATGGTAAAGCGGGCCTCCTCAGTTTCTTCTTGGGGCAGGGAAACAGTGGCTGGTTTCTGCCTCCCTTAAGATTTTTTTCATTTCTCCTTTAGGGGGAATATAATATTCTGCCTCTTTTCATATTTCCCAAAACATTTCATTCTTCTTGGGGGTGGGGGTTAGGGTTAGGGTTAGGGGCGATTCCCACGCAGGTGATCTTTGCTTAATGACCAGTTGTTCAGTGACCATTTGAATATACAATGGTGCTGAATTAAGTGTAGTTACAACTGGTCCTTGTATTTACATTAGTTATAGTTGATTGCCGTTTGTGGCCTTCGCTGGCTTCCTACAAGCAAAGTCATTGGGGAAGCTGGCAGGAGGTTACAAATGGCGACCACATGATACCTTTGCTTAATGATCTGAGCTGATTTGCTTAACAATGGCAATGGAATTTGCATTGCTTACTTGAAGAAATTCCAGTCCCAATTACCATTGTTAAATGAGAACTATCAGTAACTACAGTAGAGCAGGACTTGTATCCTGTAGATTCAGGGGCCTCATCTTTGCAGGATCAAAGCCTTTCAGCATGAGGCATTTGGTAATATTTACCCTCCAACCACTGCTGATGGTGAGATATTAAATCACAGTGGGGTAAAGGCTCTCCAAAGTTCGCTATTTGTAAGTTCGACCAGATATAGTACTAGTTAAAAATGGAATTTGCTTTCCTCCAATTGGGCTCCAAGTAACATCTCGGTACATGCTGTTTTTAATTCTTTGCCAAGACATTAAGAGCTACCATTGCCTGAGCTTGTCTCAAATACATCAGCGCCTCACTTGAGAACCCCAATTTATGTAATTTGTCATTTCTTTGGTGTTTCTAAGGAGAGTAATAATGATCTGTCAGGATAAGAGCTACAGACCTTGAGGAGAGAGTGGGCTGATATAGATACATTTCTGGGTTCATTTTAGGTTAAAGAAACAGTGCTTGATTATGAAAATCAGCTTGGCTACCTGATACGCAGAAGACAGTTTTCTGCCTGGAGGCTTCCAAACGTGGAAAGTTCTCTCAAAGATGCATTTGGCCACCACTTTCAATATTTTGGGAAAATGGAAAAAACATTGTCTTTTGCCAAGCTTTTAACTGATTTAATAAAATTAATTTTAAAATTGATTTTTAATTGCATTGATTGTATAATCTCATTTTATTTTGTGAATGTATTTTTGTTCTATCTCGAAAATGCACATATGGCGTAGCCAGTAACATGTTTGCTATTAGGGGTGTGCATGAAATAGAAATTGCATTTGAACCCCAAAGTTTCAGAAGTTCTGCTGAACAAGTGAATTATGCTTTGGCAAGATGGAAACCCAGAATATTTAAGGTAAGGTTTGGGCGGGAATAAAAACTAAAGGAATGAGCATGGCAAGAGTGATACCCCTCATTGTTTCTTCTCATCTGCGCAATATGGCGTGTGCATATTGAGCTGTTGTGGCGCAGTGGTTAGAATGCAGTACTGCAAACTACAGTACGTCTGCTGACTGCTAGCTGCACTTCGGCAGTTCAAATCTCACCGGCTCAAGGTTGACTCAGCCTTCCATCCTTCCGAGGTGTGTAAAATGAAGACCCAGATTGTTGGGGTCAATATGCTGACTCTGTAAACCGCTTAGAGAGGGCTGTAAAGCACTGTGAAGCAGTGTATAAGTCTAAGTGCTATTACTATTGCATTGGTCCAGCCACAGAAATTCGCTGTGCCTCCCTTGTCCTATTTCCCCTTAGCTGCTGCCGCCACTAAGATCCTTCAAGTGTGGCACACAAGCTACTCACCCCCTGGATCCTCTCAGTGCCTAATTTTATCTACTTCTCCTTAGCCTGAGGCATATCCAACCAACAATATCCTTGTCATGTGTTTCAAGGTGGACAAGGACTATTGGAACATTTTGTTATTCCTACTTAGCATCTCTAAGTATAACTAAGTATAACTAGCAGAACTTTTATATCTTGAAGGAAATTCTACCTGGCAGCTTTGGACTGAAAAGGGGGCTTTCCTCTCCTCCTTAATGCTGAATTATCATAGTTGCCACTTTTAGATCAGTCACTTTGATTACCTGTTAATATTAAAAAGACCACAGAAAAAGAGGAAAGATTAGACCAGTGCTACTAATAGGGATAAACGGGCATGCCCCTCTTTCCTAGCTTTCTACCCTGATACCCCTCAAATATTCTTGTTTTTTAAAATATTTGGAGAATGATTCAGGTGAGGGGAAAAATCCAAATAAAATCCATTTGAATAATTCATCATATAATTGTTTCTATGCAATGCTTATGCATATGTATTGCAAAAATATATATTTCTAAGAGCAGGATTTTACCTTTTGGGCAGAAATTGCTTTTCAGGTTGTCTTAAGGACCCAAGAAGAGAAGAGTTTATCTGGAGCATGTTGCTAGGATACCTTAACATTTGGTATATTAATGTGTGTAGCATTTCATTATAGAAGAAATAATATAAGGTCTTGGCTACAAGAGCACACAGAAAGTGCAGTAAATGAACCGTAGTTTTCCATTCTGATTGGCAAATTAAAAATCTGCATCTTTTATGTTATGACTGTATAATGTACGTTATGCATAGAAAATAGACTGACACTTTAATTCACAGAGAACATGATGAAAATGACCCACTTGGTTTCTTACCAAAGAAAAGGATGTTGTAGTGGTTGAAGTGTTGGACTGGGATTGGGGAAACCAAAATTCAAGGTCTGAACTTCAGCCAGAAGAGGCAAACAACAAGAATTAATATGATTTCCCCAGAGAAGAAGTTGAATAAGCCTTTGAATAAGCAATGAGAAGACCACCTCTTAATTTCTCATCAGACTCAACTTTGATGGTCTCAGGACCAAGAGGGAAGAGTCTCTTCTGAAGATTTTAAAATCTGGGCAGGCTCATAAAAGAGGATGTATCTTTAAAATAAGTATTCTGCAACTGGGTAGGATTTGTAATCCTTAACCAGAAGGACTGTTGTTTTGTAATCCTTAACCAGAAGGCTTTGATTTATGGTTTGACATGACCTCATCACACTGAACCATATCTTGAGAAAGGACCCTGACTGATCAGATCAGAACCATTACTTCTTTCCTCCTTCGGTACTCTTCGGTTCATATGTAGGGCATGCCCAGAACCTATTTTGCCTGAAGCAAAGAGCTGGTTGAGGTGGGTTGGTCTTGTATCAACACATTCGAAGTTTTAATACTTCAGAGAGGTGGTAAAAGGTTTTTTTTCATTTATGTATTTAGCAAATTTACAGCACATCCTTTCTAGTGTCTATAGGTAATAAGAAAGCTACATGCTTCTTATTAACACTCTAGCAATATTACATCCTGCACCATCGCCAAAGCTCTCAAATACTTTCAAATGTACCTTGGTACAATAGTCGCAGCAGGATATAGATTAAGAACATAAAGTGCCAAAATTGCATGAAGTTCCGGGTGAGCTTTTGAATTCCAGAATAAGTATTTGTGGTCTGCCCCATTCCCCAAACTGCTATCTGGTGTGAGAAGGAAGCTCCTGTTGATATCAATTATAACTTTTTCTAAATTTAATAACTTAAAGAGGGATGTGTTCAGTCCCAGTTCTCTCTTTCTCCATCCTATCCAGCTAGAGAAAAGGGAGAAAAGATAATCAATGTAAAGCTTTCCATGATATAATGAGCATAAGGCTTAGAATGGCTCTCAGTGAAGAATATAAGCAATCACTTATTTATTTATTTATTTATTTATTTATTTATTTATTTATTTATTTATTTATTTATTTATTTATTTATTTATTTATTTATTTATTTATTTATTTATTTATTTATTTATTTATTTATTTATTTATTTATTTATTTATTTTGCAATTCTTATATGCCGCCCTACTCCCGAAGGACTTATATATTAATTTTTTTAAAGAAAATAAGAGCCCTGTCACTACATATTTCTGGTTTGTCAGATGAGCTTCCATTCTATGTGTGTTAGTAACCTGAGAATCCTTATCTCTAAGTGTCTTGTAACTTGATTTACTGCACATGTGTAGTTTTCTGTTCTTTTGTTCTCTTGCTTACTTTCACTTCGTCCGGACGGACGTATTTTCTACTGGTGAGGATGTAATCATTTATTTTTATACTTTTGTAATAAACCTATTTACTTAGCCTATATATTTTCGGCTTTTTTTTATGCCATGGGGAAGCATGATCCATTCACCTCTGAATTGCTTAATTGCACTCTCGGGGTGGGGGGGGGAGAAGGCTATGCAATCCTTGACAAGCCCCACTTAGGCCTGTTTTTTTAATCTGGAATATCCAACATTTGAGTGCCATTACTGAAATGATGCTTTAAACCTATATTTAAAAATTTTCTTTATATAAACCTGTAAACCTATAACACCTGTAGCAAACACATTGGTTTCCTTGTGAAGCCCAGAGGTCAAAGCATGGAATCAGCACACATACAGCTGTATATATGAAGACTCCATGAGTAAAGATATTTATTTTCAAAGGGCAAATGCCTACAGTATCCATTGTCATTCCAGCAGCCACAACAGGAGTGTTGAACCCCCTATATATCACATGTTAAATGAGGCTAGTTAAAAGAAGAATTAGAGCTCTTCCTCATCCCTCTTGCTGGACAGGGAATGAACCTGGTTTTTAAGGAGTTGCTGCTGGGATTTCAGCCCATTCTTCAGTTTTGGCCCTTACTTGCTTTATTTACAGAATTTGAAAAATCATTTCAGACCTCACCTTCCTTAGTTCTCTTTCAGATAAAGGCAAGGAGGAGGGGGCACATTCAGATTTGTAAGCTTCTGTTATTATATGATGTTCGTCCATCGTATTCGAAGAGGATCTTGACATCTATCATAGACCTGAGTCGCCTGTGTGCAGGTCCGCAGCTACAGCTCCCAGTGTATCCACACCTGCTGCTTTGTCGCTCGCCCATTGCCACAGGACTTTTCACAGGACTTGGGGGGGGATGTCAAGACTTGCGTGTGAATTGGATTAAAGTGAGGGAGAGGTGCACATAGTCAGCCTCACTCTCTCTACCCAGATTCCATCTTGCTCCAAATAGTCGACAACAGTCGAGACAGTTGGAGATGGGCTGGGCACAGTGGTTGACCAGGGCGTCTTTCGTTTCTTGCCGTGCCACATCGCTTGCAGAGACCGCCTTCGTGACCGTTGTCCTATTCTAGTAGATTTCATCCGCTCAGTCCTCCGGAATCTGTCTTCACATGCTCGGGATAGACAAGTCCCTATCTCACCGAAGGTCGATGACCCAAGGGCTACTCTCAACCTGGTTTGGCCAGCCTGTCGAAGCTGTTGCCCGGCCGCTGCACATGCTACAGCTGCTAGGAGCCACAGGTGAGAGCTGAGTGACAGGTGGGGACCAAAGGTGAACGAGCTGCCCTAAAAGCTGCCCTAAAATGAGCTGCCATAAAAGGACACGACATGCCCGTACACCAGAGGTGCTACCCCTCCCTGAACACCCCATACACCCCTCTGTTATTATAAACTTCTAATAAAAGTAGTCTAGGTCTGGTTTATCTAGAAAGGCTGACTTCCAGGTGTGGTCTACCTAGAAGGGCGTAATTTAATAATCCTCAGACTCAGAGATGCTCAAATGACTGTGGAAGGCAGTGATCAGAGGCCAGAGCCAAGAGGACATGCTGACAGTTTCCCCTTTGACCAGTAGAAGCCCAGGCATTGCTTAGATAGAATGAAAGCACAGCAGAGAAGCCACATAGCTGGGCTTATGTCATAAAAATTGGAAAATACCTCTTGTGAAGTGGAGCAGTGGAATACTCTTGCAAGCTTTCTCCATACTGGGTTAAGGATGCGTTGAATGTCTTGTCTGTTCAAGCCCCGAGGGTTGGCATCTGATGCAAACATTTTTAAATACGATCCTTTTATTTTAAATGAATCTGTCAAGGGGGACCTGAACAGAGAATATACAGTCAGGGGTATCCTTGGCATTGGCACTATCAATTACATCATAGTATCCTTAAATCTAATTAGTGTTAGCTCTTTAAAAATTCATATGCAACCTGACAGTGATCATTTCCTGCTGACCACACAATTAACTGACAGCTCATTGGAAAATTGTTTAACTAATGCTTCTCTGTTTCAAGCTCTAACTTTTAAGGACTTTCAAATTAAATCATCTCTAGAGTGCTTGAGACAACTATTCTACATTTGTTCTGCTTTCTCACTGGAACCAGGCTTCATCAAACCATCTAAATCCCCAGAAGCATTCCATTTCCTCCATCATTGCAATCACAATTCCATCCTTCTGAGGTCAGTAAAATGAGGACCCAGATTGTTGGGGGCAATATGCTGAACTCTGTAAACCGCTTAGAGAGGGCTGTAAAGCACTGTGAAACGGTATATAAGTCTAAGTGCTATTGCTATGCTCACCATTGCAACCACCATCGCAACCAGCCTACCTTCCATTAAGGAGCCGTATACTGCATGGGTCAGAAAGAGGGCTGAGAAAATATCTACAGACCCCTCACATCCTGGACATAAACAGTTTCAACTCCTCCCCTCAGGACACTACTATAGGGCACTGCATGCCAAAACAACTGGACACAATGACAGATTTTCCCCTCATGCCATAACTCTGCTGAACACCTAATTACTACAGTACTGTCTTATGTGTAAGGATACTTACCCATGTAGTATGGCTGTATTACTATTATTTTTCTCATCTTTTCTGCTACCTTCTCCTATTGGTCTCTTATGATTGTATCATTTTGTTGTTTGCATGTACACAAAGAGCTTACGCCCTGGAGACAAATTTCTTGTGTGTCCAATTACACTTGACCAAGAAAGTATTATGTTCTGTTCTGTTCTGTTCATCAAACAGCTACTTGGATTCAAGAGAATCTAATTGTTAAATCCTTAATGAAGAACCCTAGAAAGGAGTTTCCTCCAGGTTCTTGTGTGATGCAGCTAAAGCTAAACTAGCTAAATCTTAGAGGGTTTCTACCAGGGGCGGGTTCCTAATTTTTTTACTACCACTCTGTGGGTGTGGCTTATTTTGTGGGTGTGGCTTGCCAGCCATGTGACTGGGTGGGCGTGGCTTCTCGGACTGCTGAAGGAAGGGGAACTGAGATAGGTCCTGCCACCCATTCCCCCTCCCCTCAGCAGCTCGAGAAGCCTCAAACGTGCGAAAATGCCTAGGATCAACCCCGCACGTTCGTGGCTTCTCGGACTGCTGAAGGGAGGGGAATGGAGATAGCTCCTGCCGCCCGTTCTTTCAGTGTCTCACGCGCTCCCTCAGCCATCCTCCCCTACTTGGACTCACTGTGGGGTAGGAAGGCAGCGCATACGCAGTGCCGGAAGCTCGGCTTCTGGGCATGCGCAGAAGAATTTTTTTAAAAAAATGTAAAAAAATTTTTTTAAAAAAAATGGCGGCGCCCAGGCACCGGCAACCGACCGCACCGGTACCGCTGACGTCACCAGCAGGCCGCTACCGGTGCTACAGAGTGGACCGCACTGGTAGGAACTCACCACTGGTTTCTACAGGTAATGGTACTGTTTACTTGAGGGAATTGGTGTTTGACCAGAGAAAAACTCTTCTAAAGTGTTAAAAGAAACAGGGAATCCAATCAAACAATTGGTCAAAACTTGCCAAAATGGTCAAGAGTGAGAAATGGTCAGCCTTTTGGTGTCTAATATCCAGTACTGTAATTCTCAAACAAATCAGCTGAGTTGGTTAGACTGATTCCTCTTGAACTTTAGGCTCAGCATAATTTAGCAACAAATCATGAGGGGGGGAAAATCTTTTTTGTCTTGAAATCATAGGCCAGATCAGCCCCCACTGGCTCCTGACAAGATTCACAAGCTTATTCTTCAGTTGAAACATGGTTGGGCAACAGAAAGAAACTTGATTTCAGATGAACTGATAAAGATTAATCCTTACTGCTGGGATCTGGTATTGACTTCCCCATTCATCAAAATGATTGTGCCTGTCATATGCCAGAAGACTGGCCAGTCAATAACAGATCCAACTGACACAAAAGGGAACTGCTTCAGACCTGGCAAATTGCTAATTAGTTTAAATCCCTCTGCTTATTATACAGAGTCTCTGCAACTCTGTGAGATGAATGGCATATAAATTTAATATATAAAAATAAACTATTGAACACATCCAATATCCTTATATTCATTTTGCCTGTGTCATAAATAAAATTATTCATTTTTTTTACTTCGAAATCTAGCTATATCTAGCTGTTTATTGGCTACTTATATATCTTTGCATTTTACTATTCAGCTGCACTTTTATGCTGTCTTTTGGCTTTATTCTTTGATGTCATTTTGGCATATTTGCATTGTTGTTCTTGCATGGTTTTGTACTGTCCCTGTTTATTTTTTTTTTGGTTTCTCTTGTTTTTCCATAAACTTTCAGATTGAAGCTTCATACTTGTTTCCTTTACCGATATTCCTAACAGTGGGTGAAAGAAGGCATAACCTAGGAGCCGAGGTGGCGCAGTGGTTAAAAGCAGCA
Source organism: Diadophis punctatus similis (assembly GCA_023053685.1). NCBI lineage: Eukaryota > Metazoa > Chordata > Lepidosauria > Squamata > Dipsadidae > Diadophis > Diadophis punctatus. The sequence goes on along the minus strand of JALIGW010000001.1, from coordinate 195,211,268 downwards.
CTGCGACCTTCAGCTGATTGCTAGTTCAGCAGTTCAGCTGTTCAAATCTCACCAGGCTCAAGGTTGACTCAGCCTTCCATCCTTCCGAGGTGGGTAAAATGAGGACCCAGATTGTTGGGGGCAATAGGCTGAACTTTGTAAACCGCTTAGAGAGGGCTGTAAAGCACTATGAAGCGGTATATATAAGTCTAAGTGCTATTGCTATTGCTATTGCTATTTGTCCAAATGTTTCTTCCAGAGAACCATTTTATTTCTGGAATAGCTTTTCCAATGTGCTCTCCTGGTGTTTTAGATAATAGCTTTCTCTAACTCTAGCCAGCCTTGCTCACAACAGGTAAGTTAGGAGTTGCATCCAGAATATAAAATCAACTATGTTGGGAAAGGCAATCCAAGGAGTTGAAATCTTGAAGTCACTATTTTGTTAATCAGGCAAAGTTTTTTAGGGAGTCTCAAAAACATGGCCGTTACGGAAAATTAATACTGTCTGCAAATTGCAGCTGGGGTGTTTTTCTATTTCTGCTGCTTCCAATATGAACATTGAGATCTTTTGACTACTCATGTGGTACATCAACTTATGCGGGGCTGGTGGTGCATTAACCGATGTTGCAACTGGGAAAGGTTAAATCTCTCCATCTCGCTTCTCTTAGGTTCAAATGTTTAATAATAACCTAAGCTCTTTTAATTACATTGGTTTATGTTAAAAATATTTACAAAAACACACTGAAACTTTTATTCACGGGTTATGGAGTGTTTGGTGCTTGGTTGTTTTTTTAAAGACATTTCATTACCTGGCTAGGCAACATTATCAGTTATAGTGAGTGTGGGGTTAATCCCTGCTTTATTTACCTGGTGTTAATCCTTGTTTATCTGGGTGTTGGCTGTTAGAAAAGATGTGTTCTGGTTTTTTTGTTTGCTTCTTAGGTTGTTTTTAAAAAAATCTCTATTGAATGGTGTATAATGTGAATGGTATGTTGTGCAAACTCATTGCACAAGACACCATTCACATTACATACCCTAATCAAGGAACTACCAAGGGAACAAACAAGCAAGAAAACAAACAGTCAAGCATAAAATAGTAAGCTAATCAAGGAACTACTAAGGAGAAAGCCACACCCCATCCTTGGCAGGGCAAGCTGCCAATATGAAAACAGGGAACAAAGCCCACACTCACTACCACTATCTGGATAATGAAATGTGTGCAAGAGAACAACCAAGCTCAGAGAGCACCAAGAGTTCCACAGTTCAACCCTGAGCTATATATATTATCTTATATTCTGAAGTTATGCTTAATTCTGTGATTTGGGGTTTTTATATCATTTTTTTCTAACACACACTTATATTATTTTGTACTTTTTCTTGTTCATAATTTTCCATTGAAAAATTCTGAGATGGATTCCCATGTTAAGAAATACAAAACAAGAAAGAGCTTAATAAATGATGAATTGTCCTCCCTGCCCTTATTCACAAATCAGTGGATCTCCTTTTGCACCAATAACTTCAGCTGTTGGTATCCTAGCATCTTTTATTGACAGCTTTGTTCTCTTGCCAATTTTTGTGCGTTAGACCTGTGCTTGCTATGGCAATACGATGTTATAATGGAAAATCACTGACCTGCAGAACAGAGTACAATCAAAAACCAAGCCGAGGCAATGTTTTAAGGATTTAAGACTGTTTTGAGGATTGAACTCTGTTTTACCAAGCTGGAGGAAGACTTCTAAAATATGTCCAGAGGAAACCAACACTGCCTTGACATTGTTTATAGACAGACAGACAGACAGACAGACAGACAGACAGACAGACAGACAGACAGACAGACATTTCCTGGAATAATTTTCTGCTATGGTTGAGACTGTAGAGAAATACACCAAATCTCCTAGCAAGAAAAGAACATTTTCAGCTTTGCATTTAAAATGCTTTGTTATCTGCACGGCAGATAGCTACTTAGAGTATTGGTTATAAAATACAGTATGTGCTTAGATTAAAGCCAATCTATTGGAAAGACACATTTGCTAGCAGTATAAAATCAATAGTTTATCAGCATTACTTTTTTGCTTCGCAGCAAACATTATTATTAGCTTTGAAATGAAGTCAGAACCGTGCGCCATTGCCGTCGTCATATTTAAAACTAATAATTTTTAAATCCACCATTCTTATGTGAACGCCATCTACCCTTAATGACAACTGAATGGTAGCTTTTTAGAAGGGCTTTAAACAGATGGTTTTACAATTTTGAAAATAGTATTTACAATAATCATTTGCTGTTGTTTTTTCCTAGGGGTTGAATATTCTTTTCGGTGGCAAAAGCTTCACTACACACACACAGTCAGGCTATTGAAGAAGTTCCAGATGGTTGAGAATTGAAAGTTCAGGAATGGCTTGCTAGCTTGGGGGGGGGGGGGTCCATCACTTTTACTGGATGGGATGCCAGGAAAGGTCACAAAAGATATGAAAGACCTGAAAAGGGGAATAGCAGAGGATTTCCAAGGAGATTAAGTTAGAGCACAAGAAGGCAGATTTGGAGGTCTCTCTCTTTTGGTCACTCTTCTCTCTAAATAGTCGTGCATCTCGTTTTTCATTAAATTAGATTCTCAGTGCTCCATTCCATTAGTGCCACTACCTACCTGTTACTTATTCTCAATTTCAGGAGCATCTGAAGGGAATGATCAAAATCTGCAAGAAGGCAGGTGCAATGCTGTGATTCAATGACTGGTCAAGGTATATCCAAAAGGGGCAGGGTTTGAATCATGACTCTATACCTGCCATTTTGGAGATTTTGGCTTCCCCTTATGGATGATGCCATGAGAAAACTTGAGGATTCAAGACAATTCCAGCAAATGTGCACAGGATAGGAATCCAAGCCAACATCTGTTACACTGCTGAGGTTTGGCACCGGGATTGCTTTTATCACACATAGTCCTTGTGGCTATATATGTATATACCATCAGCAAAAAAGCTATTTTGTAAATTGACCCTGTTAAAATGCTTGCCACAAAACAAATAAGAAAACGAACAGGCAGGTATGACAATGCAAAAAACAAGAAAGAACATATGCATTTACCCCTCCCTCCCCCAAAAAAGAAAAGATAAAGTCTATTGTGAATTGAGTTCAACTGCTGAGGATTTCATGGGCACTTCTATATATTTTCCTTGGCAACAAGACCAAGTAGTTTGCTGTCCTGGATGCTGTGTTTGATTTCCCCGGCCTAATTTACAGCTCTCGCATTTTCTGTAGTCTTCCATCCAAATCTCCCCGTTCTCAGCTTGCTGACTTTTTCCAGAACAGCCAAGGCAGCAGGCATGCTGCCATTTAGCTGGCAGAATCTGTAGGGAGGAAAAAAAACTACCAGGAAAAAAAATATCTAAAAATAGATCAACACATCATTCAGTTTGGCTATAATGAGTTGATTAGGTTCACAAGAAATGGGAAACTGTCCTGCTACAACATATCTAAAAGGGTATATCTTTATTAACCAAACCCTATGACTTATTGGGCCTGTACAGGTTGATACTTATCTTCTGCATATTCTTCCCTTCAGTTGGAGGCAGGGCTGGGTTATAATTTACCTCGCTGCTGGTTCGGTTCCTCCCATGCCGCGTGGGTGAGCCGCGTGGTCAATGCCAAAAAATCCAGAACTTTTTTTAAAGCCAAAAACAAGATGGCGACTGCATGCACAGTGCCAGAAACTTGGCTTCTGCGCATGCTCAGAAGAAAAAAAACTATTTTTTTTTTAAAAAAAGATGGTGGCACCCACAGACAGGCACTAACCGAACCGGGTCGGTGATGTCATCGTGACATCACCAGTGGGCCGCTACCGGTTCAAACCGGGAGGAACCCACCCCTGGTTGGAGGGATGTTGTTTTGTCTTCTAGTCCAGGAGTCTCCAACCTTGGCAACTTTAAGACTTGTGGACTTCAACTCCCAGAATTTCTCAGCCAGCAAAGTTGGTTGAGGAACTCTAGGAGTTGAAGTCCACAAGTCTTAGAGTTGCCAAGGTTGGAGACCCTTGTTCTAGTGATGCCTCTTTAGCCATGAATAAGGGCAGGGACATTGTACTCATAAACCTGAAGAAGGGCAAATTCGCTTACTAGATCTACCTTACCTACATCAGGGAAGTAGGGAAATTGTGAGTGACTGAACACTATAGAGACCTCCTCCATCTGTGGAAAAACTGCCCCACCATTTAGAATTCTAATTTTTCTAGGAAAACAAATGCATTTCTTAGATCAGGATATCTTTTCATGATTTTGTGGGGGAGGAAAAGAGATGAGGGATTTTAACATCTGTCTCCTGAATAGTGTTTTGGGGTGTTTGTAGAAAGAAGAGTATTTCAGTTGCTTAGCAACACCAGTTGCCCAAATTAGCTAAATCTATCTAAATAGGCAGAGTAAGGACAGGATAGTGCAGAAGCTATAGTTCTCTAATTAGAGAAACAAACAGCACCCACTTAAGTCTATGCTAGGCTATAGTTTATGTCTGCCATAGCCCTATTCAAGAGCCCAAGATGATACCATAACACAAGGAGGAAGCTGAATATACTACCTCTGTTATCCCCCCCCCCCCATTCTCTATCCATGCTCTTGTGTGAATCTGGCTTGAGGTTAATTAAAGCTCAATCCTGTCTTGGAATAATTATGATATGCATAATTGTTACAATCCCAGCATTTCTTAAAGCAGGATTGAAACATTGAGCCTGTTAATAACATAGATGATAAGAAAAAATATCTTCCAATATCTGAACGTTTTAACAAAGTAATTTACAAAGCACCAGAGGCCAGGACAAGAAACAATGGTTGGAAACTAATCAAAGAGAGAAGCAACCTGGAATTAAGGAGAAACTTCCTAACAGTGAGGACAATTAACCAGTGGAACAGCTTGCCTCCAGAAATCATGGGCGCTCCATCACTGGAGGTTGTTAAGAAGAGTCTAGACCCGTGGTGGCGAACCTATGGCACGTGTGCCACAGGTGGCACGCGGAGCCATAGCGGAGGGCACGCGAGCGTTGCCCACCAGCAAACCAGAAGTGCGGAAAATCGCACTTCCGGTTTGCCGGTGAGCTGTTTTTTGCACTCCGGAGGGTTCAGGGAAACTCCCTGAAGCCCCGGAATGCAAAAAAACTACAAAACGGACAAACCGGAAGTGCGGAAAAACACACTTCCGGTTTGCCAGTGAGCTGTTTTTTGCACTCCGGAGGGCACTCCCTGAAGCTCCGGAATGCAAAAAACGACGAAACGGACAAACTGGAAGTGCATTTTTCCGAACTTCCGGTTTGCCCGTTTCGTCGTCCCAGGCTCCAGTAAGGCCTTTGTGCAGGGGTGGGGGTGTGTGTGTTGCCATGCGCAGGGGGCAGCATGGGGGGTGTTGTGCGCATGCGTGCTGGGGAGGGAATGGGTGTGGGCATGTGAGCGTGCGCTAGCGTGCGCACACCCCCCTTTTTGGCACACGAACCTAAAAAGGTTCGCCATCACTGGTCTAGACAGTCACTTATCTGAAATAGTATAGGTTCTCCTGCTCGAGCAGGGGGCTGGACTAGAAGACCTCCGAGGTCCCTTCCAGCTCTTTCTATTTTATCTTTAACAAATGTACAATTGCAAATGGAAACTTTATGCTTTTTCTCTTGTGGATTAAAAGGATAGGGATATTTAAGCCCTAAAGCAGGAAACCTATTACTTCTGAACTGAGCCATTGTAAGTTAAACTGTGTGATGGTGCCGTTTTCTAATTAGATCAGTTTAGCTTAGCTTATTTAGATCAGTTTAAATTTAAATCAAATTTAAGTCACACTTCATTTGACAGCTCTATCTTTAGTTAAGGTATGAATAATTCGTGGAGTTGCATTATGCTGTCATTTGAAAAATGACATCAAACTGCACTGGTTTTAAAAAACGGTTCAATATTCCAGGCAGTGTATGTTCTATTCCTTGCGGTTTTTATGGCAGAAGATCACCATATAGTTGTCAGCCAAGTTTAGTGGTGCAATTCAAAGTATAGGAGGGTCCAATGACTTTTTGGATTAATATATGGCATCTTACCCTTATTGTTATATAAGTCTTGTTGCATGTATACAGCAAATTGGTGTTTCTTAATCTTTCCAAATTCAAGAATACCGAATATATGCTTTTTAAGTGATACATCTGTCACCTCATTGATTGCCATGGACAATTCAGCTGATCTAGCTGACTAAATGTGTGTCCCCTTCCTCCCTCACTGCTCCATGTGCCTCCCTCTCAAGGACAACCATCCAAGATCCAAGGTGTTACATATGGAGGTACGTAGTAAATTTGTATAGCTGCCGCTGATTGGCCAGAATAGCGGCGGCAGATTTAAACGTCTATCACTGGTTGGCTGTGCTACAGGGAAGCCCTTAAAAGTGGCTTCCCTATAGTTCGCGGCCAGTTTTCATTTCTACCTTTCACTCAAGTGGTGAACTGTTCTACAGCTCGTCTCTCCTTTCCTGCGCGCTAATCTAACACAAGGTGTGTACTGAGAGTGCCACACTCTCCTGCTAGAACCTCCAAACAAGTTGAAAAAAATGAAACCTCCCCCTTAACATAGGTTAAGAAACACTGCAATAGAGCATACTATTTACAATCAACATGCTAGTTCTATAAACTTGGCCCACATACTACACCAAAGAACTTTTCAGATAGTAACAACAAATAAAACTCCTTTTAATCTTGGGCATTTATTTTCTTTTACTGTCACTCAAGATTTACAACTTCAAAAACTTTCCTGAAGGCCTCTGACCTTTCAGCAAAACAGAGGCTGGGGGCGTCGCGCACAAGCGGCGACAAGCCGCAGCCGAAGAAGTGGGCTGGTAGCCGGCTCCTGCTGGGAGGGGCTGTTGGTGCCGCTGCTGCAAGGTGAGTCAGTGGAAGATATCCCCCGAAAATGCCTTTTTTGGTGGATATATATATATAGCCGCAGGATCTGCAGTGTGGCTGGGTGATAGAGTAGTAATTTTCAAGCTTTTCCAAATGTAACATATTTGTTATTTACAATCAATTAATACTATAATACGGGAAAGTTAGAATCTCTATGACATTTGTCAATCCCTTGTTTACTTGTCTGTATCATGCTTTCTCGTCCCTTTCTTCCATTCTTTTTCTTTCCCTGTTTATATATTCTGTATAAAATATCTAATAAATATATTAAGAAAAAAAATGAAAATAACAAAGGGTCACAGCAATACAAGTTCCAATTAAAGGGTCATTTTCAGGGCATCCCAGGGACGTGCAGTCACTTTAAGATGCTGGGCTCCTCTTAAAGAACAGATAATAATAATAATAATAATAATAATAATAATAATAATAATAATAATAATAATAATAATAATAATAATAATAACAACAACAACAACAACAACAACAACAACAACAACAACAACAACAACAACAGAGTTGGAAGGGACCTTGGAGGTCTTCTAGTCCAACCCCCTGCTTATGCAGGAAACCCTACACTACTTCAGACAGATGGTTATCCAACATCTTCTTAAAAACGTCTAGTGTTGGAGCATTCACAAGTTCTGGAGGCAAGCTGTTCCACTGATTAATTGTTCTAACTGTCAGGAAATTTCTCCTTAGTTCTAAGTTGCTTCTTTCCTTGCTTAGTTTCCACCCATTGCTTCTTGTTCTACCCTTAGGTGCTTTGGAGAATCGTTTGACTCCCTCTTCTTTTTGGCAGCCCCTGAGATATTGGAACACTACTATTATGTCTCCCCTAGTCCTTCTTTTCATTAAACTAGACATACCCAGTTCCTGCAACCGTTCTTCATATGTTTTAGCCTCCAGTCCCCTAATCATCTTTGTTGCTCTTCTCTGCACTCTTTCTAGAGTCTCAACATCCTTTTTACATTGTGGTGACCAAAACTGAATGCAGTATTCCAAGTGTGGCTTACCAAGGCATTATAAAGTGGTATTAACACTTCGCGTGATCTTGATTTTATCCCTCTGTTGATGCAGCCTAGAACTGTTTTTTTGGCTTTTTTGGCAGCTGCTGCACACTGCTGGCTCATATTTAAATGGTTGTCCACTAGGACTCCAAGATCCCTCTCACAGTTACTACTGTTGAGCAAGGTACCACATATACTGTACCTGTGCATTTTGTTTTTCTTGCCCAAATGTAGAACCTTACTTTTTTCACCATTGAATTTCATTTTGAATTTTCATTTTAATTTCATTCAATATTGCAAGAAGATGTCTTCTTGCAATATTCTCAATCAAATACAAACCACACAGTTCTATTTCTCTGATTTTGATCATCATTTTAAAAGATGCGGAGTACGGATAATCATAATTTAAAATTGTGGCTTCAAGTTTATTAAATCTGGACAGTCTCATTGCAGTAACTAATTTCCGGCTGTTTCTCCTGTATGGCTTATTTATTATTGTTAGCAAATAAACTGGAGCAAATGATAATGAGGTTTAAAAAAAAAACGAAACCGCCTCCTTCTATTTAAAACAGCGGATCCTGCTTAGAATTAATCAGCATATTTCTAGCTCAGGCTGAAGATATCAGTTCAGTCCCAGGGTTTCTCATGCAATGCATCTAAATATAGAATTAGGCTACACACTTTTGATCTTTGGGAAAGTATCCATGGAACATAGGTTTGTCCAGATTTCCAACTCTGAAGCTCAGATCAGGGCTTCAATTTGGAAAAGGGGCAACCAACCATCTCTCTTCTTTGCCAAGCTCTGCAGCTGCCTTACTCCAATGATGGGAAACCAGGAAAGGAGGCACTGTAGAAATGGGTGAAAAGAAGAAGGATCCCACCTACTACTTCATCACATTCAAACTTGGAAAACAGTTGTCCAAAACTCTAGAATTGATGTATATTTCGAGAACATCTGGAGGAGAGGAAAAAAACCAAGATGATTGTGTGATCCATTCATTGTCTCTTTGCAATGACCATTATGAGTTTTTTCATCCTCTGTGGACACCAGTGCTATGTATCTATGGAGATTCTCAGTCATCAAGATCATAATTGTCCCAAAGGTGCTTTTTTTCCAAAGGCAACTGGACTTTCTGTTTTGCTAGAAGACGTCTTGCTTCTCATCCATTCTCATCATCAAAACTGAAGAAGCTTCTTGGATGAGAAGCGAAACGTCTTCAAGCAAAACAGAAAGTCCAGTTGCCTTTGGAAAAAAGCACTTTTGAGACACCAGTGCTGTTTATCTTTTCTTTTATGGACACTGAGAGCATATGCACCAAGACAAATTCCTTGTGTGTCCAATCACACTTGGCCAATAAAATTCTATTCTATTCTATTCTATTTATTACTTTCCCCACTCATTACACTAGAGTGCCTGTGTGTTTTCAAAAACAGGAAAATATTTAACATGTTGTTTGATGGTGTTAAAAGTATTGTATTATTACTATGGTATTAATAATACAGCAACAGCAACAGCAGCAACAGCAGCAACAGCAGCAGCAGCAACAACAAACAACAACAACAACAACAACAATCATAATCATAATCATAATCATAATCATAATCATAATCATAATCATAATCATAATCGCAATCGCAATCGCAATCGCAATCGCAATCGCAATCGCAATCGCAATCGCAATCGCAATCGCAATCGCACTTAGACTTATATACCGCTTCATAGTGCTTTACAGCCCTCTCTAAGTGGTTTACAGAGTTCAGCATATTGCCCCCAACAATCTGGGTCCTCATTTTACCGACCTCAGAAGGATGGAAGGCTGAGTCAACCTTGAGCCTAGTGAGATTTGAACAGCTGAACTGCTGAACTAGCAGTCAGCCTGCAGTCGCAGCATTTAACCACTGCACCACTTCAGCTCTTAATAATCATAATCATAATCATAATCATAATCAATCATAATCATAATCATAATCATAATCATAATCATAATCATAGTCATAGTCATAGTCATAGTCATAGTCATAGTCATAGTCATAGTCATAGTCATAATCATAATCATAATCATAATCATAATCATAATCATAATCATAATCATAATCATAATCATAATCATAATCATAATCATAATCATAATCATAATCATAATCATAACCACAACCACAACCACAATTACAATCATAATCATACCTTTAATATTATTAAAAAAAAGAGCATCTGCCTATACCAGGTCCTTGAGGAAGACTCGATAGGTGGATAAAAATGCCAAATCCAGTCTAAACATTTGGCCAACAATAATAATATAATTCATGATTCCTTACTATAGTTTTTGAAATGGTTTGAAGCATGATTTTATTTTTTTAAACTTCATATTAGTTGTGCTTGTTTTTCTTTTAAAGCAAGTAGCAGCATTGGCAGCTATTTGGAATATACATTTGTATATTTCATGTTGCTTGAGGGAGGGGAAAAAGATCTTCCATGCCCTTGAGTTGTGGCCTGCTAGCGGCCAGTGGAGCTGGCAGCAGATTCGGACAGTGAGGTGGTTGGGGAGGAACATGGGCCAGTCCTGGAGTCTGGGGAAGGCTCAGACAAGGGCTCTGCATCGGAGGCAGAGAGTGGGCCAAGGCCATCTGGCAGTTATCAGCTGCCTCCAGATCAGACATCAGCGAGGCAGATGAACAGCTGGAGCCTGTTCCCAGTGTGCGCATGTGCAGAGCTGCCAGAAGACAAGAACAACTTAGAAAGCAGGGTCGATTTGGGAGTAAGGCCACACCTTGGAGATGATTGGCCCCTCCCATAGGAAATAAAAGAGGAATGACTGGGGTGTGGGCTTTTGGAGGAAACAATTAGTTCCTTCGGTCGTTTCAAGAGTGGAAAGTGCTGTTTGTGACTCTAATAGACTCTGTGCCAAGTTTTGTCTTGCCTGCATTTGGAAACTAGTTCTCTGGCAGTGTTCCAAGTGAGATAAGGTGTGTGTTTATAAATATTCCTCTGAAAGACTGTTTGACAAGCCTTGAGGACTGTGAATGAAAGGAATTCACAGTCATGTAAATAAAAGAGGTTTTACCGGGACTAAGACTCTGCTTCATGCTTTCTAAGGAAGCCTAGGTCGGAACACTTGGGACAAATGGGATAGGAGATCACTTTTCTAGGGAGCATTAGAAAAAGTGGTATTAGAAGAGAGGCAGTAGAGTTTCAGAATACCTGGGAAGGCAGCATCTCATCTTCCCTTCCTTTGGCCCCAGGAGAGTTTCTACTGTAGTTTTGAACAGGGAATTCATGGCCAAGTGATCACTGTTCCAACTGTATTAATCATTTTCAATAAACTCCAGGTCTATAAATCCACTGGAGAAGGAAGGAAAGGATGGAGAACCAGAAGAGGGGCTTTGCTCCTTTCTTACCAGGACATGTTAACTGGTAATTCTCAAAGTAAAGCAACTGGCCCAGGACTTCCTTCAGCAGATGGCTTATTGGAAGTTGGAACTGTGACCTCCGAGAACAGTTTTCATTTCCTTTCTTGGGAAGACTAATTGCTTTATGGAGAAAAGTTAGGAAGGCATTACAAAGTTGTCATATTCACTTGTCAATTAAAGAGAGAAAAGATACAATGTCCTCCCATTCCCTGGCAAATCCTCATAAAAATGAGGTCTTTTGAAAAGTGTAAATTAACTGTTATTAAATGATTAGTGAAAGATGAAACTCTTCCCTATATTTACTTAATTTTAACTTGTTACTAAGAAAGGCAATTAATTTACAGAAATATCTGGGAGACATTTACAAGATCAGGGCTATATCATTGTAAAAAATTAATCTTTCATGTGTTTTTTCCTCTATTGAAGTTATATATGCTGAGTTAAATGTAATTTTATTAAAAGCTTTAGTTACAAGAATAAAATATGATGCAAGCTAAAAAGAAAAAAGTAAAAGAAAGCAAAAAAGTAAGGAGCCCCCCCCCGAAAGCAACTTCTCACCCTAATCACAATTATAATTTTCTTAATCTTTTCACCTCCTCTTAATTAACTAATATAAAATTCTTCTTCCAATAACTCATCCCTTAATACGCACATCAAAAAGTAATGTCTTCTCTAATCCAGTTATCAGCAAAAAATTCAAACACAGCTGTAAAAGAATAGCATTAATTAACATATGTAAAACTCAACATTCCACATCTCAACTCTTAGTTGTAAGCAACTAAAAACCCATTTAAAATGGTTCCAGTATCCTAGAGTAAACAAAAAACCCTAAAGTTTAACATGATAACAGGGGCCATTTCTCTTTTTAAAAAAGGAGGAGACAAGCTCCAATACACAACATTTTTCCACTCCAAGTGCCAACCGTTGCAAAGAAAATCCAAAATAGCAACATAAAGGTACCCCTCAACTTATGACCATAATGGAGGCTGCCCATCATGAGTCATGACATGACATGTGACTGATTAGATTTTATGACCTTTTCTCCAGTGGTTGTTAAGTGAATGCTGCAATCGTTAAGCAAGCCAATGGTTTGCTTTGGACTGGTTTTGCCACAAAACAGAAGTAAATGCTGGTTTTAGGCAAAGCTGTGCTAAAATGCAGTTACTGTATGTGTCTGTAGGGCACTGCATCAAAGAGCAATCACACAGATTGAAAGATTTCTATTTTTTTGACAATCCTATTAATTAATCCTATTAATTCCTCTAAAATGTGTGTGTTCACAGCTTAAATCTTTCCTTTGTAACTCAGAAATAAAAGCCCAGCCCAATAAATTCTTGACAAATTTTGAATTATTGATTTTGAATTTTTCAGAATCATTTGAAGGCCTTACATGAGCAGCATGATGGCCTAGTGGTGAAGACTCTCATCTCCCACTCGGAAGATTGAGAGTTCAATCCTAGGTAGCAACAGAGGTTTCTCTCTTAGGGCGCAAAGAGAAAATATATGCTTCAAACTCCACATAGGCATCAGGAAAGGCATCCAGCCAGTAAATGCTCAGTTCTATTCAGTTGCCCAGACTCTACCCGTATAAAGGGATTACAGGGTCATAAAAAGGGAAAAAATCTGAAGACCTTATTTCTACATGATATTAATTGAGCAAACTTATGGTCAAGGTGAACCCAATGAACCCAAGCAAATCAGAACTCTGAGACTTAGCTCCTTCTCAAAGGTCTTTATTGAGTACATCATATCGGCACAGCTTCAATGGAAAACCAAATCTAAATCTTTCCTGCAGTTTCAGTATAATTAAACTAGGAAATAACCCCATTCCCAAGTGTCACAGGTCACTTTGGCCAATTGGGTTAATTGGCAAGCTCTTCGGGCACTCCTTCCCCAACTTTCTCTGTTGCCAGTAGAGATGACCTTGGTTCTCAGAGAAAGCTCTCTGTATATCCAGTAATGCATTCCAACCTCCTTTCCCCCCCCTTCCCCTTCTGCGTGGCAACTGAGGAACAGTGAAATGGCCGCGACCAGGTTCAGTTCGAAGTTGACACATATCAGCTCTTAATTAGTTTGAAAACAGGGGAAGAAGTGCATGTCCAGCTGGAGATCAGTGACCAAAGTAGAATTAGACGTTTCTTCAGCCAAAGAAAACTGGCTTAAATTGTTTCATTGTTAGTATATGACTCTCTACAAATTAGCAAGCACAAACTAGGAAAATTCCCTTTTGTGTTTGAATGGCTGCAAAAGAGAAGGGCACATAATTGTAACTGCTGCATAGTTGCCCATTATGACTTTTCCTTCTGATCTGATATGTTCTAGAATATTGGTAAAATTAATGTATAATCATAGCTAGCATTGTTGAATATACAGTATTTCCAGGGTTTAATGCAGGTATTTATTCTAAAGGTTTGGTGGTATTTTTGTTGACTGCTATTAGAATAGCAGTCCTCGGTAGTCCTTGACTTACAATCACAATTGAGCCTAAAATATCCATTGCTAAACGAGACAATTGTTAAGTGAGTTTTGCCCTATATATATATATATATTTGCCAAATTGTTAAGTAAGTGAATCACATCAGTTGCTAAATTAGTAACGTCGTTAAGTGAATCTGGCTTCTCCACTGACTTTGCTTGTGAGCAGATCACAAAAACTGACCACATGACCCCGGGACACTGCAACCGTCATAAATTTTTCCAGTCGCCAAGCACCCAAATTTTGATCACATAACAACAGGGATGCTGTTTAGCTTCTCTCCATTGCTTCTTGTCCTCCCATCAGGTGCTTTGGAGAATAGAATGACTTCCTCTTCCCTTCAAATATTGGAACAAACTAGGGGTGGGTTCCACTTACCTTCGCCACCAGTTCGCATCGAGATGTTTCACACACACACACACGCTCCACTCGTGCGTGCGTGCACGTCCCCTCGTGCGATTTGGCTTCCGCGCATGCTCAGAAGCAGGTATCAGCCCGAAACACAGCTGAGGAGCTGATCAGCTGTGCTTCGGGCAAAGAAATAAAGGTCAGTATTAACCTGCGGACGGGCGGAAGGGCCCTTTTTCAAGCAGCGGAAGGGGGAAAATTTGCCAAAAAAAAAGAAAGAAAAAAAGATGGCGGTGAGCACGGACTGGCACCGACAGTGACATCACCAGCAGGTCGCTACTGGTTTGGGCGTTCAGGTCTGAACCGGGAGGAACCCACCCCTGGAACAAACTCTCATGAACTCCAGTCAGCATGATCGAAACTGGAGTTCAAACTATGCACTTGAAGGGTATCGGTTTGGAGGAAGGCATCTTCAATTGAACTGTGTTATTGAAAAAAAATCAAAGTATGCTTAGATAGCTACTGCATTGTCCACTACTGATAAGTACCACAGACACCCTTTCAGAAGAAGTCCCTCACACAACACCGTTTTTAACTCTCATCTGTTTTCAAATGGAAATTCAACATTCAGGTAGGAAAAAGCTTCGGGAAATTTAAAAAAAATGAATTTCCCCACGCTTCTTGTACTGTATGTTCTTTCCCTCATAATGCAGACTTATTCATGGCTCTAAATATAACTTTTGTTTCATTTGTTATGCTTGAGCTGCCAATTAAAATGAAAAGCCCACAAAGGTTCAGCTGCTGGCTGAATGTAAACACAGAACATTCAGGAAAAGCAGCAGGCCTCCTGTGCCACGTATCACCTGCCAGGATGACAATGCCAGAACTGGCTGGGAATAATAAGAATAATAGTACTACTAATAATAACAGGACTTCAGAAGTTGCTCGAAATCACAGGTGTTAGAATTTAGTACCGTTTATGTAGATTTTCTTAATAATAGCTGTTAAGGAGACCTTAGAAATATTGTACCTCCTGTAAGTTTTCTAGTTATTATTTTTTAACTAGGATCAAGTAATCAATGCAAAAAAGAGAGCTTCTTCTAGTTTATAGTCTACTGATCATCAGTAAGCGAAGCATCACGGAAGGGAAAGGCAAAGAAGTGCAATGAGAGGAAGGCAGGCACAAACACAATGGCAAATAATGGGTCTCCCCCCTTGCTTATGAATGCATGATTCTCTTTTTAACTTTTGTATTTTTTAATTATTATATTTTATACTTGTAATGGTTTCTAGTATGTTGTGAGCCGCCCAGAGTCCTCTGGGAGTTGGACGGCATAGAAATCCATTCAAATAAATAAATAAAATAAATAAATAAGTTGTGTTGCGGTTTCCTGAAGTCAAAGGCATGGGTGCTACCAAATAGATGTCTTGTGGGAGAGACATGATGAAAATCATGGTGGTGAAGTTATAACCTTCTAGTGTTGCAGAACCTCAATTCCAACCAAGAAGAGTATTACATTCCTCTGTGTACAACAGAATTCCTTATGAAACCAGACTTGAAATTTTAGGACTAGAAAATTTAGAACTACGCCGCCTTCGATCTGACCTAAGTGTAGCTCACAAAATTATCTGCCACAACGTCCTATCTGTTAACGACTACTTCAGCTTCAACTGCAATAATACACGACCTCACAATAGATACAAACTGAATGTAAACCACTCCAAACCTGATTGCCAAAAAGTCGACTTCAACAACAGAGTGGTCAATGCCTGGAACACTTTACCTGACTCAGTAGTTTCTTCCCCAAACCCCAAAAACTTTAACCTTAGATTAT
The DNA here is from genome assembly GCA_023053685.1 of Diadophis punctatus similis. Classification (NCBI taxonomy): domain Eukaryota; kingdom Metazoa; phylum Chordata; class Lepidosauria; order Squamata; family Dipsadidae; genus Diadophis; species Diadophis punctatus. The sequence goes on along the minus strand of JALIGW010000001.1, from coordinate 195,195,313 downwards.
CTACCATCGACCTCACCCCATTCCTAAGAGGTCGATAAGGGGCGTGCATAAGCGCACAATTGTGCCTACCGTTCCTGTCCTAATGTACCCATATATTCATACCTCTTATACTCTTATTCATGCTTGTACTATTATATATATATATATATATATATATATATATATATATATATATATATATATATATATATATATATATATATATATATATATATATATATATATATATATATATATATATATATATACAATCATATTTTTACTGTTTATACTTTGCTTTAATCATATATGCTTGACAAATAAAACAAACAAACAAACAAACTCTATTGGCCAGACCAGGTGAGGTTTCTGGAAATAATAGTTCAGCAGCATCTAAAGGCCTACACATTCTCCAATCCTCTTAGAAATCCTTTGGAGGATTTTCTGAGAATTCTCAACAACAAAGGACCTATTTTTCCCTTGGATCTAAATCCCAGCTCTATTTTTAATGCTTTTCTGCCAGGCCCTCAGAAGTTCTGCAGTTGTTTTTCTCTTCCCTCCTTACTCAAACATTTCTTTCACTGGAGGGAAATATAAACCAAAGTCAGGTGGATATAAAAACCAAGGTATCAGCTTCACAAGCAGAATTAAGCTTCAGGAATTTCCCTCTTTGGATTGCCTTTACTAAGTTCATTTCTGGGTGTCTAGTCATTTCTCATCCTGCATTTTCAACCACCACCAACCCTTTTTTTTAGGGAGGGGGTGAAATGGTGGAAAAAAGGCAGTCCCCATTTGATAGGAAAGCCTTTCCGGAAACATCTTCCCAAATTGCTAAGAAGGTGCGAAAGAATAAAATTGCTCTTGCTGATATTGATTTTCCACCTACGAGCTCATGCACAGGAGTTCAGTAAAATATTTAAAGCAGGGGTGTCCAATGCTGACAATTATAAGATTTGTGGACTTCAACTCCCAGAATTCCCCAGCCAGGAAAGAAGAGGAAAATCATGGAAAGATAGGCTGAACAGATGGATTCCAGTCATTACCTAAAACACATAAGAATATTTGCCCCCAAATGATTGAGGGAAGATTTCAGACAGTAGAAATGCCCACCACAAAGTCCAGAGGGAGATGGGAAGGGCAAGGTTGAGTCTGAGGACCAGGAGGTATCAGGAGCAACGAAAGGATATTCTGTACTGCAAAGTATCTCTCTTGATGATGTTTCCATTAGAAAATGACTATAAGTGTTTCACAGTTTCCAGTCCCCCAATTTCTCAAAAACATCGTCAAGGCGAACAGAATTCATCTGGTGAGAGAATAGAACCAGGGGTGAGGAAAGACTAGAGCTCCCACCACTGGGGAAATGAAGCTCTGAATAACTAGTAACTATTCAAGAAAAAAGAAACACCTAGCTACAGCTTTATCTGCACCCTAGCAAGACCAACATGAGATTGGATCAGCTCCTGGACACAAAGAAATTCATGATAATGGGCAACCATAGAGTTGATTTAGAATAATGAGAAGACCCTACAAGGACCAGTTACATAGGATTACAGAGTGAAGGCGGAGATGAGCCTAGCCACTGTTAGTAGAGCCAGTCCTCTTTTGATTCCTAGATGGGAAGTAATAGAAGCAGGTAACATGGTGATATATTTCATGTGGTAAAGAAAGCTTAAATAGTTTAATGTATAGTAGGAATTGACAGAGCATTGAGAAGCTGGGTAATTCAGAGCTGCTGCTGAAAGTATGTGACTGATGAAGGCACCAGAACAATAAGTGGCAGCATTAGTCTCACACAAGGGTAACAATGATTGTTAGAAAACTGCTCTGCCCCAGTCTCCACAATCCATTATAGCACTATACCCCTCCATTTCTCAAACCATCCAAAGTCAGGGTACTTTGGTTTCAACTTTTGGGGCTATGGTTTCTTTTACTGGCTGCAACTATTTTATTTATGACTATAGGATGATCAAGTAGTGATTGATTCGCAGTGGTGAAATCCAATTTTTTTAAATTAAAAAGTTTTATTAGTACAAAGTACAAACATTTTTCTCTTTTCTCCCCCCTTCCCCCCCACCCTTCTTACTCTCCCCTCCAATCCCCCTCCCACCCCCACCCCGACTTCCCAGAAAAAGCAGAAGGTATAATTTTCAGAAAACATAAAACTAAAATATGCTAAGAAGTTATTAATTCAATTTTTTTTTAAATTCTTTAACTCCTTATTACTCAAAACCTTTAAAACATAATCTAAAAATTAAACATTTATCATTAATAAACTATTTGGGTCATCTTAATCTGATACTGTTTTTGAATATAATCAGTCCATCTATTCCATTCCAATATATATCTTTCATTTGAATGATCCTTAAGATATGATGAAATTTTAGCCATTTCAGCCAAATGTGTAACTTTTAATGTCCATTCTTCAATAGTAGGTGTATCTTCCTTCTTCCAATACTGTGCCACCAGTAACCTGGCAGCTGTTATTAGATTCAGAAATCCAATTTTTTTTACTACTGGTTCTGTCAGCGTGGCTTGGTGGGTGTGGTGTGGCTTGGTGCGCGTGGCTTGATGGGCGTGGCAGGGGAAGGATACTGCAAAATCTCCATTCCCACCCTACTCCAGGGGAAGGATACTGCAAAATCCCCATTCCCTCCCCACTCCTGGGGGAAGGATATTGCAAAATCTCCATTCCCACCCCACTCTGGGGCCAGCCAGAGGTGGTATTTGTCAGTTCTCCGAACTACTCAAAATTTCTGCTACCAGTTCTCAAGAACCTATCAGAACCTGCTGGATTTCACCCCTGATTGATTGATTGATTATTGTAACTTTATTGTGGATGTTTCTATATACATTTATTCATAGGGATATTTTATCCTTCTCATGTTTATTATAGTTGATTATTTATACTATGTTCTATGGACATTTTAATTAATTTGTTTGTATGGATATTTTAGAGAATCAGTTGGGTGAAAGTGTTAAGGCACCAGGCTAGAGTTGTGAGTTCTAGTTCCACCTGAGGCATGAAACTGGTTGGGTGACCTTGGGCCAGTCGCTGTTTCATAGCCCTAGAAAGGGGGCAATGGCAAATGCTTCTGGAAAAAAAATGCCAAGAAAACTGCTTGTCTAAGCAATCACCAGGATTAAAAAAATGACTCAAATGCACGAAAAGAAAAAAAAAGTGGGAAAAAGAGGAAATTTTAGGTATTACATAAATAGCCCTCAGTCTACATGGATTTGGCTTGTATATATTTAATCAATAAATAAGTAATAAGCAACTGCTGGTGTAAAAGCTATATTTATTCCTTGACTATTTTAAGTGGCCCTCCATAAACAATCTGTTCAAACCTCTAACAACAACCTCTTTTACTAAATGGAGAAGAAATGAGATGGAGGCCAGGGGAAATGATGCTTCATGGTTTAAGCCTTCATAATGAGCTAAGATGGCGCAGCGGTTAGAGTGCAGTACTGCAGGCCATTTTAGCTGACACTAATCCGCAGGTCAGCAGTTCAAATCTCACCGGCTCGAGGTTGACTTAGCCTTCCATCCTTCCAAGGTAGGTAAAATGAGGACCCAGATTGTTGGGGGCAATATAAAATATACATTGCTTACTGGTGTAAACCGCTTAGAGAGTGCTTGCACTGTGAGGCGGTATATAAATCTCACAAATAAATAAATAAATAAATAAGCTCAGACCACTAGTTTTAGCCATTCCCACAACTGGCCCCTGTTCCTCAAAAGGTTATCCCAGGAGAACAGATATCCTAACAACAGCAACAAAAAAAAAAGTGGTACCCCAACTGGGGTTTATGGAAAATAAAAATTACCCAACAATGTTTCTATGATCTATAGATGGAGGAGGGTCGGGAAACTATGGTTCTGCACATCACTTGCTGTCAGCAAATGGTACCATTGGTCTCTCTTTGTTGCTGTCGCTCGGAGCTACGTTTCATAACCCCAACTTTTCCATTCCTCGCCAGGGTACTTCAATCCTCCCTAACCGCCAATTCAGAGAAAAGTCTTTATTCTGTTCTTCTGCTTTGAAACATTTACCTTTCATGTTTGAGTCAATAGTTTTATTCTTATTGTACAATTTACAATAAGGTCATTAAAGTGTCATCATATCAAACTGCATTTAGAACATTTCTATGCTGTGTCTCCAGCTACTTACTACTGCTTCTGCTCTAGTTTCTTCAATATTTTCTCAACTCTTCAAAAATTGGAAGGGGGAAAAAAATCTCAATATTTCCAAAGAATAAAAAAGGAAATGGAATTAGATTGCCAGAGTTTAGATGCTTTCCAGACAAAAGTAAAAATCATTTGTCTCCTTTTTTATTTTTCAGCGTAAGAGGGAATTACTTTTATAGGGCATAAAAGGTGAAGTGCTCTTGCTTGGTATTTAAAGACTATAAAAACATAGCTATGTAATAAAAATGGTTGCTTTAAAACGACATGAGAATCAAACTAAAAGTTGTCTTAAAAATTCACAGAAAGAGGAGATTTTCAGCAGAAAAAGTTACTCTGTGTAACATGTTAGGACAGAAACACTTCCTAGTAATTATCAATCTGAAAAATTATTTGGCTTTTTTAAAAAATGCATCTTTCAATTTTACATCTCTTAATTAACGGATGGGTGAATTATTATCTTTGATATGTTGGATTACAATTTCGATTATACCCAACCGTTGGCCATAATGGTTAGGATTGATATGCAAAGAACCTATACAATATTCATAGCAGTAAAGATTTCCTACTTTAATGAAATTCATAAAGCTTGGATCTTTTTTCCATAATTGAGATGTTATTTAAGGTTTATGCAAGCTTGCACATGGGGTCCTGACTAATGCCCTGTATCTCCAGTTGTTTGCATATTTGGAAAAGCAGGGTTTCCTATCTTAACAAAATAACAGAATAACAGAGTTGGAAAGGACTTGGAGGTCTTCTAGTGCAACCCCCTGTTCAGGCAGGAAACCCTATACCATTTCCGACAAATGGTTATCCAATCTGTTCTTAAAAACCACCGGTGTTGGAGCACCTACAACTTCTGGAGGCAAGTCATTCTACTGATTAATTGTTCTGTCAGGAAATTTCTCCTTAGTTCTAAATTGGTTTTGTCCTGCCTTCAGGTGATTTGGAGAATAGGTTGACCCCCTCAAATATTGGAATACTGCTATCATATCACCCCTAGTCTTCTTTTCATTAAACTAGAAAGATCGTGGATAGACCTGCAAGACATTATAGCCCCCATCATATGTCATGTTAATTTCATAAAGATACTTTAAACCTACCCTATACATGGAGACATTGGGGTATTGATTTGCATTAGCACAAGATGAATATCAGGAGAAGGTTCTCCTTCCTAAATCAAAGTGGGTAATTTATAATTATTTGCAACAATTCCTTAGGACTCCAGTAAGGCCCCTCTGCAATAGTACACATTAGGGGAGCTAATTTGCGTTCTGGTAAATGAGAGTTTTATGGCTGTCCACTGTCATTTTGTGACTATATACACAACCAATTCTCAAATACCAAACATATTTGAGTCGTAAAAGGGGCCCCAAAACTTTCAATGTCTGAACACTCACTACAAGAAACCTTAAATAATTTTGGTCTTTAATCTTAGCTATCTTAAGTAATGTTTGTAAATCCTGTGATGATTTGCAATGCCTTGAAGTTTGAAACTAATCCACTCCCATTCCATTAAAGTAAGTCAGATGAAGTCAATAAGTTAATTAAGAGAACGATATCTGAAAGCTACTAGATATTTGGATACATTGAGGTATTGATTTGCATTAGCTTAAGATGAACATCAAGAGAAGGTACTCCCCAGTAAATCAAGAGTGCGTAATATGTTTGGCTGGGTGAAACATTTCACTGGGTGAAACACTATATGTTTGTTTCACTGGGTGGTAATTACTGACATTGATAGTATATACTGAATGGTATAATATATTTAATACGTACCATGTATTTGGTATACAGAGCTGGGATAGGAGGTATCTTTTATTTTGGCCTTGAGTAATCTCTTTGTAACCTTAAATATGACAACTGGACAGCTATTTGACAATGATTCATCATCACTCACACTTCTATGGATACCAGACAGTCAGGAAAGGAAGCACCACATTTCATTTAATCAGTGCCTCACCAGACCTGCCCCACTCAATGTCTTCACTTGCATTCCAACAAAAAAGAAAACCATCAATTACTTGAATCTAGTTCCCACCCACATTCTTCAAATCAGGGGTAGCTGCAAAGCCATCAATGCTACATTAAGCTGCAGGGTTTCAAAGAAAAAAACTAGTTCATCTGTTTTAGATACACGGCAGCTGAGACAGCAATTCATAAGCTCTGCTCTTGCACACAGCTGACATAATCCAAAAATCTGGAGCAAGGTTTCAATGGATTTCACCCATAGAAGTGCTGCTAACATTTTTGGAAGAATGACTCTTCTTTGAAAATGGTGTAACTTTAAAAAGATCTATAACTTTATCCCAAAGGTGCTTTTTCAAGAGGCACCTGGACTTCCTTGTTTTTCTTTTTTCTTTGAAGATGTTTTGCTTCTTATCCAAGAAACTTCTTCAGAGCTGAAGAAGCTTCTTGAATGCGAAGCAAAATATCTTCAAAGAAAAACAAGAAAGTCCAGTTGCCTCTTGAAAAAACGCCTTTGGGACAACCATGACCTGGATGACTGAGAATCTCCACAGATATTTAGATAGCTATAACTTTATATTTGCAACTCTGTGAGCATTACAGGCAGTAATAATACAGGCAATGGATTGAAATATTAGTAGGTTAGTTTTTTAAGACAGAATCACAAATGCTTGCAACATTATCTGTACTCATCCCCCAAAACAGGAAACTCATTGGCAGTCTGGGGGAAGATGTTATTAATTGGGGCCAAGTAACTAAACTCAATTTAATATTTACTAGCTGATTACCAAGACTGAGCATAGTGTATTCATAACAACTGAAACTAAGAATGGGAAGCCATATCAAATCTCCATTCATCCATGCTGTTTTTGTAAAACAAATTTCAATTTATATAACTGCTCATCTGAAATACATGACTCTGAACAGCTCACAACAATTAAAACAATAAAAAGAAAAACAAAAATATTGTCCTTGCATCCAATCTATTGCATGCACATATTTCATGGTCTTAGAAGAACTTAGAGGTAGAGGAGACTGCACCAGCAGAATGTCAGTCACTCAGAATAGATGCAAGATAAATCAGCTGATGGAAACCCTAATTCTGAATAGTCACCCAGTCCAAGAATATGTTGGCCATGCCAAAAGCGAACCAGAGGTACTTTGTTTACCTATTTGAGAAACAAAACCTCCAATGCCAGAACTGAGCCACACCTACAGCCAACCTGTATTTAGAGCGTCTGCCGATGCTCACCTTCTGTACTGGAAACAACTACATCAAACCTAGGATATGTGCTTTTAAGTTCCTGAATCTTGTTTGTTTCCTTAACCTTGGGCTGTTTGATCTTGCTGTAGCTGCTATGGTTAATCTCTGGGATGCCCAAACCTCTGGTTTTTCCTAGATTATGCAAGATACCATGTTTCTCCAAAAAGAAGGCCAGGTCTTATTTTCTTTTGACCCCTGAAAAAATGGCTAGGCCTTCTTTTTGCACAGACAGCCCCACCCAGAAGGAGCCCGCTGCTGGCTCACTTCTACGGCTGCTTGCTGCCACTCACACACATCGCCCCGGCCTCCATTTCGCCTTCAGGTGCCTGCCAGAAGGCATCTGCAGCTGATAATAGAGCTCTGGATGTTATCGGTTGCAGATGCCTTCTGGCAGGCATCTGAAGGCAAAACAGAGGCCAGGGCGATGCGTGCGAGTGGCAGCAAGTGGCCGCAGAAGAAGGCGAGGCAGGTGTCGGGGTGTACAGCCTGGTAAGTAGGACAGCTCCACCCCCCCATCCCCACCTTAGCTTTTTTTTACCTGTGTGCCTCACCCCATCCCCTGCACCCTGGGGTGGGCGGTGTCTTAATTAGGGCTAATTTTGTGGGTGGGGCTTAATTTGCGCCGAGGTGGCGCAGCGGTTAGAGTGGGATACTGCAGGACACTTTAGCTGACTGTGATCTGCAGGTCAGCGGTTCAAATCTCACGGGCTCAAGGTTGACTCAGCCTTCCATCCTTCCGAGGTAGGTAAAATGAGGACCCAGATTATTGGGGACAATATAAATATACATTGCTTACTGGTGTAAACCGCTTAGAGAGTGCTTGCACTGTGAGGCGGTATATAAATCTCACTAATAAATAAATAAATAAATAAATAAATTTGATTGCATGTGCTCAAAAACGTGATAGGGCTTCTTTTCAAGGTGGGTCATCTTTTTGGAGAAACACGGGTTAGGGTTAGGGTTAGGGTTAGGGTTATACAGTAAATGTTGATCAAAGCATGTCTGTTTGAACCTGCCATTCTGCTGCCTCTGGCTGCTTGCTTTTAAACTCTTGCCACTCAGCTCAGAATGTAGGTTTGGTCTAAAAGAGAAAAATATATGGATATATATATTTAGTTATTTAAAAGTTCATTCCTAATGTTGACAGAGCCATCTCTGTCCATGTTTTCTGCCAGGATCCCTTGCAGTGATAAAAGTGCTTTTCAAAAGACAAATGGGCTTTTTTGGGGTTCTTTTTTTCCCCTTTCCTTTTTTTTCCTTAGGAAAATTTCATTTTCCTGAAATTCTTCAGTCCAGTTGCCTTGTAAAAAGCACCTTTGGAACAACCATGAATGATTGAGGATGGATGATTATGGATAAACACTTGCAGTGGTTTTTTATTTTTCTGTAGCACACAAGCCAGAAAAAGGAATTTATCATGAAAGATGGCTCCTTTCTAAGCCATGTTTAAATATTATTCATCCATGTCAAATGTAGATGTCTGAGGAAGTCATAGAAATAAAGCACCCTCTGAGTGATGGAGGTGACTTTCTATAACTGGGAATACTTTTATATCCATAGAAGATTTCTACCCAACTTTAAAACTTTAGAAAATCAGATCCTGTGCCCTGTAGGGAAATTGTATCTTGAAAATCCCAATGGTGCTTTTTCAAAAGGCAACTGAAGAAGCTTCTTGGATGAGAACCGAAACATCTTCGAAGAAAAACCAGAAAGTTTTTCTTTCTGTTGCCTCTTGAAAAAGTACCTTTGGGACAACCATGACCTTGATGACTGAGGATCGCCATAGACATGTATCTTGAAAAACCTTTGTAACCTCCATTGCAGAAATAATCTATGCTCGTTCATAGGATATAAAAAAATAATGCAATCTCAGGAACACAGAATAGATATGCAGAACACTCTCCTGCTGTCTCTCTACTATTGCTCAGGATGAAGAATGTTCAGAGGAAACACCATAATTCCAGTTATTATAATCATGTCATGTCTACCAAATATGTTAATGGTGTTGTGATAAATTCTGTCTCCTCTGATAGTAGAAGAATTAAACTTCTAAAAGGATGGTGCCGAGTGAAAGTCCGGGTGGCTTTGATAGAGAAGTTTTATAAATGCATTGTTCAGTTTAGATATCCTGGCCACTACTGTATCTTCTTTTTTGGCATCAGATTGAGACAGTTTGATGCATCCAAGCATTTTAATGGATTGCATTTTAAGCAATGAAATGTTTGACTTCCTGAAAGAGATGTGTGTTCTAAGATGTTTGGATTCATTGAATAAAATCATCAATCAAGAAGCTATAAGTGCAAAATGCGGCTGCACGTGCTGTGGTGGGTGTTTCAAGATACATTCACGTAACACCTATACTCTGCCAGCTGCATTGGTTGCCCATTGGTCTCCAGGTACAATTCAAGGTGTTGATCATCATCTTTAAAGCCCTACATGGCTTAGGACCAGGCTATCTCCGGGACTGCATCCTACCTCATACTTCCCTTCGACCGGTCAGGTCCCACAGAGTGGGTCTCCTCCACTCTGGGTCCCGTCAGCCAAACAGTGCCGACTGGCGGGGCCTAGGGGGAGGGCCTTCTCTGTAGGGGCTCCTGCTCTCTGGAACCAACTCCCCCTGGAGATTCGAATCATCCCCACCCTGCTGGCCTTCCGGAAAGCCATTAAGACATGGCTCTTCCTGCAGGCGGGGTGATTTTGAGATGACCTTCCATCTGACATCTCCCCCATGTATGTATGATGTGTATGTTTTTTAAATTGTTTAAAATTGTTTTTAACAATTTATTTGATGTTCCCTAAAATGTTGTATGCCGCCCTGAGTCCTGAGGGAGTAGGGCGGCATAGAAGAACTTTGAATAAATAAATAAATAAATAAATATAAGACCCAGATTGAATCAAGAGAGGAAAAGATGCGCAACAGGATTGCATTCTATTGCCACTTCTATTCAATGTCTATTCAGAAGGGTTTTTGAGGAACTTTAACTTAGATGACTAAGAATTGGAATAAACATTGGTGGCAGAAACATTAACCATCTAAGATACTCAGATGACACTATATGACAGAAAACGAGGAAGACATAAAACAACATCCTAAATGTCAACACTCAAATTGAAATAGGCGAGATAGTTTGTAATTATGAAGAAGACTAAAGTAATGGCAACTGCTGAAAACTTTTGGCCATCAAAAGTTGACTATGAAGAAATTGAATCAGTTCAGGGCTATATTTTCCCTAGTTTCCAAATTGCCTAAACAGGAAAGACTGGATCTAATATTAAATGCTGAATATTACTTGGGCACGTTGCAAAGACTAGCTTGGAGTAGTTCTGGAAAATTGAGGGATTTAGTCTTAATACCAAATGCTGGCTAATAACAACCGAAGACAACTTGATAGCTATGAATTATGGTTTAGAAAAGGCTACTGCGCACACTTAGGACAATAAAAATATTGAGCAGTAATATTTTAGACTGCATCAACCCAGAAATATCACTGGAAGCTCAGATTACCGAGCTAAAATTGATTTTCTTCTTTTAGTATCACTAAAGTGAATTGCTCAAGAACCATAACAGAATTTGAAGGAAATGTACATGACTTCTATTCTGGCTCCCTGCCACAGACTGAAATTTGTAGAGCCTCTTCCTTTTTAAGTGGATACACCAAAAACAAAATGTAAAAAATTCCTCTGGCAGCTGTTGCATTCTAATAGACCATTAGAAAGGGCAGCATCAGAATGAAGAAGAAGAAGGGGGGGGAATCTCCGCTCAAAGGGAATGCATTCTCTCTTTCCTGCTATTTAAGATCAAGTAATTAGATGCAGAAAGTTTCACGTAAATGGGGGAAACACATGAAAAATAAGCAGAGAAATTAGCGCTTCAGATTTTCAAATGCTGACACCCGATACAATATATACCGGTATTTAACTGTCTTCCAGAAATGGGTTCCCATTTGTTACTCTGTTGGTAGAAGTCAGCTTGAAATTTTTCCTTGCATCTTGCAAATTCAGATCCTCAGTTTAAACATTTTGTGGGATTCAAGCAATATAGCAATAGCACTTAGACTTATATACCGCTTCATAGTGCTTTACAGCCCTCTCTAAGCGGTTTACAGAGTTAAGCATATTGCCCCCAACAATCTGGGTCCTCATTTTACCGACCTCAGAAGGATGGAAGGCTGAGTCAACCTTGAACCGGTGAGATTTGAACAGCTGAACTGCTGAACTAGCAGTAGCCTGCAGTGCTGCATTTAACCACTGCACCATCTCGGCTCATAAGCAGCAGATAAAAAAACTATACTTTCCCAGTTTCTAGACTGCCAGGCCAACTCCTTAACCACTATACTAAACCAAAATTGTTTCCTTGCTGCTCTTCTGATCCTCTCCTTCCATCCAATCACATCTCCTCTTTTACTCACTACAGCACAAACTCAACACCGTCCTTCCCATCAGCAGCAAAGTCAGAGCAGGGAGAGCCATTTTAAAGAGCAAGGAAGCAAGCCATCCTGGCATGCCTCTTCTATACAAATAGTCCTTGAGTTACCACAATTGAATCAAAAAAAAAAGTGTTGCTAAGCAAGGCAGTTGTTAAGTGAGTTATACTTCATGTTATGACCTTTTTTTGCTATGATTGTTAAGTAAATCGCTGCAGTTGTTAAGTGAATCATATGGTTGTTAAGTGAATCTGGCTTCCCCCACTGATTTTGCTTTTGGAAGCTGGCTGGGAAGTTTACAAATGGTGATCACATAGCCCCCCCCCCCCCCACCAGACAGTGCAATTGTCATAAATTTATGCCAGTTGTCAAGTACCTGAATTTTGATCACATGACTATGCTGCAACGGTTGTAAGTGTGAAAACTGGTCATAAATCACTCTTTTCAGTGCCGTAACTTTGAACAGTCACTAAATGAATAGTTGTAAATTGAGGATTGCCTGAATTGTGCTTCCTCCTTCCAGAGGCCTTCCTTCTTCCACAGCATTAGAACTGGAGTCGGAAATTCATTTATTTTGCACGTATTTGTTATTGCATTTGAAGACTACCCAATTCCCAAAAGATTCTGAATGGCTTACAATATACACAGGGGGGAAAAACACCAATAAAAAGCATCCAGAAGAGTAAACAGCCAAACACATTTGAAACCACCACCACCAATAAAAAAATCCCTAACTCCAGGGAAGTAGAGTCATGTTTTTAATATCTCCAAGTACATACAAATCTCTGAGGGAATGATATTCTAGAGGAACTTCAGAAATGCACTGGTAATTAAAATTGTGCTTGCAAAACATTTGTCACATGGTTATAGTAGCTCTCACCTTCTACCAGGGATTACATGCATTCTGCTGCAATTTTCAGAAGTCTTCAAAGGTGTTTGTATCTTAAAATTCAAGCATGACATCTTTGAGGGCATGGGATTCTGTCACCAAGACTTTCTATTCCAAAAATAGCCACAATGGGTACGCCGGCAGTAGTATGCTATACCAAGGTTTGTTGATTATGCCCACTGATTTAGCAATAGGCAAGAGTTTAGGACAGTGATGGCGAACCTATGGCACACGTGCCACAGGTGGCATGCGTAACCATATCGGAGGGCACGCGAGGCATTGCCCTGTCAGCTCCACGGGCAAACCAGAAGTTCGGAATAACGCACTTCCGGTTTGCCGTTGGGCTGTTTTTCGCACTCCGGAGGGTTCAGGGAAGCTTCCTGAAGCCCCGGAATGCGAAAAAACGGCGAAACAGGCAAACCGGAAGTTTGGAAAACGCACTTCCGGTTTGCCGTTGGGCTGTTTTTCGCACTCCGGAGGGTTCAGGGAAGCTCCCTGAAGCCCCGGAGTGCAAAAAACAGCCCAACGGGCAAACCAGAAGTGTGTTTTTCCGAACTTCCGGTTTGCCCGTTTCGCCGTTTTTCACCGTCCCAGGCTTCAGTAAGGCCTTTGCGCGGGGGTGGGGGGTGTGCACATGCGCAGGGGGCAGCGTGGGGGGTTGTGCACATGCGTGGGGGGAGGGAATGGGTGTGGGCACGTGTATGCGCGCTAGCACACGCACACACACCCTTTTGGCACGCGAACCAAAAAAGGTTCGCCATCACTGGTTTAGGACATCCCCCAAATTCAAAATCTGTATGCCTGTGGAGATTCTCTGTCATCCAGAGGTCATTGTTGTCTCAAAGGTGCTTTTTTCAAGAGGCAACTGGACTTTCTTGTTTTTCTTTGAAGACATTTCACCTCTTTTCCAAGAAGCTTCTTCAGCTCTGACTGGATGGTGGGGACTCATGGCGCTTGGGTCTTGAACCTGGGCTTCCAGCTTTCCAGCTGAACCCTTGAACCATCATGCCACCGCTTATGATCAAGAGACTGACTATATAGAGGAGTGCTTTTGTGGCAGATAGCTCTTCTGACTCCAATCCCACATATCCCCTGGCTACCAGAACTAGGCACCTGGGTCATGGATCCACTGTAGAGCTCACAGAAAAGTCTATCTAGTTTCTCAAAGTCCACAAGCTGAAATGAATCCCATATAATGCTTCAAGGCTCGTGACGGTTTACAATAACAAGTGACAATTAACATGCTCCCAGTATATAATCAATAATGGAAATGTTCAAGGTCAAAATTGATAACAAAAACAGACTGAGCAATTATTCATCAATAACAATTTAGTCAATGGAAACTATGTGTCTTTTCAGGACAATAATGCAAAGTACTAGAGATCTTTATTAACAAAGTTGTAAATAAATACATGTGTATCGTATTTCTTACTTGCCACTTTTTAAATGTTTATTGTTCTCCATCAGGTTAAAAAAAGAGAGAGATAAGTCATACCCTTAGAGTCACAGGGAAATTCTGTTCAGCAACGTAAACTATTGTCCCCAATGCTGCTCTGGCCTGTTTCTTAAGCCAACTTCAGAAATTGCAGTCCAGATTGCAGTGGGTTGGTATAGGGTGGGGTTTGTGCTTAGTTCAAACTATGGCCACTGCAAAATCTGATTGATTTCCCTTTCCCCACAGTGCAAGGAAGGGAAACCTCAGTGACTGGCTCCAGTATGGATCAGAGACTGCCGTTTCCTTTTGGAGGTCATTTCTTCTTCCTTTCCCCCCCATACATTTCCTTTGTTTTTCCAGAAGTTTTCCATATGGCTACCAGATATGACACATTTCTCAAACCAGATTTGAAGCCTATATGACATTTTCTTTCTCCAAACTTAAAACATAAAAGTGTTGGGGTTTTAAATCAACTACCATATTTTTTGGAGTATAAGACGCACCGGAGTATAAGACGCACCTTAGTTTTGGGGGAGGAAAATAGGGGGAAAAAATCTACCTACCAGGTATTCATCTGGCTAGTGTCCTTAGTCTGTTCATCTTCAGCACATTATTTTATCCTCTGCTTAGGGCTGAAAAAGCCTTTTTCAGAGGGAGTAGGAATGAAAGCAAGCCTGCAAAGACTTAGGGCTGGAAAAAACCTTCTTCGGAAGGAATAGGAAGCTGGGAAGATTGTTAGCACCTCGTTAGGGCTGAAAAAAAAAGCTTCGAAAAAGCTACATTCGGAGTATAAGACGCACCCAAATTTTCAGCCTCTTTTAGGGAGGAAAAAGGTGCGTCTTATACTCCGAAAAATACGGTAGGTATGATGTTAGTTCACAGTGCCATTGCTTGAGAATATCTCCTCTTTCTTTAAAACAATTTGTTTAAATTAATTTAAATGTACAGTATGCTTGTGGACATTTGATCAGTTATATAGAGCCTCTACTCCTATATTCTCTTAGAGCAAGTATTACAGTGCATGAAGCTCAGAATTCAGTACCATGACCTTGGAATGGAAACAGATAACAAAATCAGACAACTGCCTTCTTAGCTAAGTGTGAATAAAGTGGTGTGAAAGGATATGACAATGTCGTTTATTGTACATAGTGATATTATCTAGAAGGTTCAGATTCTACTAGTGTGAAAATAACATGGAGATCATTCTAACAGTTTATCTATCTACAGCATTCTAGTAGAAGGATCATATTTTGCTTATAATATTTCTTTTATCTATTCTTTTGAAGTGTAACAAACCAAACCTATGTAATCCGTAGAGCTGGTTCATTCAATCTCTCTCCAACTGTTGGTTGGTGAGAAGCCCAGTGATCATTGTAGCATATTCCCCAAAAGGTATATTTTGTTGCATCTATGTCCAAATGTTTAGGTTTCTTATTTAAAGTGAGCATTTTATTCACAACAGCCTGGCACAGTTGGCAGGATAAGAAGGTTAGGAGAATAGGGGTAATCCCCCATGAATGGTGTGCCCCTGCCATTTTTGTGGAAGCTCAATCTCTGTTTGTATGCTCCTTCTTCTGTGATCCAGGATCCTCAGTCTTCAGCACTTTTCTTTGGATTGAACCTTGCTCCATTTCACAGAATAACAGAGTTGGAAGGGACCTTGTAGGTCATCTAGTCCAATCCCCCCAAGCAGGAGACCCTACACCTTTTCTGACAGATGGCAGTCCAGTCACTTCTTGAAAGCTTCCAGTGATGAAGCTCCCACAACTTCAGAAGGCAAACTGTTCCATTGGTTGATTGTTCTCACTGTCAGAAAATTTCTCCTTATTTCTAGGTTGAATCTCTCCTTGATCAGTTTCCATCCATTATTCCTTGTCTGACCTTCAGGTGCCATGGAAAATAGCTTGACTCCTTCCTCTCTGTGGCATCCCCTCAAATATTGGAACACTGCTATCATGTCTCCCCTGGTCCTCCTCTTCACTAGACTAGCCATGCCCAGTTCCTGTAACCATTCTCCATATGTTTTAGTTTCCAGTCCCCTAATCATCCTGATTGCTCTTCTCTGCAGTTTTTCTAGAGTCTCAACATCTTGTTTATAATGTGGTGACCAAAACCGGATGCAGTATTCTAGGTGTGGTCTTACTAAGGCTTTATACATTTCTGAGTATCTTAACCCTACTTCTCCCTAAACTAATCAAACTCAGCTGTCCAGTGCATCTCAGGATCACTAACTATCATTGCTGTTTACTAAACCATCAGTCTTCAATATTCAATTCTGACTAATTTCATTGTAGGTTACCAGATATCATCTCCTCCATCAAAGTTCTCTTTTTCCTTACCAGAGTTGTCTTTCAATTTAAAAAAAACCTCTCTCTTCTTTTGTCCACTCTCTGCTCTTATGAGAAGACCTTTTTTGTGGGAAACTAAGCTAACTCCTATCCTGAGCTTTTATTTATCAGCTCACAAGGACAATATTTTCGTTGGGTGACAGAGCTGCGAATGGCCTCTTAGGGGCTGTCAGAGGCATCATGCTTCATACAGGACACCTCTAAAGATATATATTTGGGTCTTGAACACAGAAGAATGGGTTATCCACATTCTATATCTGCACTTTTTATATTATTAAATTAGACTGAATGAATTTTATCTTTAGTATGGCATAGGACGTGATTATCCTCCGTGAAATTTACTCACACTAAAACAATACTCAGTTTTTGGGGGAAAGTGCAAGCAAATAACATTTGTCCCAAATGAATTAACAGATGGAATTGGTTGAGCTTTTAATTTATTTAGTTTGCTCTGCTGAGTACAAAAAAAAGGCCATTTTAATACTACAGGTGGCTGTTTCTTGGGAAGTGTTGACTTCAAAGTTTTTGCCACATGTTGAGTTCCTTATTGTCAGATCTGTGATTGAAGTATAGCAAATACAGCATGAGCAATCTCTGACTGACACAAGTACTAATCTCAAACCAAGTTCCTCATATTTATTTTATAGCACAGCAATGCAAACTTTCATAAAGGTCATGTCTGATGAGGATCATCCTCACAGGCAAAATACTTGACTATAAAAAGAACTGGAAATTGCCAAGATCTTGCAGAATACTTTAGCAAGAAGCCAAAAAAAATGAGCACCCATGTTTTATCTGGAAGATTGGTAAATAATAAAAGAAAAAAGGACATAAATCACTTTGCAAAAAAAAAAAAGGAAGGAGTGCTACTCCTGTTTGGCAACAGTGTCTGGTTTTACAAATCATTTTTATTCTAATAATATACATCAATATAACACATAGCAAAACACAAAGTACAGGAAGTCCTTGGGTTATGACAATATCTGTGATTGGTAGTGCCCTCGCTAAGTGATGCAGCTGTGAAGGACAACATCACAAACATCAAACAGACAACAAGTGGTGAAAATAGGATCAGCTCTATTAAAACCTGTACCTGTTAACAGTGGTGTTCCCCAAGGCAGCGTCTTAGGACCTACTCTCTTCATTCTTTACATAAATGACATTTGTGATAATATACAAAGCAACTGCGTCCTCTTTGCAGATGATGTTAAACTATTCAACACCACCGACAATACTACTACCCTTCAAAAAGACCTTGACTATGTATCTGAATGATCAAACAAGTGGCAACTACCAATCTCAAACAACAAATGCTCAGTTTTACACATTGGCAAAAATAATCAAAACACAAAATACAAACTTGTTGATCATAACCTTGATGATGATCCTCACTCAGTAAAGAACCTTGGAGTACTCATCTCAAATGATCTAAGTGCCAGAGCCCACTGCAACTACATAGCTAAGAAGGCATTAAGAGTGGTTAACCTAATCTTGTGCAGCTTCTTCTCAGGTAACATTGTACTCTTAACCAGAGCATACAAAACATTTGCTAGACCAATTCTTGAATACAGCTCATCTGTCTGGAACCCACACTACATATCAGACATTAACACAATTGAGAATGTCCA
Source organism: Diadophis punctatus similis (assembly GCA_023053685.1). Lineage (NCBI taxonomy): Eukaryota > Metazoa > Chordata > Lepidosauria > Squamata > Dipsadidae > Diadophis > Diadophis punctatus. Next base: position 195,177,195 of record JALIGW010000001.1, on the reverse strand, counting down.
GAGATACTTCACAAGAAGAGTGTTACATTCCTCTGTTCACAACAGAATTCCTTATGAAACCAGACTTGAAATTTTGGGACTTGAAAATTTAGAACTACGCTGCCTTCGTTCTGACCTAAGTGTAGCTCACAAAATTATCTGCACAATGTCCTACCTGTTAACGACTACTTCAGCTTCAACCGCAATAATACTCGAACTCACAATAGATACAAACTTAATGTAAACCGCTCCAAACTTGATTTCAAAAAATCCGACTTCAACACAGAGTGGTCAATGCCTGGAACACTTTACCTGACTCAATAGTTTCTTCCCCAAACCCAAAAAACTTCAACCTCAGATTATCTACCATCGACCTCACCCCATTCCTAAGAGGTCGGTAAGGGCGTGCATAAGCGCACAATCGTGCCTACCGTTCCTGTCCTAATGTTCACATATATTCATACCTCTTTTACTCTTATTCATGCTTGTACTATTACATATATATTCAATCATGTTTTACTGTTTAAACTTTGCTTATAATCATATATGCTTGACAAATAAAACAAATACAAATACCTGACCATATCACTTAGCAATGCCAATCCCAGCAGTCCCAATTACTCTTGTAACCTCAAGATACATGTATCATTAAGAGGCAGGAGGCAGGATTCCCAGGTAAGGAGTGTAGGGGTGCCACGGAAGGTACAGGCATTGCGCAAGTCAGGGGAGGTTGGGGGGTCAGCTGGCAAAGGCCATGCATGGGTTGGGGGAAGAGGAGGAAAGGGCTAGCACAGGCCATATGTGGGTGGGGTGGGTGCCGCTGGTGGGAGAAAAAGCAGGAGTGATTTAACAGGGCAACTTGACACTTTTCTGGAGAACTTCCCCATTGGCTTTGCTTGAGGGAAGCTAGTAGGGAAGTTGCAAATGGCGATCATGTGACTCTGGCTCTTTGTGATGTCATAATCAAAAGACAGGCACTTAAGCACGCAAATTGCAAACCTGTGGGTTGCTCCAATGGCCAGAACTTCAAGGAATGGTCATATAAGCATTTTCTCAGCATCGTTGTAACTTTAAATGGTTGCTGAATGAATAGATGTAAGCCAAGAACTGCCTGTAATCATATAAGAAGCAGTAGTGGGTTCTAAAACCCTTTACTACCGGTTTGCATGTGCATGCGCTCACTCACGCATGTGCACGACACTTCTGCGCATGTGCAGAAACGTCCCAGGCGGGTGGGCGAAGCCTCCTGCCGCTGGCGCTACCGGTTCTTAGAACCGGGCTGAACCAGGAGCAACCCACCGCTGATATGAAGCAAATGAGAAACTATATGTCATGATACAGAACTCTGGTTTAGATACTTGCATCTGGATGCAACTTGTAAGGGCCGAGTTTGTACCATGCTCATATCAGCATTTGGAAACAGTTAGCAATGGATGCCTATGTTGTAATGAAGAATCAATATGTACAGTAAGGCAAAATATATAGAAACACCCCCATCCCACAAGAATGTTCCCTTCTCTTCCATGAAAGAAAAAAAGTGCATAGATGTAAAAAGAAAACCATGTTTTTGCAGGAAAAAAGGGACAAGGGGGAGGAAGAAGCCTGATAATCCACATAGCAGTTGGAATGTATATGGACTTAAAAATTGTAAGGTACAAGATGCCTTGAACTGAAGATTTCTAGAGTGGAGCAGTACCTTAATGTCTTGTCTCGCCGGAGCAGTTGAAATCAAATAAGTTTGCTTGTCTGATCTCTGTCACTCTTGATGGGAGGTTATATATGCCCAATGGGATCAGGTGACGTAGAGAACAAGTAGGGTCTCTGGACTTCTAGAAGTCTGAGCAGTGAATCATTTCTCAGGGCAGCCTAAATTTTTAAATCTTTCATAAAAGCTTTGCCTGAGGACAAATTGTTGGACTGTCCCTAGGCCAATTCAGTGCCAACCTGACAGAGACATTAAATAAGGAGTGCCTCATAATATTGGAGTTTTTATATTCTAGTATTACTCTTCTGAACATTACGTTGCCCATAAAATAAAAGCTATATACAGTAAGTAGTTCAGTTTCATGAAACCTGATGTTCATAATATACTGGGCCATTTTTAGGAACTTACTCAAGGTCTCTTCAATTTTTCTAAAATGTGGTGTTCTAGACATTTTTCCACAATTTTTTTGTAGGCAATCCATTTGACTCTAGGATAAACCCATTTTCATTTTCATTTTGGAGACTTTAATCTCTATCCAAAATTCAAGAGTTTTCCAATGAATCACTTTAAATTAGAATGGAGAGGAATAGAAAATATCGTGCTTTCAAGTAGCACTGACATTCTCTAAATTGTCTCCTCTCAAGTGAGACATCATACAAACACCAGTTCTCTTGGACTTCACAAGCAACACTTTCTTAGCTTCAAAAATAAGTAACTTTGTGAAGAAGAGAAGTTTCTACCTATCTACCTGGGTGACCTTGAAGCAGCTTCTGAAGATGGCACAGCATCTACTTTCAGTTTCCCAAGCATTCACCCCGTCCTTCATCCCTTTCTCCATAGCTCATGGCAGACTGTCACTGCATATCAGAAAAACACAAGAAGCATGAGGTGGTAGCTGACAAGTTGTGAACTCAGCCCCACTGCCATCCATGCTACCTATAAGCCATCCTCAATGCACTGAGTTTCTACAGCTTAATCATAGAGTTGGAATGCTCCATACATAGAGATAGCCACAAGCATCTTCAATCATGTTCATTCAGTGAATCACTAAACTTGCCAATTTCTTAGCTGACAGGCTTCTAGCCTCTTCCTTGAGATCAGTTTAGGATTAAAAGTATTATAAATCAATGCATGTTGATATTGATTAAAAATTGCCATGAAGAAACGCTGCTGAAGAGTAAAACACTCTTCAGTTCAAGCTAAGAAGATTCGAATGCTCCAGACTCCACTTGTATTTCAAAAACCACATGAAGTATAAAATATTGATTGAGATGTTGAAGTCAGGGTTACTAGATCCAGAGTCTGCATTCATCTTTCAAATCAACATTGTAGACTAGGGAACGGTGTGTCCAGATAGCATTGTGGAGTTCAGCCTCTAATCAAAAGATGTTCTGTATGAAAGTACACTTCATGTACAAGCCTTGGTGATTTCTCAAAATTCTGCAATCCATCCTTACGATAGATCGAAATTATGCACATTGCAACTTAATGGGGAAGAGATATAAGACTCATTAATCAAATGCCATTGGCTTAGCATATTTTGAAGAGATCCAACACTTTGTTACCATAAAGCATCTCTCAAAGATTATTTAGTTCAAAGATTAAACTTTCTTATGGGCATTGCCTTCTCTTTCCAGGCATATTTCTCTGGCACCATATGGTTGATGTACAAATGTAAGTGTTGCTTCCCCAAGTTATTCCATTCCCCACCATCCAGTCAGAGCTGAAGAAGCTTCTTGGATGAGAAGCAAAATGTCTTCAGAGAAAAACCAAGAAAGTCCAGTTGCCTCCTGAAAAAATACTTTTGGGACAACCATGACCTGGATGACTGAGAATCTCTACAGACTTCCCCAAATTATAGTATTCATAAGAGATGTGATTTCTGACTTCTATCATTTTTTTAAAATAAAAATGTATCATTGGTCCCCAGTTCAGAATTATGGCTACACATATAAATGCAAAGCATAACTGCTTTTTATTTTTAAAAAAATAACAAACACAAACATTTGTTATTAAGAATGACCAATCAGGGTTTATTATAGCTAGAAAAGCAGCAGACAATATTAGGTCAGTTGAAGATTTAATAGACTTCAGTAAAAATAAAGATCAATATGCAATTTTATCATTAGATGCTGAAAAGGCCTTTGACAAAATATATGTTTGCTGTACTAAATAGATTTAGATTTCCTTTGAAATTTACAAAATGGATTAAGATACTGTGAGTCACCCACAACTAAAAGGTTAATAGCACATTTTCTTATTTATTTATTTATTTATTTTATTTGTCAAGCATATATAAGATTACAGTAAAAGTATAAACATGTATACATGAGACGGTTTTGAGTACATGGGAACATTAGGACAAGGACGGTAGGCACGTTGGTGCGCTTATGCATGCCCCTTATACTTTTCCGCTATTTGGAGGAACTAGACAAAGATGTCAATTTTCATCCCTACTTTTCATATTTGCATGGAACCTTTGACTTGTGCTATTAGACTACATTGGGAGATTTATGAAGTAGTACATAACTCAATAGAACACAAATTGGTTTTATCTGCAGGTGACATTCTTTTGTTTATTTCTAAACCTATACTACTATGCCTATGTTGATGCTAAAAAAGATTGATGCATTTAGTTAAATAGCAGGATACTCTATTAACTCTATTACTCCAAATCAGAATTGATGACTAGTTGAAAATTTTGTTCGCCGTCCATTTAAGGAATATTAATTCTCCATTTGTACCTAATCCATTGAATATATGGGTATGTCTCTTCTAAAGGATATAATTCAGTTAGTGACATGTAATATATGTCAGGGTTCCAAGTAACACCCCCAACAAAAGAAGACTCCGAGGCTTAAAGTTCCTCAAAGTTCCATTTTATTAGAGATGTTATATTGGCACATCTGGGAAAACCCGAATCTGAGAGTTCCGGGTTTTCCCCACCCAAAAGAAAGTCAAAGATCCATCCCCTGCACCCACATGGTCCAATCATTTCAATGTCCCAACTGAAGATGGTCCCCAGTCACTCCCATCCAGGTGCAGGCCGAATGCCCTTGACTCCCATAGAAAGGCATGTTGTTATGGCTAATCCTCCTCCACTCTGTGCAATCCCCCCTCCCGTTTTCCCAGGCACTAAATGTGGCAGCCCTGGAGCTCCAACGGTAAAGATGGCTTCCAGGGCTGACAATATAAATACAATCTAGAGAGAGATTTCTTCAGATATTGATAGATGGGATCATTAAATCTTACTCATCAGAGAAACGTGAATGCCCTCAAAATGAATATTATTCTCTGATTAATTCATATTCTGAAGGGAATTCCAGTTTTTACATCTGGAAAATATTTTCAGAAAATTGTTTAAAAATTCATTTAAAAATCTCTATGGGATTCTTTGAGTCTGACAATATCATTACATAAAATGCAATTACCAATTAATGAGGGAGGATTCAGTTTTCCAGATCTGGAAATACTGTTTGTTTGTTTGTTTGTTTGTTTGTTTGTTTGTTTGTTTGTTTGTTTGTTTGTTTACTTATTTACTTATTTACTTATTTATTTATTTTGTCAATTACGTATTGTAATATACCTAGATATAACATTGTTTATATACATAAGATGGGTACTGATAAGGGGGAACATTAGGATAGGGACGGTAGGCACGCTGGTGCGCTTATGCACGCCCCTTACCTATTGAGCTTACCTATTGTCTAGAATAAACACTGGAAGCCAACAATTGGTGTCAATTTTTCAGTTTGGACAATTTTGGAATATACATATATAGTATCCTTGGCTGAATGGATAGTTTTAGGATCTAAATATACAAAAACTCTAGAATCTCTATGAAATGTAATGTCTAATAAAAATATCCAACTCTTTTCCCATGCCTTTATGGGGAAACCCAGCTTTAAACATTGGGGAAAAGATGATATGGAAAAATTGGATGGAAGCAGCGATATTAACTTTGTATCAATTGATAAAGTTGAATTTCTAACATGCTCAGTGTTAGGAGTCAAATATCAAGTATCAGATGTAATTCAATGTCAATATTTAGTTGCATTTGTTAACAACATTGTTTGAACCAGCAGCATTTTCAGCTTCTGAGACACCTAAGACATGAGAACAACTTGTTAACTTCTTTAAAACTAAAAACCTATTATTAGTTTCAATTGTTATTTTTATCAATAAATCAATCTGATATGCAGATTCTACAAAATCAGTGGAATGAAAAATCAGAGGTTCCCATAGACAATGGGAGAGTGTTTTAATTTCTATAGCAAAGTATCAATGGACTGAAATCCTTTGATGTATACAAAAAATAATATTTAGAATTTACTGGTCTCCATTACATTTGTATAGAAAATGTAAAACAACATTTGGTTAGAGATGTAATAAGGATGTCGTAGTTTTACTATGTTTTGGAAGAAAATATATTTGTACAGCAAAAACTAACAATTTCAGAGGATAATATTCTTTTGAACTATATACCTAGTATTGGATTTTGACAATTGGACAATGCAAGTAGATTCTCCATGCCCTTATTATGGCCAAAAGACTGATACTGCAGCAATAGAAAGAAAAATGTATGGCCCCATTCACTTAATGGATTGAGGATGGGATTGAACTTGCCACCTACAAATGGATTGCCTTGAGATGTAGACTTTGTATGGACAAATTGTAGGAGAAGGACTCGTAGAGCCAGGGGAAGGAGTGAAAAGAGGAATCAGTTTAGAATTGTTACATAGCCAGAATCAACCCCCCTTGAAAGCCATTGACCTTTATCCGATTCTAACCAGTTGCCGACTGTTAGTTGAGAAGACTCCCGTGTACAGGCTTTTAGAAATAAATCAGTTAATTTGAATCTTTACGTGTGGACCTCGTTTCTTGCACCTGACACAAATATAATGAAATATTGGACTTTATATTTACATAAAGTACAATAGGTTAAAAACATGATAGTTATGTAAATATATTAGAAATATATATGTACTTGAATAATTCTTGCATTGGATAACTAGGTATAGAATTGTAAATACTTACTGCTAAAATGATATACTTTTTTTCTTTTTCTTGTTCGATTTTTTTTCACTTTTTAAAAGCACTCTCTATGTGTCTTTTTTTCTTTGACAATGTATGTATTTTTGTCTTTGGAGTTCTTTCTTTCTTTCTTTCTTTCTTTCTTTCTTTCTTTCTTTCTTTCTTTCTTTCTTTCTTTCTTTCACTATTTTACAGAGCAATAAAAGAATAAATAAGAAGAAACATAACAAGCCCAGTAGCTAGAAATCTTTAATTTGTTTTTTAACAATTCTTAGCTGCTCCCACCGCGCACCCCCCCCCCCATGTTCAAAACACCCATTTTAGTGCTTCATCTATGATGGAGCATCATCTGTACAAGAAAATAGACATAGAAAGTTAATTTCCATTCCACATTCTGGAATAACTTTTTCTCTCAGTGGATTCAGAAGGCAAATAGCAATATTTTTTTTGCGTCTAGTTAAAGCCTTGAACAATATTTAATGAAATATTTAGATCAAGTAGCAATCACCTGTGATAATTAGACATATTTTCCTCATTGTGTTTTCCTATTCTGGGGAAATAAAAATAAATGTCCACTTCAAAACATTAAAAGCCTGCTACATTAGATCAGTATATTCTGCTACTCTCAAATGCTGCTACTAATGTTCTATAGAAATGGTAGCAGAGGATTATTATATAGCTTTACAGATTGGTAGCAAGGGATGGTTACATAGCCATACAAATCAAATAAAGTGTACAATGCACAGTCACCATGAACCTTGCTTAATGGTTTCAACTATCACTCTCCTCAGAACCATAGATTATAACCATAGATGCAAACCAAACACTGCCATCTACTGGCTGAATAATTCTGTAGTTGTTTCAATACAAAATACATTCTAACATGTATTCCAACAAATATAAATGCATATTTTTTGTAAATAGACGTATATCTGCCTTCCCCCTGGAAATGAATACAATATCCTTACAAAATAAACCAGACAGAAGAATGACCCCACACAGCAGTAATCTTAAGCAATTGAGCAACCTAGAACAGAAGGGAAGCCATGCAAGAATTTATTAAATTAGTAATGAGAAAGGGAGCAGCAGCAACAGTATAAGGCAACCAAACCCCTTAAGCTTTTAAAAGGAACTACATCAAACCATGGTAAATATTACACTAAGAAGAATATATTAGTGCTAGAAGAATGCACTAATCCTAGTGCAGTGATAGCAAACCTTTTGGTTTCAGTGTGTCAAAAATAAGGAAAGTACCTAACTTGACTTTGTGGGCATATCACTTCCTCCCGCAAACAAAAGAAAAACAATTTGCTATGTCTCCTCCCACCTCCCGTGTAGACCACTCTGAACAATAGCACTCGATGGTAGTGCTGAGGCTGGCTGGTCCCTAAGTAGCCCTAGAAGCACTACTGCCACTCAAAAAGGCCACTTCATGCCATTCCCCAAGGCATTCCTTCCATGCAGAATGGGACGACTCAACTTTCCACGGCCAATTCACTACTGTCAACTCACCGTGATCAACTCACTGTAGCCAGCTTGCCGTGGCCAACTTGTCACTGGATAACTCGCCTTGGCCAGCTTGCCATGGGAGAACTCGCTGCAGGACAATTCAACAATTTTATTTAATAATTTAAAATTAATTTAAAATTAATATCATTTAAAAAATATTTTAATTTTTGTCATTCACTTTTTCCCTCCTTTTGCAACCTTTCTTTAAAGATTCTATTCCACAGTTTATTTGATATTATATAACTTTTGTCCCACGACAAGCTGTCCCGTGGTGAATTGGCTGTGGTGAGTTGGCCATGGCAAGTTGTCCTAGACCCCTTCCATGTGCCCCTTACCTTTATGTCATGTTCTCTTTCTGTTGGCAGGCCCTTGCGACCTACCTGAGGCTGTTGCATGAATTCTTCAAGTGGCTTTGGAGAATGCTCTTCTGTGAACTCTGTGCAGCATCAAAAAAAAAAAAAAGGAAGCCGCACGAGAACATGTCCCATTCTTCTATGGCCTCCACAGCCTCCCAAAATCCTGTGAGGGCCTGCTTTCAAAAATGGTTGTTGGTAGTGTTGGTGAATGCTGGTGTGTCATCCCAAATGTATCCCATGTCACTTTTGACACATGTGAATCAGGGGCGGGTTGCTCACTTACCGATACAGGTGCGCTGCACGCGCATCTCCATGTTTCGTGAGAGCGCTCTCTCGCTACGCACGCGCACCACCTCATGCGATTTTGCTTCTGCGCATGCGCGGAAGCAAAATCTCACCGAAATCATGCGCGCACGTGTCCCCTCGCAAGATTTTGGTGAGATTTTGCTTCCGTGCATGCACAGAAGCAAAAAAGCCCAAAAATTCTTTAAAAAGATGGCAACACGCGCAACGAACCGCCGAAGACGGCACCGGAGCCGTCGCTCACAAATTGCATAATTGGCGGGTCCCTACTGAAGCTGCGCACTAGACCGCACCAGTAGGAACCCACCCCTGATGTGAATGCTTAATATGACTCAGAAGGAAGAAACAGAAGAAATGAAGTCTCAAACACTGGATAAAATATCCAGGAAAGAACATTCCGGTGTGGGTGTGTGGAGAAGGTAGGAAAGGAACATTTGGAGAAAAAGGAGGATCCAATCTGCAGAGGGCACTAAAGATCAAATCTCTGCTAGTAAATCATCCATAATATTATTTTCAATCCAATTTTCTGGAAGTTAACATGAGCCTTCAACAACCACCCACCACCAAAGTAAAATTGTGATCCCCATTGATGCTCGTGAACATAATAATCCTTCAGTTGAACACAATAACACTTCATTCCCAGCCTGCATGGCCACAGCCCTATAGTCAGAGGAATGTTGCAGTTGCAATAGGTATTTGTGGAAACCTGCCTTTTAATTTCTCCAGAGTGTTCCCTGTATTTCTCCTGTATGAAAGCACTTGCGGTTTGTTAAATTGTTCTCAGAAATGTATTTAAGATTTCTCTTGAGAGTGTTTTTGACTTCATTGCTGGAGGTGACTGAAAATGTTATTGTTAGTGCAACTCTTTTCGGTTACATTCTTTTCATCACTTTAAACCTCCCCCCATAGCAAATCACTACTCCCCTGACAGCTTACACTTTCCAGTTTGAAAAGGCCCAATGAGAGGATTGTCCTTGGATTTTAATTGAGCCATGGAAGTGACGTAAATTGACACTGGCGATCTCACAACTAAATGCAAAAACACCATGCGCTGACCAAGAAAGTTTATTAATAATGTTCTCCTCTTCTGTGAAATGTTTCCAGAATGCGCGGGGGAGGATTCTGTACACTTTTAGTGGTAAAATTAGTATTTGTTCAGAGGAGGGTTCCTGCCGGAGCTGTCCAGTACAGAGCTCCGGTAGGGAGCGGCCAATTGCGCAATTTGTGCGCGACTGCTCCGGAGGCCTCTCTGCCGGTCCAGAGCGTGCGTCGCCATCTTTTTCGGTGAATTTTTGACTGATTTTGCTTCTGTGCATGCGTGGAAGCAAAATCTCACCAAAATCTAGTGAGGAGACGCGTGCATGAGCAAGATTTCAGCAAGATTTTGCTTCCGCGCATGCGCAGAAGCAAAATCTCGCTGAAATCTTGCACGCAAGCACGTCCCCTCTCAAAATTTCGGTGAGATTTTGCTTCCACACATGCGCAGAAGCAAAACTGCGCGAGGGGACGCACGCACATAGCGAGCGCCCGAGCGCCCGAATCATAGAGATGCGCGTACACCGGCACCGGTTAGTAAGCAACCCGCCCCTGTATTTGTTGATAACATTGGAGCTAGAATTAGAGCTAGAATTGGAAGCAATGGATTGTTCTTCATATGTCTTCATCATGCGTTCATAAATTTCTTTTAAATTTGGTCTCGGGAGAACAGAAAAGTAATAGCAATAACACCTAGGCTTATATACCACTTCACATTGCTTTACAGCCCTCTCTAAACAGTTTGCAGACTCAGCCTATTGCCTCCCAACAATCTGGGGCCTCATTTTACCAACCTCAGAAGGATGGAAGGCCGAGTCAACCATGAGCCAATGAAAAGTAAGGAAAGTCATTAAAAAATAATTAAAGGACTGGCTTTGTTGTTGTTATGCATGGTCATTTCAGAATTTATTGTTTCTGGAGCATCTTAGGAAAATCTAAGATATTACTTTGACTTAGCTCTCATAATTATAATCATTAGTTCATATTCAGCTACTTGATTATTTTTAGCATAGACTGAAAACAAAGCAAAATGAATGTTCACAACACAGTTGTCCACTGCATATTTTATGACCATGCTTTACAATTCATTTCCTATTTTGGGTTCCAGAGTGAATTCAGTTAGATACACATTACTCTCATCAAATCTAGAAAGCTAATGAGAGATTGCCCATTTTGCATCTTTAATGCTTGTAAATATGGAAGATTAATACCAGTAAGGTAGAGAACCACATCCATTCATTTATAAAATCCTCCCCAAGATTGGATGTCCACCCCAGCTCCTCAACATCATCAGGTCCTTTCATGAGGAAATGAAGGGCACGGTAGTTTTTGATGGCTTAACATCAGATTCCTTTGACATTCGAAGTGGAGTGAAACAGGGCTGCGTCCTTGTGCCAACTCTATTCGGGATCTTTTTTGCTGTCATGCTGAAACATGCTTTTGGAACTGTAACAGAGGGAGTCTATCTCCGGACCAGATCAGATGGAAAACTCTAAATTGAGAGCAAAGTCTAAAGTCCAGCTGAAATGCTTATGGGATTTCCTCTTCACTGACGATGCTGCTGTTACTGTCCACTCTGCCGAAGACCTTCAACGACTCATGGACTGTTTTGGCAAGGCCTGCCAAGATTTTGGATTAATAATCAGCCTGAAAAAAATGCAAGTCATGGGGCAGGACATGGATTCAGCTTCCCATATTACAATCTTTGCACAAAAATTGGAGATCGTCCATGACTTTGTGTATCTCGGCTCAACCATCACCAACACACTCTCTCTAGATACTGAGCTGAATAAACGTATTGGTAAAGCAGCTACCACATTCTCTAGACCAGTGGTTCCCAACCTGGAGGTCGGGACCCCTTTGGGGGTCGAACGACCATTTCCCAGGGGTCGCCCTGGCATCCTCAGCTCCCCCCCACTGCCACAAGCCTGGCCATATCGCGGCCCACAACCCGCGCCCCCACCGCGACCCACCCCGCGGCCGCCATTTGGGTTCTTTTACCCTCTGCGCATGCACAAAGCATTCTGCATGCGCAGAGGGCAAAAGAACTCAAATGGCGGCATCCAGGCAGGCAGGGGAAGCGGGCGGGGGAAGCCCCGTGACCGCCACCGGCTCCATTGGCTCTGCGACGACCGACAGGCAAGAACGAACCAGGAGCATTTCACCCCTGTGAAAGGCATGCATGACTTTGGCGGGGCCGGGACAGGCGGCTGCCCAGAGAGAGCCATACCCTTCGCCCCGAACACTACAGGTAGACGGGAGAGACTCTGCGAAGGGGGTGGCTCTCTCCGTGCAGCCGCCTGTCCCGGCCCTGCCGAAGTCATGCATGCCTTTCGCAATGGGGCTCGAAAAGCTCCCAGAGGCAACACGCGAAGCAAGCTGAGACCTCGCCCGGATCAGGAGACTTCGCCCGGACGCCGCCATTTGGGTTCTTTTACCCTTTGTGCATGCGCAGCATGTTTTGCGCATGCGCAGAGGGTAAAAGAACTCAAATGGTGGCGGCAAGGTGGGTCACGATGGGGGTGCGGGGGCTGGTCGCGGGTCACGGCATTAGGAAGGTTGGGAACCACTGCTCTAGACTCACAAAGAGAGTATGGCTTAATAAGAAGCTGACAGAACATACAAAGATCCAGGTTTATAGAGCCTGTGTCCTGAGCACACTCTTGTATTGCAGCGAGTCTTGGACCCTTTACGCACGGCAGGAGAGAAAGTTGAATACCTTCCATATGCGCTGTCTCTGAAGTATCCTTGGCATCACCTGGCATGACAAAGTTCCAAATAGCGCAGTCTTGGAATGTGCTGGAATTTCTAGAATGTATACACTATTGAAACAGTGACGTCTACGTTGGCTTGGGCATGTCGTGAGAATGGATGATGGTCGGATTCTGAAAGATCTCCTGTATGGAGAATTAGTGCAGGGATAGCGCCCCAGAGGGAGACCACAGCTGCGATATAAGGATATCTGTAAGAGGGATTTAAAGGCCTTGGGAATGGACATTAACAGCTGGGAAACCTTGACCTCTGATCGTTCAGCTTGGAGGCTAAAGACGCAGCATGGCCTTCTCCATTTCGAGGAGACTCTTGTTTGGCAGGCTGAGGTAAAGAGGCAGTCCCGGAACCAGCGAAATCCAGGGGCCGGGCAGGGGACAGAATGTATCTGCCCTCAGTGTGGAAGGAATTGCCACTCTCGGATTGGCCTTTTTAACCACACTAGATGCTGTTTTAGGAACTCTTTCCAGAGCACGATACCATAGTCTTTCGAGACTGAATGTTGCCAATGAATACCAGTAAGGTGGAGAACCACATCCATTCATTTGAAATTATTTTAATAACTGTACTGTATATCCCAACTTCATCCCCATCACAAACTCTCGCTATATTTGCTTCTGTTTGAGGTTGAAGGTATAGTAGTGCTGTGCTGATTATTTCTTATGCATTTGTTTTTCAATCATTCTCTTTCAGGTTGATGAAAAGGAAATTGGTTTTGAAAATATTTTCAAAGTAGAAGAAAAAAAAAACCCAGTGAAATTCCTTTGGGTAGTTCGTGGGATTTGGCACTTTCCTTAGAGAGAAGTGTAAGTCTTCTGGGGCTACATCACAAGAAAACAATAGTAGCAACTCACTAAAAGAAATTCTAGACATAATCTAAATAAGTAGAAAAGTGAAGTAAATTTTTTTTGCAAAGAAGAAATATGTTTGGAAACATGGAAGAATCATGTTGGTATAGTACTATATTAAATATAGTACTACATTGACCGCATTCTGCCTCATACTTCCCTTCGACCGGTTAAGGCCCACAGAGTTGGCCTCCTCCAGGTCCCATCAGCCAAGCAATGCTGGCTGGTGGGCCCTAGGGGGAGGGCCTTCTCTGTGGACCAACTTCCCCCAGAGACCCGAACCATCCCCACCCTGCTGGCCTTCCGAAAAGCCGTCAAGACATGGCTTTTCCTGCAGGCAGGGGGTAGAGACTAACTCATCTGAGCTCTCCCCCGGGTATGTCTGGTTGATGGATATTTTTAAATATTAAATTTTTTAATTTTTGAACTTGGTTTTAATTGATGTTTATTTGCTAGTGTTCTTGTATGTTGCCGTACACCGCCCTGAGTCCCTCGGGAGTAGGGCGGCATATAAGAACCAATAAATAAATAAATAAATAAATAAATAAATAAATAAATAAATAAATAAATAAATAAATAAATAAATAAATAAATAAATAAATAAATAAATAAATAAATAAATAAATAAATAAATAAATAAATAAATAAATAAATAAATAAATATTTAATGGAGCATTTTCCTATGATGCCGGGGAACCAAAACTGAATGATAGAGCACCTATATGTATGAATTTCCAAATTTAATTCCTGGTGTATCTCCAAACATAAGATAAAGATGTCATAACAATCTTTGGCTTAATAAACATGACCAAACAGAGGACATTACATTTTGGCCTATGTAGGAGGCTGAGGTAACTTGGAGGAATTTCACACTGTTTATTCCTTGTCACATTAACAACTGGAATGAACTGTGTTAAAAAAAAATAACACCATTAGAAATTAAATCTTTGCTTTTCTGCAGGAGCATATAGATGTGAATCAGGCATTATGCAGTTAAACATTCACATCACTCTATGTTAATTCTGGCACATGGACTGCAATGGAGTTAATTTCAAACAAAGCAATGTGAAACCTAGATACAGGAAACTGAATCTATAATTAAATCCTTAGAGAATGAATAACAGCTCTAGCCAATAAATTAAATCTTACAATTATTTATTTTTAAATGTAGAGATTTAAATATTTAAGATAATTGGTCTTCATGGAAAATTGTAGTATATTTAAAAACAGTTCTGTTAAGTTGGAGAAAATGGGCTTTTACTCATTATTTCTAATACAGAAATATGTCGCAGGGGTGTCAAACTCGCGGCCCGCAGGCCAGATGCGTCACACACTGGCCACGCCCACCCCCAGATTAGCAAAAAGGGGGGAAAGTCGTGATACGTCACGTGACGACAATGTGATGTTGTGAGTTTGACACCCGTGGTCTAGTGCCTATAGCAGCAGGAGTAGATTTTCAATCCAAAATCAAGTACAAGCAGGTTATCAAAATATTGGCCTGTTTGTTGATTACTTGGCCTTGAAATTATATCTTGGGTGAGATTAGAAACAAGTCTTAGGCTCACAAATTCTGGGGAAATGGATTTCAAATAAATATGTCTCCATGAGCATACTAAACAGTCCAGGAACACTTTAAATATTAATGAATTTATTGAGACATACACTCTTGTAGATCACATTTCAATTCATTAGTTGAATGGAATATTACTCAGAGGAAGACTAATTTAGTTGTGGGAAGGAAAACACTAAACTCCAAATGAAATGAAATTCAGGCATTATATGCTTCTTGGCTGTCGCAAGAAATAGTTGCGTGTGTTGCATACTTATATTATTTCTTAAATTTCTGAATTAATTAACATACCGTAATGGGATAAGATATCTTTAGTTTCAGTTCTTTTAATTCATGTTCAGGGTCAAAACCTGAATTACAGTATAACTGTTAAGGCACAGCTAAAGTATTAAAATCATGCCCTTTCCAACTTTTTCTTAGGGAGGCAAAAGTAGTAAAGAAAAAGATTTAAAAAGTGGGGGGGATAGATTCTATTTTAAGGCTCTGTTTAACACTAACAGCTAAAACCACTCAGATTCACAATACTTGATCTACAGCTTTTTTTTTCTTCCACCAGGCTCCAATTTGGGGCAGATCTGTACTTTCCTACAGATCAAACCCAAAACAATTTCTCAAGCATTATGACAGGGCTCTCCAGATACTGGAATCAAATCTGTATTAGAGCTAAATGCCCAATGTATCTTTATATCTACTCTCGCATCTTTACTACAAGGCTAAGCATCACTCACATAATGAGGGGTTCATACATCCGTACATCTTGGAATGTGATATATATACCAACATCTGCCTGCTGTCCTTTTTGTAGCAGTTATAAAACAAAGTCTCTATGCAAAGGGGTAAACTTGCAGACATCTGTTAGTCAAAAATAAGAATACTGTAAACCCTACAGAAGAATCCTCCTCCTAGAAAATTTTGCCACTCATTTTAAATAATCACATTTGCAAAAAAACCCCAATTCTTTTTATGAGATTAACATCAGTCTCCTGCTACTTTTGCATTGCACACAGGCACACCCATATGCTACTTCAGTGGGATTGAAGATATAATCCAAAATATCTTTACTAGCAGATCAGAGGTGGGTTCCTCCCGGTTCGGACCGGTTCTATAGAACCGGTAGTAAAAATAGGGACTGGTTCTCTGAACCAGCAGTAACGGCAGCCTGGCCACACCCCTGAGCCAGTTCTGCTCGCTCCCCCCATGCCGGTTCCTCTCGCTCCCCCTGCATGCCCGGCTGCCACTTGCTCGCTCACCCCACCCATCTGCACCATGCTTCCCATGCCTGCCTACCCGCCTACCACTCACTGATTTGCTGGCTTGCCAATTGCCCCACCTCTGAGACCCCTATATATACCATGGTGACCATGCAGTCTGGCCTCGCCCTCACGTTGTCACTTGCCTACCTGCATTAGCAATAGCAATAGCACTTAGACTTATATACCGCTTCATAGTGCTTTACAGCCCTCTCTAAGCGGTTTACAGAGTTCAGCATATTGCCCCCAACAATCTGGGTCCTCATTTTACCAACCTCAGAAGGATGGAAGGCTGAGTCAACCTTGAGCCGGTGAGATTTGAACAGCTGAACTGCAGCTAGCAGTCAGCTGAAGTAGCCTGCAGTGCTGCACTCTAACCACTGTGCCATCTTGGCTCTTACTGCTGCCTCCTCCTGCGGCTGCCTAAAGGTAAGTAAGCCTACGGCTGCGACTTCACGGGGCGCGGACGGTAGGGTAGGGGGCTGCAAGAAACTACCAAGAGCACCAGTGGGCTTCGCGGTGTACGTGAGCCCGGGGACTGGCTGAGGCCTTCCTTGCCGCCACTCCCCAGGCTTGTGTAGACTGCAAAGCCCACCAGCGCTCGGAGGGCAACTTTGCGGGGCGCATGGGGGCGGCACTAAGCTATGTGAGCCCGGGGAGTGGTGGCAAGGAAGGCCTCAGCCAGTCCCCGGGCTTGTGTACACCGCGAAGCCCACCGGCGCTTGGCTGAGGCCTTTCTTGCCACCACCACCCCTGTCCCCAGCCTCGCCTGGTTGGCTAAGCTGCCTCGGCTCCATGCTAGGTGGGCCTAGCTGACAGGGTTGTCACTGTGTGACAACCAGTCCAGCTTACCTTCAGCCGGAGCGTCTGGTCGCCTGCTGCCTACATGCATTCCAGCATCCATCTCATCAGAGAGCAGCTGATTCTGCCTGCTGGTAAGTGGTTGTTTTTTTTTCAGTATGCTTTTAATTTTTTTAAGGATATTTTATTGTTACTTTTTTTCAGGACATTTTGTTGTTTTTAGGATTTTTTTTAAAAAAATGATTGTTTTTAGGGAATGTTTTTTTTAATTTTTATTGTTTTTAGGAAATGGTTTTTTTATTATTGTTTTTAGGAAAGGGTTTTTAAAATATTTTTTATTGTTTTTAGGAAAAAAATTGAAAAAAATTATTGTTTTTAGGAATTTTTTTTTACAGAAATTTATCTCCCCTGGCCAAAAGAGTACCCACTGTAGAAAGAGTGGCTCCTGTCCGCGAGAGTGAGAGCGATAGCAAGCTAGAGGTGGGTGTGCACACACCCCACGGGACTAGTGTTCATTGAGTGGATGACACTATCTAATCATCTCATCCTCTGCCATCTTCTTCTCCTTTTGCCTTCAATCTTTCCCAACATCAGGGTCTTTTCCAATGAGTTCTCTCTTCTCATTTGGTGGCCAAAGTATTTGAGCTTCAGCTTCAGTATCTGTCCTTCCAAGGGTTGATTTCCTTTAGGATTGACTGATTTGATCTTCTTGCAGTCCAAGGGACTCTCAGGAGTCTTCTCCAACATCACAGTTCGAAAGCATCAACTCTTTGGCGCTCAGCCTTTCTTATGGTCTAATTTTCACAGCCATGGTCTATTATTCATAAAAAATGCTCCATAGACCCCATCCAAAGTCAGTAGGGCTAAGTAAAATGCAGAGTTGCTCCTAACTTCCAGATAGATAATTATGTTTAAAATTTGGAGTGTCTCAGCCTCCCATTCCAATGCCTGTGTCACTCTTGTGACTTTGGAGTCTATAACTTCATAAAAGTAAAAGTCCAGAGTTACAAGGTTGGAGGTGGCAGGAGGAAGTTTTGTCACTGCCACGTGTTCTCTTCAAGATCAGGTTCCATTCCATGTCAGTGTTTGTCACATTTATGACAAGCAGAGCAACATAACATCTAATAGTGCAGATATCAATTCTGGATGAAAGACAGCACTTTTAAGGTTGACAGATCTGGACTGTGAAAATCCAAACTGGTCATTTTCTATATCTCTACTGATCTATAGCTTGCAGCCCATAATTAGTAACTCTCCCTTTGTTAGAAGTCAGTCAATAATTAGCCCATTAAAATAAAACAAATTAAAATTAAAAGCAAATATTTGGATAAACTGAGAAAACTCTCATTTTGTCTGTATGTTGCTGGAGTAATACTCTCCCATAATGAAATATTATATATAAAGTGAACTGGATTTTTTATGGGAGCTTATAGGTGTTTCAAAGAAAAGGAAGGGATTTGCTTTTTAACTTCTTTCAAGTTGTTGAAAGAGAAATGGCTCCAATAAGGTATTTATCTCTAGGAAATTGTAAGTGTTTATTAAAAGCAATTAAAGAACACTATAGTTTCCACAAGCAGAGCAATGAAAATTAAGCTTGGAAACTATGCAATTAGCTATCAGATTAGTTATTTTAATGGCAAGAGCCAATGTTTATGTAAGGATGCATTTTATAAAGAGCACCAGTTTACAAAATCACGCAGCCCCAATTCTATGAATGCTGACTCAGAAGTAAATCTTCACCAGTTCAATGAAGCTTGTCCCTAACTAAGGATTTTATGGGATCATAGCCTAGGAAACTACAAACTTTAAGTCACAATATATCCGAGGTTAAACCTGGTTACCACCATCATCTGACAGTAGCACTGGTCCAGCGGTGGGTTGGTCCCAGTTCGGCTCATTTTGGCAAACCGGTAGCGGCAGCAGTGGGAGGCTCCGCCCACCTGCCTGGGACACTTCTGTGCAGAAGTGTTGTGTGTGTGCTCACGCGCAAGCGCACACAAGCAAACAGGTAGCGACGGGATTTACAACCCACTACTGCACTGATCCGACAGTAAACCTAAATAAGCATTTTTTAATTAATGCCTAAGTGCAGAGTCCACGAAAGTATGCCAGTGAAAAGGTAGGGATGGATTTTATTTGCTGAAACCAATTTTCCTCAGATTGATTCTCAGGATCTCAAATATCTTTTGCTAGCAGGAAGGAGAAATATCCATTGGAGAAGTCAAGAAGAAGTCAAAGATGGGATGAGATAAGAAAGGATTTGAATTTCCAATCACTTGTCAAAATGAAAATGCTCTCAATGCTGGCCCCAATTAGTAATTTCCAACACAATGAATTCATTAGGAATATCAAATTTCAATATAAGGTGAATGTTGAAAACTGCAACATTTTAACTCAAAAGTAAACTTCAGTAGTCTTACTCCCACAAAAGGAATCCATCCATTTTTATGGTCTGAAACTCACCTTGTGTTAGGTGGGATACACAATCCATTTAAACTATCATGTGGCATTTCTTGACTTGATCTGAAATTGTTGATACAAAGTAGCTGCTTTGAACCCATTGCCACATTCAAGAACTCAAACTTCCTTTCAGTCATTTTGATAATAATACATCCATTTTTTTTCCTTTTAAAAATAACTTCATGTATAATTTGTTCTTCTCCCCAGCTAATTTAGAACACCAATTTGATACTATATGAAATATATTTGAATTGATACATGGATGCTTTGCTAATTTAGGTTTTATTTGTTTAATCCACTGATAATAAAGCGAAGAATTCTCCATGCATATGAACATATCAATCTGGCAGTCATCTCTGCCAAATTTGAGAACACGCAGAGCACTAGAATAATCGATTCTACCAGTGTAAATATTATTTTGTTTATGTATGGGTGGAGGGACTGTTTCTGAATGTGAATTATATACCCAGAGTCAATTTATAAACAATGTGTTGAATAAGAATTTGAACTGAACTTCTCTAGTCTAACTGTGATACAAATTAATATACCACATTGTTGGATAAATATGTAAATATGTGGTTTATGGTAGTAAAATAAGAGGAGGCAGGATTTATAAAATATTTGTTCCAAACTACTCTAGTATTCTAAAATACCAGAATATTTGCTAATATTCTCAAATGAACAGTACCAGGGGTGGGCTGCTGGCGGTTCGCAGGGGTTCGGGAGAACCTCTAGCTAAGATTCTGTGCAGTTTGGAGAACCCCTAAATCCCACTCCTGGCTGGCCCCGCCCTGCCCACCCCTCCCCTCCCAGGAGTCCCCATGCGGCCTGTTTTAGATGCAGGTAAGTGCAGGGCGCGCATGGAGGCTCAAGGAGGGTGAAAAACGGGCCTACCGGAAGTTCGGGAAGACTGGAAAAAGACCCGTTTCCAGCCTCCAGAGGGCCTCCAGAGCCTGGGGAGGCTGTTTTCACCCTCCCGGAGGCTCGAGGAAAGTCTCCAGAGCCAGGGGAGGGCAAAAATGCCCCCCCCCCACCTTGGTGCAGGAGGCTGACTAGGCCACGCCCACCATGGCCACGTCCACCCAGCAACTGGTCAGATAACCCCTTGCTAAAATTTTTGAAGCCCACCCCTGAAGAGTACAAGGGTCCAATACTGAAATCTATACTGTCTCTAGGAATGCACAGTAGTTCCTGATAAAATATATTGAAAAAATGATAAAGATATAGAATTTTGTATCTGCACACGAGGAAGTCTATGAAAAGAGGAACATAGTCTTTCCGAGTGTCTTTGTGGCCTTTGGTACACCCTAGACATTTCTACTTGTGACCAAATTGATCCCTGTCATATTTTCTTAAAAACGTCATCAGTCAAGTGGACAGCCTTATAAAGTACACTTGAGTACACAAATAAATGAAAACTACTTCCATCGGATTAGTAGAAAATGAGGATGAAAGCATTTTTGTTATAAAAACATCCTCCCAATTTCAGCAACTGCAGATTCTTCCCTAGCCTGGAAATGCCACTTTCCCATCTGTTAGCTTTTTTCCAAATTATGCAGGAATAAGAAGATACATAATGTAGATAAAAGGTGACAATAAATAAGAAATGGGGACAGATAGATACTACTCTTAAGTATTAATGTGCAGGACTGCCAGAAACAGAAGTACATTAGCACCAATATTTTGTGAATCATGTTCTTAGATGCAATGAATTATGCAGGTTGATGAACGGAAGAAAAGCAATATGAGCATTATGCTTCCTCTATGCAAAATATGGACTAGTTGTTTGCCTTTTCATAAAGTAACTCAAAAACAGTTGCAAGCCTGCTGGCTTTAAATTCAGGAACAAATCCCGTTGTAGCAATATTTTAAAATGTTTATATTTGAGGGGGAAAGTAAGTAAGGCAAGCCTTCTTTACTCTGAATTATGGATGTGCAGTGCTTTGGAAATAAATTGGAACAGGTGCTTCAAAGCACAAAGGAATATGAATGTTGCACTTTTCTGCAATCCTTTAAAGCAGCGACATCTTTTAGCAAGATTTATTTATTTATTTATTTATTTATTAAAATTTCTATGCCGCCCAACTCCCGAGGGACTCTGGGCGGCTCACAGCATGTATAGAAACATATAACAGGTAAAAACAAATTTTTTTAAAAAGCCATATTAAAATGCTATCCATAATTTAAAAATAACTTTCATTCATACCCCGCCTGCCGGAAGAGCCAAGTTTTTATTGCTTTACGGAAGGCCAGCAGGGTGGGGATAGTCCTGATCTCTGGAGGGAGCTGGTTCCAAAGGGAGGGGGCTCCCACAGAGAAGGCTCTCCCCCTCGGCCCCGCCAGCCGGCATTGCTTGGTCGATGGGACCTGGAGGAGACCTGCTCTGTGGGACCTAACTGGTCGTAGGGAGGTATGCGGCAGGATGCGGTCCCGAAGGTAACCTGGCCCTGAGCCATGTAGGGCTTTAAAGGTAACGACCAACACCTTGAATTGGATCCGGAGACTAATGGGCAGCCAATGCAGCTGGCGGAGAATCGGTGTTACGTGGGTGCATCTAGGTACATCCACCACAGCTCGCGCAGCTGCATTTTGCACCAATTGCAGTCGCCGGACACTCTTCAAGGGTAGCCCCATGTAGAGCGCATTGCAGTAATCTAGCCGTGAGGTGATAAGGGCATGAGCGACTGTGAGAAGTGCCTCCTTCTCCAAGTAGGGTCGCAATTGGTGCACAAGACGTACTTGTGCAAAGGTCCCCCTAGCCACAGCTGTAAGATGTCGCTCCAATTTAAGCTGTGGATCTAGAAGGACACCCAAATTGCGAACCCATTCTGAGGGAGCTAATTTCTCCCCCCCAAGAACCAAGGAGGGACAGTTGGTCAAGTCCTTAGGAGGTAATATCCACAGCCACTCAGTCTTGTCAGGGTTAAGTTTTAGCCGGTTCTTCCCCATCCAGACCCTAACATCGGCCAGGCAGCGGCCCATTACGTCTACGGCTTCCCCAAATTGAGACGGGGTGGAGATGTACAACTGGGTATCATCAGCATATTGCTGATACCTCACCCCGTGTCGTCGGATGATCTCACCCAGTGGCTTCATGTAGATGTTAAACAGGATGGGCGAGAGGACCGAACCCTGCGGCACCCCACATAGTAGGGGCCTAGGGCTCGACCTCTGCCCCCCTGTCAACACCGACTGCGTCCTGTCAGAGAGGAAGGAGGAGAACCACTGCAAAACAGTGCCGCCCACCCCCACCTCTCCGAGACGACGCAGAAGGATACCATGGTCAATGGTATCGAAGGCCGCTGAGAGGTCAAGTAGCACCAGGATAGAGGAGTGACCCCTATCCCGGGCTCGCCAGAGATCATCCATCAGGGTGACCAAAGCCATTTCCGTACTGTAGCCGCGCCTGAAACCAGATTGAAAGGGATCCAGAAAATCAGTATCATCCAACAGTCGTAGGAGTTGGAGTGCCACCACTTTCTCAACAACCTTCCCCACGAAGGGAAGGTTGGAGACTGGACGGAAGTTCTTCAAATCCGCCGGGTCCAGGGAAGGCTTCTTGAGGAGGGGTCTCACCACCGCAGCTTTTAAGGGCTGCGGGACGGACCCCTCTCTCAGAGAAGCGTTGACAAACGCCTGGAGCCAGCCGCGTGACACCTCCCTGGTGGCCGAAACCAGCCAGGAAGGGCACGGGTCCAATAAACAAGTGGCAGAGCTCATAGCTCCTATGGCCTTGTCCACATCCTCAGGAGTCACCGGTTCAAACCTATCCCATATAACCAGACTAAGACCTACCCCAGTCATCTCGGCCTGTACTGCCCAATCAGAGTCCAGGTCTGTCCGAATCTGAGTGACTTTATCCGCCAGAAACCGAGAAAATTCCTCAGCTCTACCCTGCAAGGGGTCGCCTTCCTCCTTAGCAAGAAGGGTGCGGGTCACCCTAAACAGGGCGGCTGGGCGGGAGTCAGCGGACGCAATAAGAGCGGAAAAATGCGAGCATTTTGCCACCCTTATCGCCACTAAGTAAGACTTAATGAAAGTTCTTAAAAGTGTCCGGTCAGACTCAGCTTTGCACACTGCCCTATACCGCTGTCGTGCCCCCAAAGGCAAACTATTAAGCCCCCTTTCGAGGCAGAATCCACCATATTACAGAGCTCTATTTTGGTCCACAGCCATGGACACTCTTAAGTATGGACAAAAAACATCACATTTTTACTTTAATATTTAATAGAATGCTGTTGTTTATGTTAATTCACCTTCACACTGGAAAATTTTCTGCCAATCCAGACAATACGAAGTATATTTTCATGAAATATGTCAGAGTTACGCAATAAATCAGAAGCTTCAAAAGATAACTGCATTTTGCTGATTCAAATAACTTCTTTATAAGTAGAATAAAACATTAACAATACCACACTTTGTTTCAGATCACATGTTGAGATGTTTTCACAGCAAGCTTTAATGGTGGACAGACTAAACCACACCCTTCTTCTTGCTAAGTTTCTGGACATGCTCAAAAAACACTTCAGCCTGATTGGCTGACTCAATCACATGGCTCTCCCAGTCATGAATATTCCAACACTCCTCCCTTCATTACTGGGAGAGACACCAGACCTATTGGATTTAAACATTTCCTGTAATGGACACCACCCAATGGTTTGGTCATCATGTCTGCTAAATTATCCTCTGAAGAACAATGATGTAAACGTATCAATTTTTCTTTTACAGCTTCCCTGACATTACAATACTTAATGTCCACATGTTTACTTCTGTTCTTCACTCTGTCACCTGTTGCCATTTTTATACAGGCAGCATTATCTTCATAAACAGTTACAGCTTCATTTACATTTACATTTAAATCTTGTAACAACTGTACATACCAAACTACTTCAGAACATAACTCAGACAATGCAATAAACTCTGCTTCCGCAGTTGAAATAGCAACCGTTGTTTGTTTTCTGGACTTCCAACCAATTAAAGCCCCTCCAAACATTATTACAATTCCAGAATTAGACTTTCTGGTTTTTACATCATTTGCATAATCACTATCAATGTAACATTTCAATTTTAATTCTTCAGTGACCTGTATTTGAAGACCCAAATTCACAGTTCCCTTCAAATACCTGAGAATTCTTTTCACACCCATCCAATGCAACTTTGTAGGTGTAGCAGTAAAGCGACTTAAGATGCTCACTGCACAAGCTATGTCTGGTCTGGACCACTGTGACAGATATAACAGACTCCCTATTGCAGAGTGATATATCTCCTGATCACAGGCTTCACTTTTATCCTCACCCAAACTATTGTAAAAATCTGTGCTCATAGGTGTAGGAGCAATATTACAATCTTTCATGTTATATTTCTCTAATAATTGTTCAATTTTTCTCCTTTGACTGAGAATATAACCACCTTTTTCAGTTTTTTGTATCTCTACACCGAGATAATTCTTTATTTCTCCCAAATTCTTTAATTCAAATTTCTTTTCTAACTTATTAGCAAATTCTTTAACTTGTGATGCATCCTTTGCAATGAAACAAAGATCATCCACAAATGCTAATAGTAGACAATTCCCACCTTGTAACTTTCCAGTGTATATGCAACCATCAGCTTTGCAACTCTTGAACCCAAGACCTTTCAATGCAGTATCTAAACAGATATTCCAATTTCTGGCTGACTGCTTCAGCCCATAAATGGCCTTGTTCAATTTATACACCATGTTAGGTTTTTTATTTTCATACCCTGGCGCTTGAACCATATAAATTTCTTCCTCTAATTCAGCATTGAGAAATGCAGTGGTTATATCAAAATGCCAAATTCTATGCCTGTATGCTGATGCTAATGCCAGTGCTAGTCTTATGCTCTCACCTTTTACAGTTGGCGCGAACACCTCATCATAGTGCACATTCTTTAATTGAGAAAAACCTTGTGCCACCAACCTTGCCTTATACTGTACTTCATTATTGGGTAATACCTTTTTCTTGTATACCCACTTACATCCTACAGCTTTCGTACCCTGTGGCAAAGTCACATATGTGAACACTTCATGATCTCCCATGGATTTCATCTCTTTATCCATGGCTTCCTTCCACTTTTCTTGTTCAACTTTTGGTAATGCCAATACTTCCTTATAGTTTCTTGGCTCATACCACACATTACACACTTTAACTTTACTGGCAGAATACCTGTCTGGCGGTACCCCTCTGTTACTACGCTCTGACCTACGTGGCATTGCCTGTACTTGTGTTTCAAGCTTTTCTGTCTTCATATCTTGTTCAGACTCTCCTCCCTGAACATAGACACCTTCAGTAAATGATTCACCATCATTACATGAGTTATTGTCACTAAGTGGATCACCGTCGCTAAGTGGATCACCGTCACTAAGTGAGACATTTTCAGAATTTGCATCAATTCTGTTCCAATTTTGTTCTGCAAAACTAGCAGATCTTGAAATCACTATCCTTTTACTTCCATCGCTAAAGCGATACCCTTTTGAGCCTGGCTCATAGCCCACAAATCTGAGCTTTCTAGCCTTTTGTTGTCCCTTTCTTCTGATTGCCTTTGGAATATGTACCCAAGCAGTACTTCCAAATATTTTTAAATGTGCTAGAGAAGGCTTTCTCCCATATAGCATTGCATATGGAGTATTATTGATGGATGAACTCCACAGCCTATTTACTAAATAATTGGCAGTCAGTATGGCTTCACCCCAATATGACCTGCTCATACCAGAATCCTCCAGTAATGAGTCTTTCATTGTTTGCAAAACACCATTCCTCCTTTCAGCCACTCCGTTCTCTCCCGGTGTGTAAGGATTTGTGCGCCTGTGTCTTATTCCCAATTGTCTCAACCATTGTTGAAAATTTGTTGACATAAATTCAGAACCTCTGTCAGTTTGCAACTGACATACCTGTTGTTTGTACCTTCTCTCTACAAAACTTAACCATTGCTTAAATTGCTGTAGCACCTCTGTTTTACTCTTAAGTAAGTAGCAAAACCCAAACCTGCTGTAGTCATCCACAATGACCAGCGCATACTTTGCTCCTCCCAAACTGGCTTGCATAGGCCCAATTAAATCAGCATGCACCAGTTCTAGAGCTCTTGTGGTTTGTCTTGTGCTAAACTTGCTCACTGGGAATGCTTTGGATTTCGATGCTTTGCATACTGCACAATCCAAATATGCCTTACATCCCTTCAAATCTAATCCTTCTGCAAATTCTTTCATTTGTTGAACAACCTTAAAATTAGCATGACCAAGTCGTCTGTGCAGAAGATGAACACATGAATTATGTTCTGCTACATTTTTAAATATCTGGGAACAATGTGGGACCTTTTGTCCCTGCAATACATAAAGATTATCCTCTTTTATGCCCTGTGCACAAACAATCCCATTTCTTTGGATGAGACACTTCCCATTAACAAATGTGGTTTCATAACCTTGCTTGTCTAAACTAGACACACTTAACAAATTATGCTCCATTTCAGGTACACATAACACATCAGTAAACCTGGATTCCAAATATGGAATTTGCACATCGCCTCTTCCAATGATTTTAGCCTTTTGACCATTGGCTAAGGCCACTTCTTCATGGTTTCCTGGGAAAAATCTGGAAAATAAGTCAGAATTATTAACAATTGTTTGACTAGCCCCACTGTCAATCAACCATTTGTCTCTATTGTTATTATAACAAACTTTTGCAACTGCAATCTGTCCTTGCAAATAATGTCTCTTGTCTTGCATATTTCTTCTCTGTGTACAGCTTTTCTGCAGATGATTGGTTTCTCCACAAATGAAACACGCTTTCTTATCTTGCTTGCAGAATTGTTGCTGTGTAACTTGATCTCTCCTGCCTCTGCTTTCCTCATCTCTGCAGACACCTCGGCTGTTGCTAGAGATAGGCAGCCTGTGGAAAATTTTGCTGGAGACTTGCTGTAAGTTTCCACTGTACTCCTTGTTGGGCCCCCGCCTGTGGAATTTTCCATCAGCATGGCTGAAAAGCCTTTTCTCATATTCATTCAATAAACACGATTTCAAAGCCTCCAAATTCAAATCTGCTTCTGGCTTACTTTCAAAAATAGCTGACACAGTCTCCCAGCTCTGATCCAAACTATTTAACACTAATAAAACTTTCTGGGACTCTGGAAACTTTACTCCACGTTGCTCCAATTCTAGAAAATTAGACTGCATTTTCATTAAATGATCTTCCATAGAATCTCCTGTCTGCAAACTCATTCTGAAAAGCTTTCTTGAAAGTTGGACCACATTACACGCAGAAACATTGACATGTACTGCTTTCAATTTCTGCCATATTTCTTTTGCAGACTTTAATTCAGCTACATTTAAGAATTGATCATCCTCCAGACTTAACAGAAGATAAGCCATAGCTTTGTCATGAGCCTTTTGATCTGCTGCTCCAAGCACTTGTGGGGGGTCTGCTACGATGTCCCATAATTCTTTTGCTTTCAAAAAACATTCCATTTTTGCAGCCCAAATTAAATAATTTTTCTTCCCCAATTTAGGTATTGGACTGTCTTTAAATTCCATAGCAGCAGCCATCCTGCTTTACTTTTCTTCTCTGCCTGTTCCTTTAACAACACAGACAGCTTCTTATCAGCTTTAAATTACAATGCAGTTTTAACTTTACTTCTTGAGCGATTTCTGGGCCCATAACCTGTCAGAGTTACGCAATAAATCAGAAGCTTCAAAAGATAACTGCATTTTGCTGATTCAAATAACTTCTTTATAAGTAGAATAAAACATTAACAATACCACACTTTGTTTCAGATCACATGTTGAGATGTTTTCACAGCAAGCTTTAATGGTGGACAGACTAAACCACACCCTTCTTCTTGCTAAGTTTCTGGACATGCTCAAAAAACACTTCAGCCTGATTGGCTGACTCAATCACATGGCTCTCCCAGTCATGAATATTCCAACAAAATATTAGGACAACCCAATGACATTTGAAAAATCCATAGAAAAAGCAGCCTGGGAACAAGATCGACAAGCATAATTCAAAACTTAACTAGAAGGGACTATGACTGCAGTGGCATCTTATGGAGTAAAATATTGTCAAGAAAACTGAAAGGACTAGTTCAGGCAGTCACCAGGAATCAATACTGGCTTGAAGGCACTGAAAAAAAAATCCCAAGATATTTTTAAAATATTCAACTTGAAGTGACTCCTGATGGCTTATAAATGTTAAAATCAAAGCAGATCAAAATAAGAAAATGGCAGCAGCAAAGTCCGTATATGGCCACCCAATTATCAAGCATCTCCACAACTTCTATTCCAAATGTCTCTTTATATCAGGCAGCCTTCAAGAGCTGAAGTGGTGCAGTGGTTAAATGCAGCCATTGCAGGCTGACTGCTAGTTCAACAGTTCAGCTGTTCAAATCTCACTAGGCTCAAGGTTGACTCAGCCTTCCATCCTTCCGAGGTCGGTAAAATGAGGACCCAGATTGTTGGGGGCAATATGCTGAACTCTGTAAACCGCTTAGAGAGGGCTGTAAAGCACTATGAAGCGGTATATAAGAAAAGTGCTATTGCTATTTAGGGAAGGAGGATAGGGTCTTTCAAAGGGTGGGACCATTACCGAGAAGGATCCGTTTCGTGTCCATGACACTTTGAGTTCCTATAGGAATGAGACCACGAACATCACCTCCTTCTCTTCAACACCACTGCATTATTTCCACACTGGTGATAAAAAGAAGCTCTAAAAGTTATTAGAGTGAAAAAGGACTAGCAAGAAAGGATTTTTTATTTTAAAAGTAGCTGATGCACCTGTATATATGGAGTATACTGTATATATGCAATTTGATGCCTTAATTTTGCTTACATAAATTTAACTTTGTATGAATGTATATATGTTTTTAAATTACACCAGAGGTGGTATTCAGCCAGTTAGGACCGGTTCGCCCAAACCGGTAGCAGAAATAGTGGGTAGTGGGTGGTCCCGCCCACCCACCCATCTGCCCTGGCTCTATGACATCCTATGTAAGGATGTTTTTGAGGCCGAGCGCATACACGGAAGGCATGCGCGTGCAAAAAGCACATGTGCGGAAGGCCGGGCGCATGCGTGGAAGGCAGGTGCATGTGCGAACCGGGTGTGTGCATGCACAAAACGAGTGTGCACACGTGGGGCAAACCGGTAGCGACAAAATGGGAAACCCACCCCTGAATTACACTGTGTACATTTCCCTCCCTCCCTCCCTCCCTCCCTCCCTCCCTCTCTCTCTCTCTCTCTCTCTCTCTAAGACACACACACACACACCAAAATTGAGAAAGGGGGGGAGGGAGAGAGAGAGAGAGATACACTTTCACTCATAGGAAGAAAAGTGATGGCTTTTCTTAAATTATTACCAATGTACTTCAGTCTGAACAGGCTTTTCCTGGACCAGATAAGAGTTGGAATAGCATGAACATGGGACAGCAAGGGTAACTTAAATGTTATGCCCTTAGTAAAACCCATGTATGTTGTGATTCAAGATTCTTTCTATATTGTTCAGAGCTATTTCTGATGGGAAAAATATCTGCAGTCTTGATGAGCATATTAGGGCAGTACAAAGCTTTGATGAGATGCTTTACTTTGATGAGGTCTTGGGTGAAGCATGTCTGCAAAGCTGCTTTGAAAAGCAACGCCAGCTCTTTACTTCTGCTTCTAAAAGTTAAGAAAAATGGTCACATTCCTGCATTTGGCATTGTTCCGGGCCTGTGGTCCAGTAATAATCAGAAGAGGATTTCCCAAATACTCCGTTCTCAGATGTGGACAGGAAGGGAAACACATTTCATTCATCACTGAATGAGTACTGTGCTTCCTTCAAGGTGTGAAGTGGAGATAAATTACAGCCCCTTTGCATAGGCCTACATAATTGTTTTGCTATTATCAACACAACATAGTTCAAATATGTTTTCCTTCTAAAACTGACAAATATGAACAATAATATATTACTGTGAATTTGGAAAGGGTAGAAACGGTTATTTCTTGGCCAATTTAGCTCAGAAATAAGGATCCAAATTGTCCTGTACAATATATACATTTATTTTAATCAAAAACAATGAACACAAAGAGTCACCGAGCTGTGTTTTCAAAAATCATTTTGACAAGAGCTCCTCTTAGTGGCCTGATAAGTTTTCTAATTTCTGCTCTTCAGTTCCTGAATGTAATTATTATTACAATAATAACATCCAAATGTAAAAGAAAGGATAGCAGAGTGATGTCATTTTATTTCCCATTTCCTTTAAAGTATTCATTAACTGGTAAAAGTCTTGCAATGATCCAAAAGATGATGAACATGTAATGAAGGTGAGGAGTTATACAAAGGGTATTAAATAAATGCTGCCATCAGCGTTACAGCAAACAGAAATTCAGCTGACAAACAACAAAATTATGGAGGTTAAAAACAAAATTGATCAAAGATCGTTTGGAATATTTTACCTCAGAAATCTTAAGATGACGCTTCTGCAGGACTAATATAGTGACTATGTGTTGCTAGATGTTTGCCTCTCTTTTGCCTCTATCTCCTCTTGCTGAAGAAAATTTACATGCGTTAGCAAGTTTACACTGTAAAATCTGAATTATATAAAATATGCATTTGCCATTCACACAGATCTTGGCCAAAGCAAAAGCTAGAGAGTTAGTGACCACAAGTTCATTGGCTGGAAGCAATGGCATAAGCAACAAAAGAGCCTCTTAAAATATGAGAAATCTTTTTATATCCATTTTTTAATTTTTATTTTTTTAAACAAAGAGTTAAAATATAAAACTCCCCCCAAAAAGTTTATAGAAAAAAAAAGACATTAAAAATGTGGCAAAAAAGACACAAACGCATACTCATATATTATCCCCCCCCCCGCTTAGTTGAGTACTGATAAATACATTGTGACATTAGTTTCCCACCATTTGTGAAACAGGCCCAACATTTTTAAACTTGTAATTCTATTTACAAATTATTGACCTGTCATCTTTCTACAATATTAATAACAATATAGTTAACAGGCAAACAACAATAAAGACAAGATTAAAATTTCAAAACCCTCTGTTAACTATCTATTATTATTATTATTATTATTATTATTATTATTATTATTATTATTATTATTATTATTATTATTATTATTATTATTATTATTATTATTATTATATAAGAATCATTGGCTGAATTCTGAGCAAAAAGTTTCATTAAGGGAAAATATCCTTTTTCATCAAGTAATCTTTCCATTCAGATTTGTATTTGATCATATTGAACAAAGGGACAATTCTGGCCTATTCCAAATCTCACCAGCTCTCATCAAGCAGTTATCCTTGAAATTTGATTGAAAGTGGCTGTAGAAAACAAAACAAAACAAATCTTGGATGCAGTAGTGAGTGAAAAAGTCAGATTAAATTTTAACAATCTAACCATTATCTTTGTTAGAACTGAACTGAATATTCCATTTGAAGGGCAAGTCACAAAGAGCATTGGGGAGAGGATTATTTCAAAATAGGTCATTCAATTCTGACAATATCCACCAATTTCAGTCTCCGCTCCCATTATGCGTTCCTATTATATTTCTCAGTCCAAGCAATTTCTGTTTTTCTAGAATTATCCACCTGTGCAGTTCAAACAAACAGATGCTCTTATAAGGGCAAGACCAAGAAGACATAGGAAGTCATGGAAATCAAAAGTAATCCCTCTTCCTACCTTTATGCATATCGGAAGAAATTTTATGCATATCTCAATATATTCCTGCAGCACTTATCCACAAGAGAACAGGACTTTCCCTATCATAGTACAGGTAGTCCTCATCTTACAACAGTTCATTTAGTGACTGTTCAAAGTTACAAGGGCACTGAAAAAAATGACTTATGACCGTTTTTCACACTTATGACCGTTGCGACATCTCCACAGTCACACGATCAAAATTTGGATGCTTGGCAACGGATTCATATTCATGATGGTTGCAATGTCCCAGGATCATATGATCACCTTTTGCGATTTTTACAAGCAAAGTCAATGGGTCACAGCCAGATTCATTTAACAACTGTGGCAAGAGAAGTCATACAATGGGACAAAATTCACTTCACTTTAGCAACAGAAATTTTGGGCTCAGTTGTGGTTGTAAGTCAAGGATGACCTGTATACTTCTTTTGAAAGTTTTGTCTCACCAAAGGAGTTTGACATGTGATCTTTTATTTCTAACCCATTTTCTAATGATTCTTGGAATGGAATTTGCTCTTTTCATGGTGGCATAGACATAGCTGACATTTTCCATTAGCTTTTAGTGCTTCTTCCATTTTTATTTTTTATTTTTTTTGCAAAACTGGTTTGAAAGTCATCCATTTGCATGCCGATTCCTGTGATTGGGTTTTCTCTTGTCATTTTATTGTGATATGCATCATTTTGCATTGGCTTAGCTTTCACTGAATTTAATTTGCCATGACTCCCGTTATTGCCCATTGAGAAGGCAGTTTTTCTTCAATTGTTCTGTTTTCACTATCCTGAACAATTTGATTATATTTGCAAATTTGATGACATAACTCCTCCCCTGACTCAACAAAACAGTCCTCTATTTACTGCCTTCAAATTGAAATACCTCCTATTCATTTTTATGCTTTTCCTTTCATTTCTAGACCAGTCACTAGTTAATAAGAGGATTTACCACTGCGAGGTGGTGCAGTGGTTAGAGTGCAGTACTGCAGGCTACTTCAGCTGACTGCTAGCTACAGTTCAGCAGTTCAAATCCCACTAGGCTCAAGGTTGACTCAGCCTTCCATCCTTCTGAGGTGGGTAAAATGAGGACCCAGATTTATTTATTTATTTATTATTTATTTAGGATTCTTATATGCCACCCTACTCCCTGGGGACTCAGGGCGGCATACAACATTTGAAGAACCACTAAACAATATAATTTAAAATAATTTAAAATACATTTTAAAAAGCATACAAAATCTTACATATATGGGGGAGACCAAGGGGAAGTTGTCTCAGAACCCCGCCTGCAGGAAGAGCCATGTCTTCATGGCTTTTCGGAAGGCCAGCAAGGTGGGGACAATTCGTATCTCTGTGGGGAGTTGGTTCCAGAGAGCAGCCCCCCCCCCCAGAGAAGGCCCTCCCCCTAGGCCCCGACAGCCAACATTGTTTGGTTGACGGGACCTGGAGGAGACCCACTCTGTGGGACCTGACCGGTCAAAGGGAAGTATGAGGTAGAATGTGGTCCCGGAGGTAACCTGGTCCTAATCCATGTAGGGCTTTAAAGATTATGATCAACACCTTGAATTGTACCCGGAGACCAATGGGCAGCCAATGCAACTGGCGGAGTATGGGTGTTACATGGGTGTATCTTGAAACACCCACCACAGCACGCGCAGCCGCATTGTTTGATGCGGGCATTTTTTTGAGGGCAATATACTGACTCTGTAAACCACTTAGAGAGGGCTGTAAAAGCACTATGAAGCGGTATATAAGTAAGTGCTATTGCTATTGCTATCCATCCATGACTCTTTGAATTTGAAATCTTTGAGGAGGGACTTGTCAATTCTTTTCTGAAGGCCAAAAATGTAAGCATTGTATCAGTTCTGTATCTGTTTATATATGTGGTGACAAAATACATTAAAGTCTTTGGGGAAGAGCCTCTCTACCAGAATCTTCTGCTTCTTCCTTGGCAGAGATTGTTCTGTTCATATTCATAATGTTTTCCATCCGTTATGGCAGAAATGAGGTGAGATTTTATTTTCAGTGCACTTTCCCCTGAGCTTGCCAGCATGACAGGAACCAAGGTTAAATTCCCTGCTTTACATAATCCTGTCAGATCTAAAAGAACTATATCTGCCCCAATCCCTTTCTTAAAAGAAGCATGGCTCACCATTAACAAAGGTAAATAAAAAAGAAAATGGCTGGAAGTAGCCAAGAGACAAACCAGTGCAACTGACTAAAGGAGGACCTGATGAATAGAATAGAGTGGAGTGGAGTGGAGTGGAGTGGAGTGGAGTGGAGTGGAATAGAATAGAATAGAATAGAATAGAATAGAATAGAATAGAATAGAATAGAATAGAATAGAATAGAATAGAATAGAATAGAGCTTTATTGGTCAAGTGTAATTGGATTCACAAGGAATTTGTCACCGGTGCATAAGCTTTCAGTGTACAGTACATACAAGCAACAAGTGACAAATCATGATCATCATAATAAATAATAAGTAACTTAGAACTAAGGAGAAATTTCCTGACAGTTAGAACAATTAATCAGTGGAACGGCTTGCCTCCAGAAGTTGTGAATGCTCCAACACTGGACGTTTTTAAGAAGATGTTGGATTTGTCTGAAGTAGTGTAGGGTTTCCTGCCTAAGCAGGGGGTTGGACTAGAAGACCTCCAAGGTCCCTTCCAACTCTGTTGTTGTTGTTGTTGTTGTTGTTGTTGTTGTTGTTATTATTATTATTATTATTATTATTATTATTATTATTATTATTATTATTATTATTATTATTATTATCATTATTATTATTATTATTATTATTATTATTATTATTATTATTATTATTATACAATTGTATCACAGCGGTCAGTTGTTTCGCCGGATTTGGCACTGATTACTAGTCGAGCCCCACCCAGGGGTCTAGGACGTTGTAATGTATTTTCGAAGTATATGTGCGGAACCGAGCAGTGCGGCTTTCTACATTTGACTGATGGTGATTTTGTCAATTTTGAGCTGTTTTAAATGTAATTCCAGTGCTTTTGGGATAGCACCCAGTGTTCCAATCACTACTGGAATTACCACTGCTGGTTTGTGCCATAATCGTTGGCACAAATAATAATAATAATAATAATAATAATAATAATAATAATAATAATAATAATAATAATAATAATAATAATAATAATAATAATAATAATAATAATAATAATAATAATAATAATAATTATTATTATTATTATTATTATTATTATTATTATTATTATTATTATTATTATTATTATTATTATTATTATTATTATTATTATTATTATTATTATTATTATTATTATTATTATTATTATTGCTTTACATAGTGAGACTTGTGAATTCATAAATCACTGTTTAGTTTGCAAGCAAACATTGGCAAAAACTTACAATTTCAAAGTCAAAGAAGGTTAAAGCTTGGAAGTGAACTTAGAGATTGTTTACTCCAAGCCCCTGCCTAGTGGAGAAATCTACTACTACAGGCTTTTAACAGAATAACAGAGTTGGAAGTCTGGTAGTCCAACCCCCTGCTCAAGCAGGAAACCCTATACCAACGGTTCCCAACCCTCCTAATGCCGCGACCCATGCCCTGCCCCCGCGACCCACCCCGACCACCACCATTTGGGTTCCTTTACCCTCTGCGCATGCGCAGAATGCTTTGCGCATGCACAGAATGCTTTGTGCATGCGCAGAGGGTAAAAGAACCCAAATGGCGGTGGGTTGTGGGGCGCGATATGGCCAGGCTTGTGGCAGTGGGGGGGAGCTGAGGATGGCGGGGCAACCCCTGGGAAATGGTCGTTCGACCCCCAAAGGGGTCGCGACCCCCAGGTTGGAAACCGCTGCCCTATACGAAAGATGTATATTAAAAAGATGGCCACTGGAGGAGAACTTCTTTTATTGTTGAACAGCTCTCTTCATTAGGATTTTTCCCCTCCCTGATTTCAACTAAAATCTAATTCCTTGCATTTAAATCCATTGTTCCTTGTCCTGCCCTCTGGAACAACTCAGAATAACTGTGCCACAAATAAATTGTATCACAAACTCCAGATGAAACAGTGGAGACTTTTGATTTCATAACAAAGGGTGGTTTATTAATGGCATGGATGGACTGCTTTGAAACACTGCTTCAGGCCAGTCAGCTCTGGTGTGAGTGACCAAAGGAGCATAATTGATTTAATGAGCTGTTCATAGTTTCACTGTGATTGAAGAATAAATAAGTGATTTTTGTGCTCTATATTATGCACACAAATTAACAAAAAGAAGTCAGCCTGTGCTTTTGGAAAATTGAAATAGGTTAATTCTGGTGATATTCATTTATTTTATTCATTTTATTTTTTATTTTTATCTCTTGCTGTTTTCTAAGATCTCTAAGTTCGTCGTATGAGAAACATAACATTTAAGTATGGTTTAAAACTGGGGGGGGGCATTAAACAGAAGAAATGAAAAATATACAATAAAAGGATGTCCAAAACAAAATAGTAAACAGAAAACAATCACCTTTGTATTTGTTTTATTTTCAAATCTCTCCACAGTCATAAAAATAGGCAGCATACAAATAGTAACAGAGTAAGAGAGTGGAAGGGACCTTCGAGGTCTTCTAGTCCAACCACTTGCTCAAGCAGGAGACCCAATACCATTCCAGACAAATGGCTGTCCAGTCTTTTCTTCAAAACCTCCAGTGATGGAGAACTTTTGGAGGCAAACCATTCCATTGATTAATTGTTCTCACTGTCAGGAAATCTCTCCTTAGATCTAGGTTGGATCTCTTCTTAATAAGCTTCCATCCTTTACTTCTTGTCCTGTCCCCAGGTGCTTGGAAAATAGGTTGACCTCCTCTTTTCTTGATCTGAAAGCCCATCAAATATTGGAAGATTTCTATCATGTCAAATACAACCTTTGTATGCTACCTATTCTTTTTTTAAAAAAATATTTTATTGACCTTTTTTTTAACATTGAAAATAAGCAACATTGAAAACAAACATGGAAATTTATACAATTTCCCTCTTTACAACACTTTTTGCGTCGATAACAGATTTTAATTTTACAATATTTTCCACTTTCATTTATCAGTTCTATTACATACATATATTTCACACTTCTATTTTTACATCATATACTTCATATGTTAATGTACTTTATTTCTACCATGTTTTATGTTTTCCTTTTATTTGCTTATATCTAATACATTCTAATAACTCCTTTATCCTCTATATGCTACCTATTCTTATGACTCTATACAGCTTATATCAGATATATAACATCAATAAAATGTTCATAAAACCACACCATTTAAGCTAGTAAACACTATTAATAAAGCTTTTAATAAAAACTGTTGCTATTGTCAGACAGATCTAGATGCCCTCCTGAAGAGGCCTCTTCAACATTTTATAAAATATAACCAGGAAAGGGGCAGGATAGGTTTTAACCGCATGGTAAAAATTGAGAATTTGCTTTGCAACACACACACCCCTCCCATCCCTTCCAAGATCCTCTCCAGAGCATGTAGGATGGGCAGTTTCTATTTGAAGAATATGGTCCCAGAATAACCAGGACCCAAGTCATTAAGTGGTTTATTGATAACCACTCAATAATACATCTCATGCAGAACTTTCTATGGTTGAAGCCTAAACTCCCTAATACAACCTTATTTTTAAAAAGGGTAAATTTGACACTGCCCTATGATTTTCTGGGGTGGTTTGTTGAATAGACTACTGGGGTAAGTTTTATTAGGAATTATTATCAAATTACCATGCTATAAAAATCCTTTTTGTTAAATATTTAAACTTGTTCCAAGTATGCTACTTACAAGAACATGCTATTTGAACTAATTGCATTGCTGTAAATATACCTCTTAAATAATTGCTGAACCTCAAGAAACACTTTCAATAATTGACTGAGCTTCCATAAAGGGGAAAAAATGGTGTTATTAAATCTAAATTAAATGTACATTGGAGGCACTTAACTTAAAGTGTTAACATGCCAAACAGGGCCTCACAGTTCAGAGAACTTACTGGAATTCATAGCAGTTGGAAGCCTTTTAGCCATGCCATGTTACAGTTCTAGCCAGTTTCATTCATCTGGCCAAATTCTAATTTTCCGGTATTTAAGGAGTTTGTGGTTCTATTTGGTCTCCAGTGCCGATTTAGAGTTCCTACATGAGTGGGCTTTCCCTTCATTGCAATGGCGAAGGCAGTGGTGTGCCTTTATCCATTAGTGCAAATAATGCTCTCTTTGGTCATTAAGGGAGAAAGATTTATATGCCACTGAACCCCATTTGCAGTATAAAGAATTGCTTGGTCTGAGAAAACAGTTTGCAAATAGTTCATCCCAATTAGGAAGGAAATTTGTATATTCGAGGTTGCCTCCCCCCCCCCCCAATATAAAAATCTGCTACACTTTCCCTTTTGATTTCAAAAGAAATATGTACTACCCTGATAAGTACCCATGCATTCCAATTAATGAAAATTAAGTATGCCTGCTTGCCTACAGAAAAAAATATTGGGCATGATGCAGCCTGGCATTATCTCCAATATTAGATAGAAGAATGGATGCCAGTACTATTTTTTTTAAATAATGTATTTGTGCATTTTAAATTGGCTTAAATCACGGCATAGAAACATCCGATGAAATAAAATGCAGTTTGCTTCTGCTGCCATGATGTTAAATATATGTAGGTTGTTTAAGTACCATTTTATTATAGAAAAAGGATTCTGTATGTTAATACATTAATATATTCATACTGTCATACTGGAGACCATAATCAGTTCTGGTGAATGCCAGTATATGCAGGGATTGGTGCTAAAGCTGTTTGCTATTGTCCACCTCATCTGATGCTTTCCGGATATTTCTCTGAGATACCACTATTAGAAATTGCACATTTTTCTTTCCAGACAGATTACAGATATAATTTGGTTTTCAGTACACACAGATTCTGGGAGATATATAGGAACATTTCAGCCCCCAAGCTGCTATGATATTGTATTTTTACAGCATATATTTTACGGAACTATCAATTTTCTGCATTATTCATTTGGCCTCATGAATAAACTGTTAAGCTGAAGCCGAGATGCCACAGTCCAGTTCATTCACAAGCATGCTGAATTCTTTCCACTGAGGGGGTCCTTGGCACACTCTGAGCTTGGTTGTTTTCTTGCAGACGTTTCATTACCCAAACTAGGTAACTGATGACTAGCATTGATGACGTTACCTAGTTTGGTCATGAAACGACCAAGCTCAGAGACCACCTCATTTCAACCCTGAGCTACAAATATTCTCCT
The DNA here is from genome assembly GCA_023053685.1 of Diadophis punctatus similis. Lineage (NCBI taxonomy): Eukaryota > Metazoa > Chordata > Lepidosauria > Squamata > Dipsadidae > Diadophis > Diadophis punctatus. The sequence goes on along the minus strand of JALIGW010000001.1, from coordinate 195,137,603 downwards.
TTATTCTTTCCACTGACTTTTTTAAAATTAGAACACAGAATCAAACTCTAAATTCTATCAAGTCTAAAATACTTGAATTTGTGAATATTTTTATGCTTTAAGAAATGCCAAAGGGAATAAAAGAGATTGTTGTTAAGTAAGTCCAGCTAATTGCCTTCAAAAGCTAAGACTCTCCGAATAGTATATTGTGATACCTTAAAGCAGTGTTTCTCAAAATTGGCCATTTTAAGATGTATAGACTTCAACTCCCAGAATTCCCCAGCCAACATGGAATTCTGGGATTTGAAGTCCACATGTCTTAAAATGGCTAAGGCTGGTAAACCTGTCTTTAAACTATTGGTAGCAAACCTGTTTTGGCCTCCCACTGTTGCTAAACTACAATTCTAGCATAATCTGAGAAATATAACAGTGCTGAGAAATATAACAATGAGAGGACTACAGCTTCTCCCCCGTCTTAAAGTTCAACGTATTGACTATTTTTTTTTCCTGAAAGTATATTACAACTACTTCAAAATGTGATATATGCTGATATTTCAGAATGGAAAAAATGCCTCCTTCTCTTTTAGACTTGCATGGGATGGTGAGAATCAGAAATGCATTATTTTAAACACTAGAGGGAGATGTTCTTCATATATTAAAAAGTGAAAGCCTAAAGCTGCAAAAGGAAGCCCAGTGATTGAGAAAACCAGCAAGTTAGCTTTCCCCAGATTGTGTTTGTGTTTGAAGCAGGATTTTTGTCTATAATGCTAACTTGTGTTGGAGCTCAAATCTACCCTACCCTTTTGAGTCTGACATATTTTTAGTGAGCAGATGGTAATAAGCATTATTAATTTGAGCTATAATAGTCAAATTAATGGTCTTATAATTGCAAGAACAGAAATGATGTGTATGTTGTATCTGTTTAGAGAATTGAACTTGGCATATTTTTTCCTGTATGTTGCTGTGACTCTTTTGAAAAAACTCCAAGAATCACTAAGTATCTAGTTCTCCTTGATTTCATCTTCTTGGGCCAAAACAGGAAACTCTCTGTCGAATCCTTTAGTACATGACATGTTTCCCATACTAGCTAACTCTGAGATGGGATTAAATCATGCATCAGAATCAAGGCAGAGATACAACAAAGGTCGCCCACTATCATCTCTTTTGTGTCCCTTACAACTTCTGCAGAGTAGGCAGGATCAATTATTTAGACCCATTTTTTATTTTATTTTTTGCATTTATGGGGATTGGGGAGGTTTTCCTGAGGGTGCGCACCGTGGTTAGAATGCAGTATTGCAGGCTAATTCACTGCTCGCTCCAGGAGTTCAATTCTGACCGGCTCAAGGTTGACTCAGCCTTCCATCTTTCCGAGGTCGGTAAATTGAGGACACAGATTGTTGGGGGGCAATATGCTGTAAACTGCTTAGAGGGTGGCTGTAAAGCATTGTGAAGTGGTTTTTAAATCTAAGTGTATTGCTATTCCAGGCCTAAAAGAGTACCTCACTTCTTGACTCCTTTATGTAGACAGGTGGAGAACAAATAAACATTTATAAGAGGACTTATGAAAGGAATTGGGAGATTGATTGGTTAATTCACACCTGTTCCTTTAAGCTCTCAGCAACAAACTTTAGAACAAGTATATCGAGGCGGGTTGCTTGTTCTTTGCGCTACCGGTGCGCTGCACGTATATTGCCACGTTTTGGCGCACACGTGCTTGCTATGCACACATGCCCCCTTGCATGATTTTGCTTTTGCGCATGCGCAGGATGAGTAGCAAGTAACTTAGAACTTAGAACGAAGTAACTTAGAACGAAGGAGAAATTTCCTGACAGTTAGAACAATTAATCCATGGAACAGCCTGCCTCCAGAAGTTGTGAATGCTCCAACACTGGAAGTTTTTAAGAAGATGTTGGATAACCATTTGTCTGAAGTGGTGTAGGGTTTCCTGCCTAGGCAGAGGGTTGGACTAGAAGACCTCCAAGGTCCCTTCCAACTCTGCTCTTCTTCTTCTTCTTCTTCTTCTTCTTCTTCTTCTTCTTCTTCTTCTTCTTCTTCTTCTTCTTCTTCTTCTTCTTCTTCTTCTTCTTCTTCTTCTTCTTCTTCTTCTTCTTCTTCTTCTTATTATTATTATTATTATTATTATTATTATTATTATTATTATTATTATTATTATTATTATTATTATTATTATATGATAGTCAGGTTCTGTTTATGCTATGATCCTGTCTACTGATGGGGAAGACATTCTTAAATAATCCTTTGTAAAGGGGAAAAAATAGTCTCTGTCACTGATACCAGTCTGTCATATAAAACCCTACTTTTTTTTTGGGCTATGTTAATGGTACCTGAGATCTCTTCTACTGAATATATAGCTCATAAATCAGATGCTTGGCAAATATCAGATTCAATTAATAGGAAGGTAATGTATCATAGCTGGCTGGGGCAGTTTAGAAGACAACTTCAGAGGGGAGGTTGTTTGTGAAATTCTAAATTAAATTAGAAAATGTTAACATTTCATTTTTTATGTTTCTAGATCAATCATTAGTACTACTCACATTCAAATGTGGTACTTTAAGTGTTTCTTGAATCCTTTTTTTATTCATAATTATATGCCATCTATTAAATATGAATTATATATTCTGTTTTGACAAATATTTAATGTCATTTTGCTAACAAAGCATTCCCCCCCCCCGAAAGACAAAATCCTTTCTAATTGCTTTATTTTCAAGATCATATTTTAAAGTTGGGTGGGAAACTGTATTGCCGGTATTAGATGGTTCTGTTGTAAGTTGTACTATAACTTCTGGAAGGCCATAAATTCCTATATAATTTATGGGTTATACCAAAACAGTGAAAATTTGATTTTTTTTTTCTGTGGGGCGGGGGAAACAGTTATGTGCCCAAGTATTTTGAAATTGGTCATTCAATTTTGACTATAGAAATTGAATAACTCAAATTAATTAGATTTTTTCAGGGGCATGAGAAATTCTTTGTATTTGCCATTAACTATATTAGCAGTATCTCTCCTCTCCTCGCCTCCCCTCCCCTCTCTTATCCTCTTCCGTTTTGAAATCTTTGATTTGTTTTTCCTGTTAATTTTACCTTTATTTTAAATATTGTACTGTTCTTGTTTTATTTTCTGGTGGTGTCCTCTTTATTTTTTTTAACTTATTTGTTGATAAGTGTTATACCAAAAGAACAATGCTCATTGGATGGTCAAACTGTGTTCTAAATAAATAAATAATGAAATAAATAAGATTGTGAATTTCCAATAATCGTTGCTAGATGGAGCTGCAGCATAAAAAAAAATACATACCGATATAAGGACACTGTATCTGTCAAATAAAAATTATTTTATAGGATTGTCTTCTCTTGGGTTCATCTAAAGCTGTCTATAAGGATTTTTATCAAAACAAATGGAAGGGTTATGAAGAAATGATTAAACACAAAATGTAAGTTTTGAGTTTATTCCTATTACTTTTCAGAGAGCAGTGGTAGCAGGCCTATACTATCTTGCAATATGATGCTAGACACTTTTTCAGTCAAGAAGTCTGCTGTTAATTTGCCATGATTATGTGGCAACTATTTAGAGGTGGGAAAATTCAAAAATAGCTCTGGGAGAAAAGGAAAAAGATTGAATAGCAATAGCAATAAGACTTATATACTGCTTCATAGTGCTTTTACAGCTCTTTCTAAGTGGTTTTCAGAGTCAGCATATTGCTCCCAACAATCTGGGTCCTCATTTTACCCACCTCAGAAGGATGGAAGACTGAGTCAACCTTGAGCCTGGTGAGATTTGAACTGACAAACTGCAGCTAGCAGTCAGCTGAAGTAGCCTGCAGTATTGCACTGTGCCACCTCAGCTCTTCTGAAGCGTAAGAGTAAGCTTACACAGGAGTTTAATCTTAGACTAATTTAAAATATTTTAGAGGGTATGGAGAACAGAGAATAATTCAAATAAAACCCTGTCCAAATCCTTGATTTGCTCACAGAGAAAGATGAGATCAGTGAGATTTCTTTCAAAATTAGACAACTGGGAATCATTTATTCAGAAATTAGATTAAACTGTATTTTGACAAGTAAGCAAAGAATAGCATTTATCAACCCTCAGGTAATATTGTGGTATCAGTTTAGAAATCTAAAAGAAATTATGTGGTATAAATAGGTATTTGCCTAGCCCAACCACAGGACCATGATGGTATAAGTCTTATTCTTTTTAAGTGTTGCTGTAAAAATACCATACAGGAGAAAAGAGGAATGGAGAAGCAAAGTCACTTTTTTTAATAAAAAAAGTATCAGAATTTGAATAATAATTTTAAAATATATAAATTGGGGTATATTGCTAGTCTAATTAATTGCCTCAAGGCCAGGGGATACAATTACAGCTCTTGAGATATGACAGGGCCTGTCCTATCCCATTATCTATCTAATTCAATCTCAGTCACACGATCTGCCACAGTTACATAGAGTCCTCACAATTTGCCACAGAACAGAAACTGTGCTGGCCTTTATAAGCTACTGAGCTGTTCAGATTGAGCAACTGTATAAGACACTGCCCTCATAAAAATAAATAAATATCAATATTCAACGTTTTGTTGTGATTGAACTGTTTTCAGAATTAAAACTCCTCTTTGTAAACAGCGTCAAATATATTTCTAATGAGTCGTGTAATAACTGCCTTCCAGTTCCGCAGCTATAAAATGTTCAGTTGAGATAATGCCTTCAGGATGATCAGAAACAATGGCAGATAGGTAAGTTAATAGTTGTTATTCTTTGGAGCAGGGCTGGAAAACCTTTGGCGGACACGCTTTCTGAAGGATCAGTGGCCATGGGGAAGCTACGTTAATGCCTCTTGGTGAGGCTTGGATGGTCTGCTTATCATGTTTTTGGAAAAGAGCTGGATCATTTTTAAAGTATTTTAAAATTCTGTTAAGCCATTGGTAGTTTAAATTATAGTTTTCACTGTGTTTCTCAGCTCTGAATAGTGGGAAACTGAAATTTACCAGAGCAGGCAGTGAATTTCAATAAAACATTCAGGAACAGTAAGCTGCCAGCCGGTGTTGTTGCTGTTATTGTTATTATTACACACAACAATGTGAAATCACAGCTGCCAGTTTTTAGATGGAGTTAGCCTTCGTATGCAATCAATCAATCAATCAATCAATCAATCAATCAATCAATCAATCAATCAGATCTTTATTATGGTCATAGACCAGCATAAGGAGGATGAGATACAAATAATATTTTTTAAAGAAAAGCTAAAAATATTAAAACAAAAATGACACAAAATAAAATATATATAAATACATTTTAAAAAGCTCGTATATATGCACACTAAAAAATCTATAGGGAGGAATAAAAATATTAAATAATAATTCTAAAAAAACCCATAGAAGTTAATACATTGCTAACTAGATCTATCGCAACACAAAACACTCTTAAACTAACAAATCATTTGATGGATCTTAAGCACTGCTCTGCAGAACCTGCCCACATTGGATGTTGCGGCAGGCTTAGTATCTGCAAAGCAGCAGAGAAATACAGCATTGTCGTTTGCTCCGTGGGTATTTATATAATAATGGTGAAATGAGGCTCGCGCAAGCGTCTCTGTGTTACAGGCACTGGAGGAGCACGTGCTCTGTTGTTTCTGGGTGTTCAGAGTTACAGGGGCATTCCTCTCCTGAGAGGGAATTTTCCTGTATCAGATTATTATTATTATCTTTTTTATTCATTAAACATGAAACTCAGTCAACTGAACATTTAAAAATGTATCGCAAATATCATTGACTGGCGCTGATGGTTGATTACGGATGATGGTTGATTGCTGCCAGCATCCTAGGTATCAACCAAGTTGTTGTTGTTGTTGTTGTTATCATTGTCATTGTCATTGTGGTTGTTTGCACAGTGAAGTAGATGTTAGACTGAGTTTGGCTTTTTGTCCACCTATCAAGTGCTTTCCAAGCCCCTGGAATAACAGTAGGCTGTTGCTTTGTTGCTTGATAGTGTTAGAGATATTTGTCAAAGGATGTCAGCTGTTTCAAGTAAAGCTGCCTTTTGCAATTGATTGATGGTGATTTTGTCAGTGTTGACGGTGTTCACGTGGTGTTCCAGCTGTTTTGGCACTGCACCCAAGTTGCCTATTTTTATCGGTACTACCTTTGCTTTCTTTTGCCACAGTCATTCTATTTGTATTGGCAGGTCTTTGTATTTTGTGATTTTTCTATTCTGTTGCTTCCAGGTGTTGCAACATTCACTTTGCAGATGTTTTTGTCTTCTTTATCAACAATTGTTAAGTCTACTTGCTACTTTGTCATGCTGTCATTTGTAGTCAGTCTGCGCAATCGTCTTGCAGCAATGAACAAAGTGATCCACTGTTTCTTCAGCTTCTTTGCAGAGGCAGCATTTCCTGTCTGTTGTATCTTCTCAATTCTGGCTTTGCATTTGTTCTTAAGGCTTGGTCTTGTGCAGCCAGAATTAGTCCCTTTGTCTTGTTCTTCAATTTTCCTGCTCTTAGCCATTGGCAGGTCTTCTTGTTATCTGCTTTGCCTGCCAGTGTTTTTTTTTAAATGTACTGGCCATTTAATACTTTGCCTTGCCATATTTCTTTTCTATTCTTTATTTAATTTTCCGTATAGGTCAGTTTGGTCTTTAGGGGATTGACTAAGTCTTCATGGTATGCTGCTTTTAGTGCATCCTCTTCACTGTCCTTCAGATATTCTTCCAAAGCCCTTTTTTTCCTATTCAACTGTTTGGTACTTGCATCATTCCACACCCACTTATTTATTTATTTAGCATATGGCCCTTGTTTCCCTTGGTAAGTAGAGTCTGTCAATATCACTGTGAAGATGAAGGGCGTGATTCATTATCATTATTTTTCCGGTCTTCCTATCCTTGGCTTTTAGTTCTGCTTGAGTCCAGTCCACTATTCCAGTTGTATATCTAATGGCTGGATTGCCCAGGTATCAATTGCCTTGATGGTATTTCCTCCATTGAGTTTGGACTTTAAGATCTTCTTCCTTCTTTACTCTCTCTTTTTCTTGGCTTCAGTGTGCTTGATGTTTCAATTTGAAGGATGCCTAGGTATTATCTGCATCCAGACTCTGTGTATTATTTCCATAGGATATCTCGATTCCTTCATTTTTCTCTATTTTCCCCCTGTTGATGATGAGGGTGGCCCTTCTGTCCAGTTCAAAGTCCATTGTAATATCTCGTTCGTCTATAGAGAGAGACAATGTTCAATAGCAATTCTATTTCAGATAGTGGTTTTCTATACAGCTTCAAATTGTCCATGTAAAGGAGATAGGGTAGCCTAGCAGATGTTTTTGTTGTTTGAGAGCCATGACCTGACCTGTTTAGTATTGTGTACAGAGGAATCAATACAATGACAAACAGTAGTGGTGATATTGAGTCTTCTTGAAAGATTCATCTCTTGATATTAATATCTCCCAGCCTATCACAATTGACCAGCAACTGTGTCTTCCATTGTGCCATTGATCTTTGCACAAAGTTTCTGATGTTTCTATTGATTCCTGTTATTTCTCGACACTTAAATATGCAACCTTGTGACAGGGATTCAAATGCCTTCTTGTAATCTACCCAGGCCACATTCAAATTAGTCTTCCTTCTTTTGCAGTTTTCCAATATCAATTGTCAATTAGAAATTGATCTTTTTTTTCCCTCTGCTATTTGGGAAGTTTCCCTTCTTCTCAGGTGGAAAGAGCTTGTTTTCAACTAGATCCTATTGAACTGCATCAGTTACAACATTGGTTAGAAATTTGAAAGTTGTTGGTAAGCAGATAATTGGCTTGTAGTTGCCTGGTACTGCCCCTTTGGTTGGATCTTTCATTATCAGGTAGGTTTGCCCAGGGGCGGGTTCCTAATTTTTTTACTACCACTCTGTGAGCGTGACTTATTTTGTGGGTGTGGCTTGCCAGCCATGTGACCAGGTGGGTGTGGCTTCCCCAAGGCCAGTCATATATTAGTTATTTCAGAGAGATGTTACTACTATTTTTGCTATTTTATACCTTACATGAAAAGCTTGCATACAAAGTTAATTGTTTCTCAGACTGCTGAAGGGAGGGGAACTGAGATAAGTCCTGCCGCCCATTCCCCCTCCCCTCAGCAGCTCGAGAAGCCTCAAACGTGTGAAAATGCCTAGGATCATCACTGTGCGTTCGTGGCTTCTCGGACTGCTGAAGGGAGGGGAATGGAGATAGCTCCTACCGCCCGTTCTTTCAGCGTCTCACGCGCTCCCTCAGCCATCCTCCCCTGCTTGGACTCACTGTGGGGTAGGAAGGCAGCACATGCGCAGTGCCGGTAGCTCGGCTTCTGGGCATGCACAGAAGAAAATAAAAAAAGAATTTACATTAAAAAAATGGCGGCGCCCGGGCACCGGCAACCGACCGCACCGGTACTGTGATGTCACCAGTGGGCCGCTACCGGTGCTATAGAGTGGACCGCACTGGTAAGAACCCACCACTGGGTTTGCCAGATGTCAACCAATCTTCAATTTTGCCTCGTTGCAGTATGTTGTTAAACTATTTGGCAGTGAGTGGGTGTAGACTAGTCCAGGGTTCTCCAACCTTGGCAACTTTACGACTTGTGGACTTCAACTCCCAGAATTCCTCAGCCAGCGCATGAGGCCACAATTTCTGCTGTTATTACAAGTTCTTTCATTTCAGCTTTTTTTTTTAATCCTTATCTACCTCCTTTATCCAAATCAAATTCTTGCTGTATTTCTTTCGGTTGTCCCATAGGTGCACTCAGAACTGCACTGTTTCTTCTTTATCAGGTGTCGATTGGTTCATTGCAAGGGTGGGTTCCAACTTACCTCGCTGCCGCTTTGCTTTCTCCCGCGCTGCGTGGCCGCGCCTCGTAGCCGCCCGCGCACATGCGCAGTGCAAAAAAAACCCCATTTTTTTTAAAAAAAATAAAAACGCCCAAAACAAGATGGCGACCACATGCACAGTGCCGGAAACTCTGCTTCTGCGTATACGCAGAAGAAGAAAAAATTTTTAAAAATCAATTTAAAAAAAAAAGGATGGCGGCTCCCACGGACCAGCACCGACCAAACTGGGTCGATGATGTCATCGTGATGTCACCAGCAGCCCACTACCGGTTCAGGTGAACTGGTCCGAACTGGGAGGAACCCATCCCTGGTTCATTGTAATCTCTCACTGCAGGATTGGTAGTAATCATTCAACTGAAACTGGAGTTTTTTTGCCTGCAGTGTACAATTTGAACTTCATATATGCTGATTTTTCTGGCTATAACTATTATTTGCTGCTTTATTATTTCCAGTGCTTCCTTGACCTTCTTTGTTTGTAGGTGAAGTTTCTTGATTCTTGATTCCAATCTGATTCTTGATTCTTTAGTCTTATTGTTCTTCAACTTGTTTCTTTCATTGGATCTTAGCAAGCTGATCTTCTTTTCCAATCTGATCTTCCACTGTGGATGTGCACTGTTTGGCTTTTTTCTTTCTTTCTTGAGTTTGCGTGCAAGGTATTCCGTTATAAATGCAACCGTGCTGTATGCTAGTTTGTTTGCTTCTTGCACTGAGCTGGTTTTTATATCTGATATTACAGTTTTGGTGCCTTTTAATACTTGTTCCAGCTAATTCTTTGGAACAGGCTTCAATGCGGCCAACCTTACTTTGTTGTTTTTGTGCTAGTCTAGATGCTTGGTTGTTTCAGTTGTTGTTGTTGTTGTTTTAGTTAGAGGGCATTGTTCTTTCTGAGGAGAAGGGAATAAAGATAATTTGATAACTGTCATGGCTTCCTCTACTACCAACTCCCCTTGCTTTGCCTCTACAGTCCAAGCTACTTCTGGCAAGGTTTCAATTTCTTTGTCAGGGGTAGACTTTCACAGTTCTTCCAATTCTGCTTCTACGAATACTTTATTTTGTATTAGAAAATGATGTTGATCTGTTAGCCTTTGTTTTTTATTCTGGATGTGGTTCTTTCTGGAACTGATGCATTCTTTTCAGATATCCTCTTCTTTTGAATTTGATTCGTAACAACAGATCATTATTTCTTCGTTTTCAAAGTCTCATTTATTATTCCATCATGTTTCACTACTTGGCCTCTGTTGCATTCTGATGATTTGAGAAATACCTTTTGTTTTTTACTAGTTTAGTTGAATTAAGCATCCTGACAATTCAGCCCATTATGTGCAATTCACTCCATAATACGCAGTGAATTTTGAGGATCAGCTTGGTGTATTTGTATCACTAAATATTTATTGTCAAGATGTCCAACTTTGGCCACATGTCTCATGCAACAAAAATATGACTTTGTGTTTCTTCACACAAACCCATGTAATGTAGGAAAAGAATGGTGAGTTTAGTAATGAACACAAGCAACACAAATGATATCTAACTGTCCTTTTCAGTTATATTTATACAGTAGGATTTAGCTGTTGTGATGATAAATATCTCATCTGTAGCATTTACAGTGATCCTACTACCAAAATATTTCTAGTATTAAAGAAAATCTGGACTGCTCCTGATTAAGAATAAAATGTTACATTTAGCAATAACATTTTAACATGATATTGTATAGAAAAACTGGATTTTATAAGTAAAAAATATATCCATAAAGTGCAAATGAATAAAATCTTCCATCTTGCTCAAGATAGCAGCACTAAAACTGAAAACTGAAAACCAAGTTAAATTTGGGCTGACTAGTTCAAAAGCTGTAACAAAACCTTCTTATATTCCAGGAAGGCAGAAATGGAGGACTTTTTTACCCCTTTACTTGCTGTTGTTTTCACCCCACCCCACCCCAATTCCAAGACTTTCCTTTTCATACCAACAATAGCGTGGAAAATATATTTATTGTAGCTCAAAAGCTCATCTGAATTTCCTTTGGTTGTCCATGTCAGGGAGATTCCTTCTCCACACTGCTTGATTCCACTGGATTTCTCTAAAAAATGTATGATGAATTCTCTGATATCAAAAACAGGTTTGGTGAGATGGCAGGAGACCAAATCTCTCCCTTTTGGAGTTTGGTGCTCAGAAGAGCAATTTGATCAGTCCTTGGTTGGTTGGCTCTTCCAGAAGACAGGATTGCATCCCACTAAACCCCTCCCCCCTCTTGATTTTAGAAAATAATGGAGGAATGGGGGAATGCAATAGTACAATATATTTTCAAATCAACCCTCCCCAAAAAAAGTCCAATCCAACCACAGGCTTCCATGTGAACATAAACAGATTTCTACATTTGTATCCCAAATTGGTTGATAACTTGTACAACCTAAACAGACAATGTATGTGTGATTCCCTAATGGCCAAAGGGATATAGAAGAGAAATTTCCATGCTTCACATTCATATATCTTGAACCTATATGCTCAATGGAATACAAGTGATCATCAAGTTTGGTTACTTTCCAGCTAGCTTGCTTTGGTAAATGTGTGTACAATACAGGAAAAGCATATGAACCAACACATCTTTGATGACAATGTACAAAGTGTGCAAAACCATTTTATACTGGGCAAATTTGTAAATTAGAAAAATTATACATAAACATGTGCATTAGAATGCCTGTGCAGAAGGTGGGACTTTTTCTTGTGGAAGTTCCAGCTAAAGAAAATTTGAGAGATTTGTCTCTCCTTAGTACTATGCATTTCTAACATGCTAAAATCCCAAAAATTGTCTATTCTGTTCTGGACTGAAGATAGCTTCATTTATACTCCTGCTATAGAAGAATGTTGACTTTCCTGAAAGGGACCACATATACACAATCCTAGAAGTTCTAAGCATCTTCTGTGAATTAGATCACCTTATTTATTTTTATCATTTTACCCCGTCTTTCATGGAATTAAATACAGTTGACAGTTCACAGTCCACTTTTTTTTCTTTTTATGACCCTTTAATCCCTTGCTTTGGGGTTGGGATGACTAAGTGGAGCTGAACATTTACTGGCCAGATGCCCTTTCTGACACCTACCCAGAGTTTTCAGCAGATATTTTCTCTTTGCGCCATGACAGAGAAACATTTGTCGCTTCCTAGCATTGAACTCTCAACATCCTGATTGTAAGGTGAGCATCTTCACCTCTAGGCTACTGCACCTCTCTCACAGTCCACTATATAAATAAAATTATAAATTGTGGTAAAAATGAGGCAAACAGTTTAAGCATAGAATGCAATTACAATACAAAGAAAAGTGGATTTCACAAACTGAAGAGGGTTTCATTCCATATCAGTCTACCTGGATTTTAATAATCTTGTTGTTTCACTGATCATATTTGCCTGCATGAGATCCTTCTCTGCAGTGGAATCTCAACTCTTTCATGGCTTCTCCCATGGAGAATAATTGGCACAAGTTGTCCAGCTCCACAAGCCACCATGTTTTCAAAGATTACGATATTATCTCAGTCCACATGTTGTTTTGGGGTAGCGCCTAGTATTAGAATGGAATATCACCAAGGAATTCCAGGCATTAGGCTAGTGTGAAAAGTCCAAAAATAACCTGAAAAGGGGTAACGGTATTGGATGAAGAGTGGATCCGGACTATTTTAAATAAATAAAAAATGTATTGAGCAGTGCTATTATTTATGCAAAACATTGAACAACAGTATAAAATATCAGAAGTTTGAAATCTCCTGATATGCATGCAATCACAAAAAGCAGAGTGTATGTAAACAGTCAGATATACTCTGCTTAATTCATAATGTGTAGGTAAACCACTAAGTTTTGATTTGGTAACATAACAAATGTTGATGACAGCTAAACCTGTTTGGAGACGTTTTTATAATCTACAAATAACAGTAAATAGTTCAATGATAGATTGCATGCAGATAGATCTTACATGCAGATAATCACAAATTCAGTGAATAATAATGACAGATTCAATTTATTTCTAACCCTACAGGCCATTGCATTGAAAAAGACCAATGGCTGGACTCAGTTTTCTCAGTTTTCCTAAGTTTTATTAATTCTGAACCTTGCTTTGAAGAAAATTAATAAACTTCATAAAATTGTATAAGATGGTACTGTAATTATATTTGTAATGACTGATCAATGCATGTTGATCAGAATAAAGCTGGAAGTTTTGAAATAAATTAGTTCTCAGCAATATAAAACCCCTTATTAAAAAACCCTAAATTTGCAACAACCTAAATTTGAGAAGAAATTTCTGATGGAAATTAATCTGAGAAGAAAAGTCTGACGCAACATGATAACATTTTAAGCAATTCTTCTCATTTTAAGAACCAGTTAGAATGCTAAAATCTATGTTATTCTTGCTCAAACATAGAACTTAGTTTCATCTAATGAATTGATTATCTATCTTTGGGATAAGGAAAACACTTTGCATACTATTCTAGAATAGCTAGCAAATATGTTCTTGTAACGATGTAATATTATCCTGGAATATGTAAATGCTATTAGCAAACATTTTTTTGAGATTATATTTGCAAGTTTAGCAGTCAGAAATTAGTAGAGGTTAATGTCAAAACCAAAATACTCTTATCATGGCTGAATTGATCCATTTGGGGTGAATAGGGGAAATGGCTTTCTAAAGAGAGAAGAAAGAACTTCTAATTGACCACTTGGTAGTCTAGCTACATAATATTGATGTCAAGGCCGATTCGCTTTGCACTTTCACTCATTCGCTTTGGACTTTCACTCGCAGCCAGATAACAGAAAACATGGAGGGGAGAGGATTGAGTGGAATGTATGGGTGGCTTGGAGGGAATTAAGGAATTCATGGGTACCATCTGTGGCCTGGGAGAATTTCAACACCTCAAGGTCAAACAATGAAAGCCTTCTGAGGTGAGCAAACTGTTTCTCAAAACAAAGAGATTGCACTGGATTGGTAGACAATGGATAGTGGGTGGCTCAGGGGGGAAAGGTTTTTTTTTAAACTATGCAGCTTTTTGCGCCAAATGCAGAACTGGCTTTGCTTTCTACTGTGCCTATGTGGATCTGTCAGTAAAGTTATACTCTTGGTAAAATAATGTCCCAGGAGTTTCTTTTGCTGCATATGCCAATGGGATGGTTGACAATTGATGTGGTTCTAAATGAGATGGATCAAGACCAATGTTCCCTGTAATATCAGAAAACGGTGCGCAGCAGTTAGAAACTGCTGTGCGGCGTTCTCTTTTCATCTGCGCGGCCGTGCAGGCGCGCAACCTCTGCCATTAGAAAATGCCACGCGGAAGTTAGAATGTGGCGTTCTCTCGTTATGTGCGGCCACACACCTTAGAGGGAACAGTGATCAAGACCTACGGAAAGATCTGTAAATAGTTTCCTGTACCAGGAACCAGAATAGATTTCAAACCCCCACAAAACGCAAAATGAAGCAAACTCCCAATCATTGGGGGATATTGCTGGATCCCTTCCATTTCTACAGGTAATCCTCGAATTAAAACTGTTCATTTAGTGACCTTTCAAAGTTACAACAGCACTGAAAAAAGTGATTTAAGACCATTTTTCACACTTACAACTGTTGCAGCATCCCCATAGTCACACAAAATCAAAATTCAGATGCTTGGCAACTGATTCATTTATGATGGTTGCAATGTCCTGGGGTCATGTGATTACCTTCTGCAACCTTCTAGCAAGCAAAGTAGATGAGGAAGTCATATTCACTTAACAACCGTGTTACTAACTTAAGAAGTGATTCACTGAACAATTGTGGAAAGAAAGGTCATAAAATGAAACTCATTTAACAACTGTCTCACTTAGCAACAACAATTTTGGGCTTAATTGTGGCTGTATGTCGAGGACTACCTGTACCATAGCCCAGGTTTTTCCTGCTGTGATGACAAGGTTTGCAGGCAAGCACATCCCAACACCATGGATATACTTATTAGGAAGGGGGTTCATTTCATCCAGAACCAGAATTTATGGGTCTTTATCTCCTCACAATTTAGCAAATATCAACATCTCCCTTCATTCTCTGAATAACGCTATAGAATCAAGAAAGGTGGGAAAAAGACCTGGGATGCATTTCTGGGACAGCTCAGATTTGATGCCAAATAAACAGTCCTTGGCTAGAATGTTCAGCTTCAGAACTCTAGGCTGATATCTGTCCCAATTCTTGCGCTCCTATTTTGCGCACGGTATCAGTTAGGGATAACATTAAAAAAAACTAAGATCATGGCATCTGACCCTCTCAATTCCTGGCAAATGGATGGGGAAGAAATGGAGGTAGTTACAGATTTTATTTTCCTGGGCTCCAAGATCACCACAGATGGGGACTGCAGCAGGGGTGGGTTGCTCACTTACCTTGCTACTGGTGCGCTGCGTGCGCATCACCACGTTTCGTGCACACACGTACTCACATGCCTGCGCCCCCTTGCGAGATTTTGCTTCCGCGCATGCGTGGAAGCAAAAAATCGCCAGAAAATTCGCAAAAAAAGATGGCGGCTCCTAGGGACTGGCAACCGACTGTACCAGGTCGGGAACCTCTTGGTGACGTCACCAGCCCACCACTACCGGTGCGATAGAGTGGACTGCACCGGTAGGAACCCACCACTGGACTGCTGGCAAGGAATTAAAAAATGCTTGCTCCTGGGGAGGAAAGCTATGGCAAATCTAGACAGCATACTAAAAAGCAGAGACATCACCCTGCCAACAAAAGTGCGTATAGTCAAGGCTATGGTTTTCCTAGTTGCAATGTATGGCTGTGAAAGTTGGACCATAAGAAAGGCTGAGCGCCAAAGAATTGAGGCCTTTGAACTATGGTGCTGGAGAAGACTCCGAGTCCCTTGGACTGCAAGGCGATCAAACTGGTCAGTCCTAGAGGAGATCAACCCTGGCTGCTCTTTAGAAGGCCAGATCCTGAAGATGAAACTCAAATACTTTGGCCACCTAATGAGAAGGAAGGACTCACTGGAGAAGAGCCTAATGCTGGGAACGATTGAGGGCAAAAGAAGAAGGGGACGACAGAGAATGAGGTGGTTGGATGGAGTCACTGAAGCAGTAGGCGTCAGCTTAAATGGACTCCAGAGGATGGTAGAGAACAGGAGGACCTGGAGAAACATTGTCCATGGGGTTGCGATGGGTTGGACATGACTTCGCAACTAACAACAACAACAGTTAGGGACTTATTATGTTTTAAGGAAAATCCAAAGACTCTAAAGCAGGGATGTCAAACTGGCAGCCCGCGGGCCGGATACGTCATGCCCACCCCAGCTCCGCGAAAGGGAAAAACGTCATGATACGTCACATGATGGCAACATGACATGGCGAGTTTGACACTCGTGCTCTAAAGTCTATTTAGTTAATCTCTGCTAAATAGATTTCAATCAGATTAGCATAAACAATCTTTACATTTTTTAACTAATTGTAATTTTTAATTATGAAATCAGCTCCTAAATATGCCTAGCTTCTACTTTGTAGAAGCCAGTTCTGTTCTGTTCTGTTCTGTTGGTTCTGTTCTTAATTTGGCAGCCACGATTAAGAACTTAATGAACTATTTTTTTTGTTTAGTTAGTGTTATTTCTCTCAAAAATATGGGACATAGGGGAGAGAGGAGAGCGTGGCAGGTGGGGTAGAGCCCCCCTAACGCCCTAGGAGTCATCCAGGGGCGCGAAGGGAAGGCTCCCCAGGTAGCCTGCCCCTAGCTCCGGGAGCCAGGAAATCTCCGCTTTTGCGGAGCTAGACGCCGAAGCCGCCGCTGCCTCTAGAAGAGGATTTTTAAAACTTTTTTTTCTGTGCAGTTAAAGAGGCAGACAGAGAGAACCAGGGGCTTTGCTGGGCAAGTATGGATTTTTTTTTCTTTTTTTTTTTAAACCCTCGGCTAACTTCTATTTGAAGAAACAAAGTAACATTTAATATGCAACAATATGGCGTTTGAAGGAGGAGAAGTGAAAGTGATTTCCGTTTTGCTTGTGGTTTTTTTTTTCTCTTATGGAAACTCTTTGTTCTGAAAACTGAAAACTGGCTGTCCTTCTTATATTCTCTGATAATTGACAAAAATAAGGATTATTTGCCTTTGAAAGTGGAAAGTATCTTTTTAGAGATCTGGCTTTTTAAGGCGTTTTGAAGAAGTTGGGAAGAGAAGTGAAGGTGATTTTTGCCTTGTTTGCTTGTGGCTCTTTTTCTTATGGAAAATTACAACTTTGAAGACTGATTTTTTTTTCTCTGTCTCCTGACTTTCGAAATTAAAAAACTTTCTATCCTTTACATTGGAAAGAATTTTATTTAGAGTTATGGCTTTTTCCCATACTTTTCTGGAAATATAAAAATGGTTTCAAGTTTGGAAGGATTGATTTTTTTTTCCCTGGCTTTTCTCTTGTGGAAATTTTGAAAACTGATTTTTATTCTTTGCTCCGTGATTTTGGATTATTACAGTAATTGATAATTTTATTAATATAAATAAATTATAAAAGATTATTTGCCCTGAAAATTGCAAGAATTTTTTTTTATTATTATTATTTTTATTTTTACAGATTTGACTCCTTTTTGTACCTCTTTGGAAGTATAATAAAGAAGAAGTGAAAGTTATTTGTGTTTTGTTTGTGGTTTTTGGACTTTGGGAAATTTTTGAATTTGAAAACTGGTTTTTATTTTTGATTCTTAATTTTGGATTATAAAAACTGTTAGTGATTTGGCGTTTTTAGTTTAATTTTTTGGAACTATAACAATGGCCTCAAAATATGGAATGATTGCTTCGAATAAAAGGTCTATTTACCCCTCTGCTTTTACTTCTAAAATGCAACTTGCTACTGAACCAACACCTCCACAAGTTTTGACATCGGAAAATTTATTAAATACTTTAAAGATTATGAAACAAGACTTAATTTTGGAATTTAATCAAAAAATTACTGAAATAGAAAATAAAATGCAGGAAGCTTTGAAGAATATGGAAAAGCAGCTACGGATGGACATGTTAGAGGTTTGCAAAGGTTTAGCAACAAATGTTGATTTTTTGGAGGATTGTATTGAAACAAATAAACAAGCATTGGCAACCTCGGTGGAATATATAAACAAATTTAAAAAGGATATTGCAAATTTTGAAACAGAGGTGTTGATGTCACAGTTTAGAAGAACGCAATTCGCTATTAGAGTAAGGGGGTTGAAAGAAGGTTCATATGACGATTTGAAGGGAAGAATGATTGAGGCCTTGGTGCAGGTTTCTGGAATTTCTAAAGATGAGCTGGCTATACAAATTGAAAAGTTATACAGGGTCAATTCGTGGTATGCAAAACAAAAACATTTACCAAGGGACATTGTTATATATTTTACTACAAGAGTCTTATGAAACAGAATTATCCAGGCGACATTTAAGAAAAATCTTCAGGTGAATGGTCAGGAACTTAAGATTTGGAAAGAAATTCCCTTTAAAATGCTTAAAGCTAGAAAAGAATTTATTTTTTTGATTGATGAACTTAAAAGATTGAATTTACAATATAAATGGGAAGCACCAACAGGAGTTACGGTGAAATTTTTGGAGAAAAGATACCGGCTGAATATGATAAACAAAGCTACCGAATTTTATATCAATATTTTAAAGGCTGATATATCTAAAATTCCAGAAGAAAAACGTATGAATGTAGAAGAAGACAAGGAGGTAAAGTCATTCTTATTGGATCAAAATGAAATAATCTCAAAGACTCAAAGTGAATCGCAGAGCCAGAAAGATGTGAAAAAGGAGATGGAGTATTGGGATCAGATGGAAGAGGAGCTGATAAATTCAAAATCATCAAGATACAAAAGGAGGCAACCAATAAGATATAAAGAGAAGTAGTGTTGATATGTATTAGATGGATGGAGATAATATAATTGTATTTTCTTCTTCTCCCTTTTTTTTTCTCTCTTTCCTTCTTTTCTTTTAAGGGGGAAAGAGAAAGAGAAGATTTTTTTTTCCTCTTTTTTAATAATTCTTTAAGAATTGGAATTCTTAATTTTTAATTAAAACTATTGAGCTTTAAATTATTACAATTAGATTTTTAAAATTTAAAGGAAGGTCTTTTTTTTTTCTTTCCAGGTTTTTGTTTTTCTCTCTCTCTTTTCTAGATTTTTACTATTATTATTATTATTATTATTATTATTATTATTATTATTATTATTATTATTATTATTATTATTATTATTATTATTATTATTATTATTATTATTATTATTATTATTATTATTATTATTATTATTATCAATATTACCTTTAAGGATATTTTTTTTTATTATGAATTAACAAGTTGTTGAATAATAATATTATGTGGTTATGATGAAATTTAAAGGCTTTAATATTTAATACATGTAATATTTTTTTTTATCTGAGCTAATAAGTTGCTGTATAATAATGTTATTATGAGAAACTTAGAGGTATTATTATTTAATATTTTTTATTATGAATTAAAGTTGTTGTATAATAATATTATGTTATGACGAAATTTAAAAGTTTTATTATTTAATATGTAGACATGTAATATTTTTTTAGTTTTATTTGAGTTAATAGGTTTCTTTAGAGTAATATGTTGTTATGATGAAATTTAAAGGTATTATTATTTAATATCTTGATATTAGCTATGTAAAATTTTTTCGGTTTTAGTTAATTATGAGATTATTATTATTATTAATGTTTTTTTTAAAAGATTTAGTATTATTAATAATTTTTATAGATCTAGAAAGATGATTGAAAGGAGGAGGGAGAAACTGTTTTCCTTCCTTTGTATAACTCAGATTATATAATTAATATATCTTTAATTTTTATTTTTTATTTTTTAGAATTATATGGGAAATAATATAAAATATAGAAATTTAATGATGTTAGCAATGTGTAATTTGGAGTTGAGGGGTTTTTCCTTTTTCTTTTTTCTTCTGTAATTACTGATATTATGCCCTGTGTTCTCTCTGGGAAGTCCGGGGGGGAGGGGGGGGAGGGAAGGGGGTGGGAGTGGGGAGAAAAATTAAAAAAATGTTTGTACTCTGTACTAATAAAACTTTTTCAATAAAAAAAAATATGGGATAATCCCTATCATGGTATACTTCTTGTTAAGTTACTATTTTTTAAATATTGTCTTCCAATAAGGCACCACCTTTTCACAAGTCCATCACATATCAAAAATGTTGCTTTCTGACTGCAGTCCCTCTAACATTTGGATGAATAATTATGAGCTATTTCTAGTCTAAAGCCGAGGTGGCGCAGCGGTTAGAGGCAGTACTGCAGGCCACTTCAGCTGACTGTGACCCGCAGGTCAGTGGTTCAAATCTCACCGGCTCAAGGTTGACTCAGCCTTCCATCCTTCCGAGGTAGGTAAAATGAGGACCCAGATTGTTGGGGGCAATGTAAATATATACATTGCTTAATGGTGTAAACTGCTTAGAGAGTACTTGCACTGTGAGGCGGTATATAAATCTCATAAATAAATAAATAAAAATAAAAATAAATAGTTGGAGTTAAATGCCAGCAATGTAATATTGTCCACTGCATCTCTTGTGTGGAAGCATCTGATTTCCAAAACATTTCCATTTCTTTCTTCCAGTTGTTTTTCTAAATCTGTATCTCAAGCTTCTTTTAAATTTAGAGGTGGCTGACTGATCTCCGATTCTAATACTTTCCTGCAAATTTTTGAGATTGTTCCACTGGGTAAGAAAATAACATTTTCCCCCAAAGGTAGTTAAACAACAAGATACTGACTTCTTTATATCTTATTCTATAAAGATGTAAGATGGTACCATACTAGCCATGACTACATTCCATTTTCAAACAATATGCTTACTGGGGGGAATTAAAATTGTTGTACAATTCTTCCCAAAAAAAACCCCATAATTCTCTATCTTCTTATTCCTGTTCTCTCAAGTAATTCACTCAGAAGATATCTCTCCTCCTCCTTAATGTATTGAAAGATGTACAGTATAGTCCAGGACTGCAAGGCTATCCAACCAAAAAATGTAATGCAATGTCCTTTGCTGCTGAGTTGCTGGGTCTAATACAAACACAAAGAACAACAAGCCAAAGCAACAACAAATCAAATGTCTGCTTTCCTTTTGTGGCAAGGGAATGGTCAGCCACCCTGTTAGAAACTAAAAACCCAGAAGGCCAGAAATGAAGGCTGTTTTCCTAGAAAGCATTGTGCTGTGTGCTTTTTGGTAAAGCATAATTACCCCCAGGAAGCAGGGCAACAGTTTTGAAAGCTACCTTGAGCAACTGATCTACAACGTCCCTGCTATAATCTTAGCTCTAAAGCTAAAGAGACGTTCAGTGAGTGTTCCCTCTTACACCCACTTGGAGGGCTACCTAAAGGTTTCTCTTCTGCCAGAAAAGCAATCTGGGTTGTTGTTGTTGTTTTGTTTTTTTAATTCCCCACATTTATTTGGTTTGTATTCCAGATGTTCCACTTGGTTAATCATCAAAATGTTAAAAGAAGAAGAGCTTTATAAGCCGTGAAGCACCTTGGCATCCGTCTACTCGCTGATAGAATTGAAAACAATAATTCTCTCTCGATTGCCTCTCCCACCCACTCTTTTAAATTAAAATCACTAGATGGCATTGTTACTCTGAGATCTAATGTGCATAATAGTGCAGCCAAATGAGATAGTTAAATTAGCAGACAATTATCCTTGTTCCACTCCTCTTTTTATGTGATGAAACTGGTTACTTATATGCCTGCAGGATAAATTCTATAGGGTGGCTGACTTTTTTCTTCACAGGCTCTCTCTTCCCAGATTTCACCTCAATCTGTCATACAGATTTGACACTGCATCGTTCCAACAGTACTCAAAAATGACATGTATATAATGTGGAATATTGTGCACATTTACAGCCAGAACAGCCCACCCCACCCACCCCAGCCCCTTTAAGACATCGCTTGCAAGATCCTAGGATCATCAGCCTGAAAAAGAGAAAAAATAATTTAAAGAAAAGAAAGAAGGAAAGAGGGGGGGAAAATACCCCCCTCCAAATTCTTTTCTTGCCATGTATCGGGACTGTCTCGCAGCCAAACATTTTTCACAAAAGAAGCTAGAGCAACAACTAATACGATTTTTCGTTTTAGCAACGTTTAGCGTGCCTCAAATTTAGTAAAGCGTTTAAAAAAATCAGTTTACTTTCTATTAATACTTCACAAGACAAAATAATTACTTTTGGAAGGTATCTATTTATTGTAGTGACAAAAAGGAATATTTAGAATTGGACGTGAATGCAGTTTTGCACCTAAAAGTAGTCACATAGATTAAAAAGGGAATGTGTTCAGTTGAATCATTCCTTTCCTTGCACCAGTTAAACCTAGTGCTATTGTTTTATTCTCTCATCCTAAAAATCTCCCCACTTCTTACAGAAATTTGAAACACAGGTATTTGTTTTGCAAGAACATTCAGCTGAGCCATGCAGGACAGAACACACATCGTATTTTCTTCTTTTATTTTTTGTTCAGGGACACCAATTTAGTTTTGTTTTTATTCCTCTCAGATACATATACATTGTATAACACAAATGTGTGCGTGCGTGTGTGTGCGTGCATGTACATATTGCATATGCAGACACAGAGAGATGCTGTCAATAATTACAAATATCACTGTACAATATTTTGCTTTTAGTGTGATTTCAAAGGCAGCTATTTTGGCACACAATGAGTAATGCAGTGACAGTACACATCTTCTGGCAAGATTTGCTGCTTTTCTTTGTTTGGTTTTTATTTATTTATTTACTTAGTTCCTATTTATTTATTTATTTATTTATTTATTTATTTATTTATTTATTTATTTATTTATTTATTCTGTTTTGCAACTTGGAATGTTCTCTCTTTGATTTTCTTAGATTTCACCATATGAAGCTTCTAGCAGATTACTCAGCACATGTTTTACACTCGTATTTTCAAAGGTCAAAACGGGGGTGGGGTGGCAGGACAAGAGAGTCATAAAATTAAGAGGGTGGTACATTCCTGTGAATAAACTTTCCATGTACAAGTTTTGTACATATAAGAAATATTTTGTTTCTCAAATAAACATAGTTTACAAATTCAGCTTCATTCAGTGCAATCTTAAATCTGTGTCACATGTAGGCAATTCCCATTCAGATTGAGGTTCTGGTAATATGCTAAATAGTGTGTGTCCATATGTGTGCAGATAATAGATAGTTAACAAGAGAGCAGAGTTAAGTGTCTCTAGTAAATATTTGTGGGTGTAGTTTGAAAGAGGTCAGAGGTGCTGTAAATAAAAAAAAATAGTTCTTTACCAGATATTATTCAAATATTTAAATATTCCTGAAAATATAATAATAATAATAATAATAATAATAATAATAATAATAATAATAATAATAATAATAATAATAATAATAATAATAATAATAATAATAATAATAATAATAATAATAATAATAATAATAATACACTGCAGTGCACTGCACTGCACTGCACTGCACTACACTACACTACACTACACTACACTACACTACACTACACTACACTACAATACACTACAATACAATACAATACAATACAATACAATACAATACAATATAATATAATATAATATAATATAATATAATATAATTTTAACACAGTTTTTAAAATCAAGTCTTAGATAAGATAACTGGGTAAAGATCATCACAAGTTGGTAAAGATTTAGAGGCACAGGTAAACTGTAAAATTGTGTTACATATTTTTAGTATGTTAAACAGCCATATGTAAAAGGACAGAGGTACCCAAAAGCTCATTCTTGCAAAAGGAGGAGTGAACCACTAAAATAATTTTAAAAATAATGAGTGGGGCACATAGTTGAAGTCAGTTTATTTTTTTTATTTCACTAACGTAACACAAATAGGGCCTGTAGTTATAGAATTTTTACTGTCAATCATGATGACAGCATTCATAATTTCTCAGTTTTATTCTCTCACTGTTTTCCTTTTTGTATAGAAGAGTGATAGCATGTTCTTTAATTAGTTAAGAATGTTTTAACAGTTTCTAAAACCTACTGAAATACTGTCAACAATGATTCTTCAATATTATTATAATAAACAGGTTGATTTTTTTAAAACTGAAAGGCAATGAGGAATATCTATGTTTTAAGCCAGTACCATTTGTTTTTCATAGATAGTTTTGAATTTAAAAGCTAAAAATGTTGAAAACATACTGACTCAGAATCTGTTATTTAATTTTTTAAAAATCTGCCTCACAGTATAATAAACTGTATTAAATATAAAAACCCAATATGTGTACATTTCCTTATGTGTCCAAGCATCTTTATAGTATACGCTTTTAAACAGGTTAACGTTGTATGTAGAACTTTAACAAGCAGTCAAAGCAATACCCCGTCTTAATGCTCAGTTTTAATTCTACCAAGCATATTGTATCTGTGTTGAATTTTACACAGCATAATTGGCAACTACAACTTTCATTCATTATTTTATCCAAGATTTCTTTGCTGTCCTTTGTATGTTCTAGTCCTGTGCTCCGTTGATCAAGCTCTCGTTTCAAAGTTAGACTTCAAGAAGGCCATAAATTGGAGATAACAATCTTTCCTTATTGGCTGAGAAATAACATGACAATTCACCTGATAATGCTTTTGATTTGTAGTGCTTAGGAGTTAGGTTAAGATTCATAGAAACAGCACGCTTAAGGAGGAGTGTAGAATTAAGATGGTGGCGAGTGGAGGGTGGGGGAGGATGAGGTTATGCATTACTTATTGATGACTTTTCATGTCTATAGCACAGATTAATCACTTGCAATGCTCCCAATGTATCCAGCTGCAGTGTGTCTTGGATACTCATCAGACTGGTCCTATTAAATGCCGCCCATTACAAAGTTTGCATCATTAAAGCCAAGGCAACTCTATGTGTGTCATTTTCTGAATCCCAATGTTTTAAATTACGGATCTTTGCATGTCTGTGCCTGTGTGCCAGGCTGGTCACAGTCCAAGCTGATAAAGAAAATCATCATGACAGATCAACTAAATCTCAGAGAAGTGATGCTAAAGTGCTTTCATAATATCTCTCCATATGCTGTTTAATACTGCAAAACTACAAACATAGTCACACCTATTGAAATTGAACTGCAGCTGCCAAAAATGCTAAGTAGACTGCACTAACAGAGGGATAAAATCAAGATCACATGAAGTATTAGTACCACTTTGTAATCCGTTGGTAAGACCATACTTGGAACACTGCATCCAGTTTTGGTTGCCATGATATAAAAAAGATGTTCAGACTCTAGAAAAAGTTGCAAAGAGGAGCAACAAAGATGATTAGGGGACTGGAGACTAAAACAAATGAAGAACGGTTGAAGGAACTGGGTATATCTAGTTTAATGAAAAGAAGGGCTAGGGGTGACAAGATAACAGCATTCTAATATCTAAGGTGCTGCCACAAAGAAGCTTAAAAAGCTTTATTAATAGTATTTACTAGCTTAAATGGTGTGGTTTTATGAACATTTTATTGATGTTATATCTGTTATAAGCTGTATGCAGTCGTAAGAATAGGCAGCATACAAACATTCTATTTGACATGATAGCAGTTCCAATATTTGATAGGCTGTCACAGAGAAGATGGGGTCAAGCTATTGTCCAAAGCATCTGAAGGCAGGACAAGAAGCAATGAATGGAAACTAATAAAGGAGAGAAACAACCTAGAACTATGGAGAAATTTCCTGACAGAACAATTAATCAGTGGAACAACTTGCCTTCAGAAGTTGTAAATGCTCCAACACTTGAAGTTTTTAAGAAGAGATTGGATAACCATTTGTCTGAAGTGGTGTAGGGTTTCCTGTCTAAGCAGAGGGTTGGACTGGAAGACCTCTAAGATCCCTTCCAACTCTGTTATTCTATTCTATGATGGGATTCAACATCCAACTAAGCATCCTAATCCAATAGTGTGACCTCTATATAACCCCTAGATTCTTTCCCCACCTTCCCAAGTTATGGGATGCTCAGTGGATTTGGGGAAATGTATGCTGAGAACTATTGTGCATATACTGTAGCATATTATCAAAACTGAATTAAGGGCATGCAGACCTGTGTTCCATAATTATTTATTGAGAAACATATCCATTGCATTCAGTGTGGCTCTCTTCCTAGTAAATATGTTTAGGCCTGGAGCTCAATCAGTTTGGGTTCTGCTTTATTGTCGGTGGCTGTGATAAGTCTCTATGTGGCAATCCTAACCTTGTGAATAATAAGTCCTTATTTACTGCTAGGACATCATGACTGAAAACTAAATGATTAACATTAATTAATTTATTAATGTATTTTCAAACTGGATTTAGAATAGAATGAGCTGGAAGGGACCTTGGAGGTCTTCTAGTCCAGCCCCCTGCTCAAGCAGGAGAACCTTTATCATTTTAGACAAGTCTCTTCTTAAAAACCTCCAGTGATGGTGCGCCGACAATTTCTGGAGGCAAGCTGTTCCACTGGTTAATTGTCCTCAGTGTTAGGAAGTTTCTCCTTAATTCCAGGTTGCGTCTCTCTTTGATTAGTTTCCAACCATTGTTTCTTGTCCTGCCCTCTAGTGCTTTGGAGAATAATTTGTCCCCCTCTTCTTTGTGGCAGCCCCTCAAATACTCCAATATTTATTTGTTAAGAAAATGAGAGAAGATTATCATGGTATCTTATGGCACAGTCAATTCTTGTCATCAATTAGACATAACTAATGGTACAGTTTGAAGTCCTGCTGTTGAAAAACAGTCAGCTTTCTCACACAATGAGCTTTTTCTTTACCATTGTAGCTCTCCATGCACCCTAAAAATATGGAATAGATTTTGGGGATGTGGGGAAAGAATGACTATGAATGAAAAATAATTCTGCCATGGATCCAACTAAGACCAAATTTGGGTATTTGCTGTAGTGTAACTTCCTCACTTTCTCTCTCCCCTCTCCCCTTTTCTATAGTTTTCTAGAGAATCAGAATTTAAATCAGAAAACTGTCTCCCCAACAGTGAACAGTTAAATGGAAAGAAGGTAGAAGACACAGGTAAAGGGGAGATCATTCTCTCTTTAGAACCTAAAACACAGAATAATAGAATTGGAAGGGACCTCAAAGGTTGTCTAGTCCAACCCCCTGCTCAAGCAGGAGACCTTATCTCATTTCAGACAAATGGTTGTCCAGTCTTTTTCTTCTTGAAAACCTTCCAGTGATGGAGCACCCACAACTTCTGAAGGCAAGCTATTCTATTTGTTAATTGCTCTCACCATTAGGAAATTTCTCATCTATTTATTTTATTTATTTATTTGTTTGTCAAACATGTACAAGATAGCAGGTATAGATATAAACATAAGCAAAGTAAGTACAGATAAATGAGGACAATAAGACAGTAAGACAGGGACGGTAGGCACAGTGGTGCGCTTATGCACGCCCCTTACAGACCTCTTAGGAACGGGGTGAGATCAACTGTAGACAGTCTAAAGTTAAAGTTTTTGGGGTTTGGGGAAGAAACCACAGAGTCAGGTAGTGCATTCCAGGCATTGATCACTCTGTTGCTGAAGTCGAGTTTGGAGCGGTTTACATTAAGTTTGTATCTATTGTGTGCTCATGTATTGTTGTGGTTGAAGCTGAAGTAGTCATTGACAGGTAGGACATTGTGGCAGATAATTTTATGAACTACATTTAGATTCTAAATTCTAGGTTGCTTCTCTCCTTGGTTAGTTTCCAACCATTGTTTCGTGTCTTGCCTTTTGGTGCTTTGTCTTCCTGATGGGGACAGTTCTTTTCCAGTTCAAGATATATTAAGCATCATTTCAACAAATATGAACTATTCAAGTATTCATCTTTAATATTTATATATACAAACTCTTCTTTTTCTACGAGGAAAAAAAAAAGCAAGACTCCAGGATTAAACAAAATGCACGTTGCCAATAATAGTTGGAATAATATTTTTGTCACAACAGTGCCAAGAGAGGTTAGAAGGGGTGATGTTGCATCACTGGATCTGACAGATTTAGCACATGTAAAATGACAGACAGGAAATAGTAACAAACATAAACTTCTCTTTCTAGTCCTATATCTTTGATAAATCTCACTGCATCCTCCTCTAAGGAGTTAGGACTCAGTACATCATAAGCATAACAGAGCATGCTATTTAACTTTCATCTCATCCTGATTTAACATGAAAGCATGATGATGGCAGAGCGTTAACAAATTCTTCTTTCCTGTTGCTGACTCTGTAAGTGTAAGGCATATAAGAAGCACTTGAGTCTGGAGGCTAAGTGGAAAAGACAGACAAAAGTCCTGAATGGATACTGAAGACGTAGATGGGGAGTGCATGCAAATAGCTTCCAATCATTTCATTTGTTTGTTACACAGTCGTGGTCTACCTGGCCATCTTACATACTGTGTGCCTCTATATGTATGCAGATCAAAGATGTACCACTCCAGTCAACTTGAGGACAGTGTTGGGCTTTGAAGTGATGAGTTTAAGGGCTGGTTTTGGAGGAGGAGTCAGAACTTGCAAGGATGAGCTGAGCTGAGTTGAGCTGAGATTAGATTAGATTAGATTAGATTAACAGAGTTGGAAGGGACTTTGTAGGTCATCTAGTCCAACCCCCCTGCCCAAACAGGAGACCCTACACCATTTCTGACAAATGGCAGTCCAATCTCTTCCTGAAAGCCTCCAGTGGTGAAGCTCCCACAACTTCCGAAGGCAACTTCTGTTCCATTGGTTGATTGTTCTCACTGTCAGAAAATTTCTCCTTATTTCTAGGTTGAATCTCTCCTTGGTCAGTTTCCATCCATTATTCCTTGTCTGGCCTTTGGGTGCTTTGGAAAATAGCTTGACCCCTTCCTCTCTGTGGCAGCCCCTCAAATATTGGAACACTGCTATCATGTCTCCCCTGGTCCTTCTCTTCACTAGACTAGCCATGCCCAGTTCCTGCAATCATTCTTCATATGTTTTAGTCTTCAGTCCACTAATCATCCTGGTTGCTCTTCTCTGCACTTTTTCTAGAGTCTCAACATCTTTTTTATAGTGTGGTGACCAAAACTGGATGCAGTATTCTAGGTGTGGTTTACTAATGCTTTATAGAGTGGTATTAGTACCTTACTTGATCTTGATTGTATCCCTCTGTTAATGCAGTTTAGGATTGCATTGGCGTTTTTGGCAGCCGCTGTACACTGCTAGCTCATATTTAACTGGTTGTCCACTAAGACTCCAAGATCTCTCTCACAGTTACTGTTATTAAGCCTGGTTTCCCACAATCTATATGTGTACCTTTGGTTTTTCTTGCCTAAGTGTAAGACTTTACATTTCTCTATATTGAATTTTATTTTGTTAGATAGGGCCCAGTGTTCAAGTCTGTCAAGATCCATCTGGATCTTGAGCCTATCTTCTAGGGTGTTAGCTATTCCTGCCAGCTCAGTATCATCTGCAAATTAAATACCATGTGGTACTAGGCATCCACAGGGTTTAATTTACTCCCCCAAATATAAAAAGGAAGCTTCATTGTTGATCTCATGCAACTGAAGCAGGCAAGGGAATACAAAGGGTGGTAGAGGGTAACATGTTGTACTTCTGGCACTCTGACAATAACAGAAGGAAGGGCAGCTTTCCATAAATGGGAGTGGCAGTCGCTGGTAGTGTAATTCACAAGTCACTCCTATACCTTTAATGCATTTCACATAAATAATTACTGAGTGGGAGCAAGTAAACTCAATGCTCATACAGTTTGATACATATCCATCAGTGCTCTCTTTAGACATAACCAGAGTCCTTGGTGCTCTCTGACCTTCGTTGTTTGCTGGCAGTAGATAATGTTTGTTTGCTTGAGTAGATAATGAAACATTTGTGCACAAATAACCAAGCTCAGAGAGCACCAAGGACTCCACAGTTCAACCCTGGGCTACAGATAATCTCTTTTATTGATATCCATAGATATGGTGCAGAGGTGGGTTCCTACCGGAGCTCCCCGGTACACAGCTCAGGTAGGGAGTGGCGGATTTCGCAACCGCTCCAGAGCCCTCTTTGCCGGTCCACCCGGCACATCCCCATTTTTTTCCTGTGATTTTCGGTGATTTTCGGGCGATTTTGCTTCTGCGCACGCGCGGAAGCAAAATCGTGCCAAAATCTCACGAGGGGACCCGCGCACGCGCAAGATTTCGGTGAGATTTTGCCTTGCATGTGCGGAAACAAAATCGCACCAAAATCTTTCTCTCTTGCGCGTCCCCTCGCAAGATTTCGGCGTGATTTTGCTTCCGCGCATGCGCAGAAGCAAAATCGCGTGAGGGATGGCGCGCACATAGCAAGCAAGCGCCCCCCCCGAAGCGTGGAGATGCGCGTGCATGGCTCCGGCAGCAAGGTAAGCGAGCAACCCGCCCCTGGTATGATGATGCTTTTCATAAAATACTACACACTTTTAGTATCCAAGAAGTCTATGCACTCTAAGAGCATAATGTGACAGTACCATGGTAAATCAATGATAGAAGGACAGAACAAATCTGAAACAAATCTAATCATTTTACTGCTTTTCCGTATATAATACTGATTGGTATATAGCAATAGCACTTAGACTTATATACTGCTTCATAGTGCTTTACAGCCCTCTCTAAGCGGTTTACAGAGTTCAGCATATTGCCCCCAACAATCTGGGTCCTCATTTTACCCACCTCGGAAGGATGGAAGGCTGAGTCAACCTTGAGCCGGTGAGATTTGAACAGCTGAACTGCTGAACTGCAGTGCTGCATTTTAACCACTGTGCCACCTCGGCTCTTCTCGGCTATATGCGACTTATCTAATTTAGCCTCATAAACTAAATATGCAAATGAAGTGCCAATAACTTTATCTTAATTATTATTATTATTTGCCAATCAAATTTTGCATGGTCTTGGTTAACTCCATACCGCTGAAGCAAGCTTGGAGCAACTGACTGCAGTATAATGAATTTCAGTTTAAATCTGTTCTGTTGACTTATCTGCGTAGCTGAGATTCTTCCAAATTCTTTGCTATTCCTACAAAGTATAGGAATGTAAAGTTGTGCACATTTTTGATTAGATAGATAGATAGATAGATAGATAGATAGATAGATAGATAGATAGATAGATAGATAGATAGATAGATAGATAGATAGATAGATAGATAGATAGATAGATAGATAGATAGATATAGATGTGGAAGTTCAGAACGTGTAATTTTTTTTTCTGGCATTCAACCATCATGGCTAGTATTCCTTGGCTCATGCCTTAATATCAGAGCAAAATTTGTAAATTGGACACATTTTCATGCCAACCTCCCCAGAACAAATATATGTCTCTTTCAGAAAGGATGAAAGGGAATAAATGTAATGGAAGCCTACGGTCTCCTGCACGTTCCCATGGCAGCATAGCAGGCTTGAGAGTGATCAGACAGTGAGGGGCAAAAGCAGGCACTGAGAATGGGAGAGGCTGGATCTCACACGTGGAATCACATCAGAAAAGAAGAAAAATCCTTAAACAAGCTGTAGAACGTCTGGCAAACTAATTGGAGTGTAAGATTAATGAGGGAGGAGGTGAGATGTTCCTAAAGCCTGCACAACTCTTTATTACACTTTGATTATTGAAATGCGTGGTGCAGATGGATCTACATTTCACAATTAGCTTTCCTTGCTGTTACATTCATTCTCATGCAGGGTCTTCTCTCCTATTTTTTTTCATCAAATCATCAGTGATAGCATTGGAGAGAGAGAGAGAGAGAGAGAGAGAGAGAGAGAGAGAGAGAGAGAGAGAGAGAGAGAGATGTGCATATACACCGAGTGGCCATGTTTCGCTCATATCACGCTTTCTCCTGACTTGTTCTCCTTATTAAAAGATAGTAAGTAAAAGTTCTAGATTTCATAACCAAGACAATTATATCAACAGCCTCCACAAGATATAACAAGGCTGCTTGTTATCCATTCCCTCCCCCCACCCCAAATACATTTGTTTATATAATTAATAATTTACGAGAGATCCCAAGACCATTCAGAGAGCTTTGTGGCTGAGTTTAGAATTATGGGCCCGAAAAGATGAACACCTACAAGATTTGTAGGCCCAATGTAGGCATAATCCTTTCATTGGGGAGGTAGGGGCACTACAGAAAATCCTCTCCTTCAGGTAGCAAATATTATCTTTGATGGGAAGGGTATTTTGCAGAACAGCATCATTTAATAAACTTGACATGAGTGGCAATTCTATTTATATGCTATATTTTACAGTGAAGACTTGCTGGTACATCATGTCAACTTACAGTGGGACTTAGAAGGGATTGCCTGTGTAAGCAAAAGAAGCTCAGTCATCAGGACAAGCAAACTTAGTGTTTGATGTCAACTATGCAAGCAGATAGGACATGTGTGGATGTTGCTGGTTGGAGTTGCTATCATCCATGGAATATATACAATGCTGTTATAAAATCCAAAGCAAATATTTCAGTGGTTGCAAAACATCTTGCTGTTGGTCACACTAACCCACACATAGCAAAGAAAACATGGGCCTAGTGTTTTGACCCTACAAATCTTAGATAATACTGAGGAATGTTAACCTATATTTTGACTTCAAACAGCATTCGATTGTTTTCCAAAATGAATTAAGATCAAATTGCAAGCAAGGCATGTTTGCCTCTCATTATTAATTTTAACTCACAAGACAAGAGTTTCTGAATGCCGTTTAAGCAAACCTCAGATTATTTACTCCCAGTAAAATAAAAGGACTCGGTGTGACATATTTCTGGTTTCCTCCCTTGATATCGTTACCTTAGTTCGTTTAGGGATTTTGCCAAGCTGTGTAAACTTGCTAAAGTATCTTTTTTCTTCTTCTCCCATGTATTGGCTATCTAACCTCGTGGCAGGACTCCTGGATGATGTATATCCATTATTGGAGCTCTAGTCAGTGGGAAACCAAAGCAAATGGTACTCAGAATTACAGCTTTATCTGTGGGAAGGAAACTTCTGAATGTTAATTTGCTGCGACTGCAAGGGAATGTAATGAATTCATCCCTTTTGCTCTTCTCTTTAAACAGAAAAGAGACACTGCAAGCTTGCATGCCAAGGGCATTTCTCTCCAAAATTATTAAAGGACAGCTTAAACATTTTCAGTATCAAAATGCCAAAGATGCACATGCAAGGATATGTGAATATAAGAATATAAGAATAGGTGTCCCACCTGTAGGTTTTACCTTGTGATATTATATTATTTATTAAATATATATATGCTGTCCACATACCAGAAAATCTGGGCAATGTACAAATGGTTAAAAATAGTTTTATAATGCCATGAATGAAGTGGCCTTATATCACAGTTTTTGTCCAGCTGGTCCAGAACTTAAGGAATAAACAATACAATATCTGTGAGCAGCAACTGGTCTCAGTCACATGCATATTCACATATACATAGGCATACAGATATACATATATAGGTAGTCCTATAGGTGGTTAGAATCAGAGGTGGGTTCCTGCCAGAGCTGCCCAGTGCGCAGCTCCGGTAGGGGGCGGCCGATTGCACAACCGCTCCGGAGCCCTCTCTGCCGGTCCACCACGCATGTTGCCATTTTTTCCCTGGTGATTTTGGGTCGATTTTGCTTCTGCGCATGCGCAAAAGCAAAATTGCGCCAAAATCTCGCGAGGGGATGCATGCACAAGATTTTGGGTCGATTTTGCCTCCACGCATGCGCGGAGGCAAAATCGACCCAAAGTCTCGCACGCGCGCGCGTCCCCTTGCAATATTTTGGCACGATTTTGCTTCCGCGCATGCGCAGAAGCAAAATCACATGAGGGGGCATGCGCACATAGCGAGGAGATGCGCGCACATGGCTCCGGCAGCGAGGTAAGAGAGCAACCCGCCCCTGGTTAGAATACACTATTCTTTTCTAGGACACAATACTGGTAGTCCTCAACTTACAACAGTTCATTTACTGACCATTTGAAGTTACGACGACATTGAAAAAAGTGACTTATGGCCATTTTTCACACTTATGATTGTGAATCTCCATGATCGCATGATCAAAATTTGAATGCTTGGCAACTGGCATATATTTATGACCGTTGCCATGTCCCAGGGTCACATGATCACCTTTTGCGTCCTTCTGACAAGCAAAGTCAATGGGGAAGCCAGATTCACGTAACAACCGTGTTATCGACTTAACAACTGCAGTGATTCACTTCACAGCTGGGGCAAGAAAGGTCGTGAAATCGGGCGAAGTTCACTCAACAACGGTCTCGCTTAGCAACAGATATTTCGGGCTCGATTGTGATTGTAAGTTGAGGACTACCTGTATATGACTAGTTAAGCTATCTATTTTCCCGGATATTGTTATTACTCTGAGGTTTATTTTAGTAAAAACAAAGAAATGAGGAAGATGATGTGTGCAAAGAAAGGATGAGTTTCTTGAATCACTTTTATTCACAAGATTGATTCTAGGATGATTCAGAATATTCCGTGTGCTGCATTTTGTGGCAAGAAAAGACCTCCATTACCTACTCTCTTTAACAGCCTTTCTACCTACAAGGGCCATAATACACCATTAAGTTGCATCCTGCTTTATAGTTTGGTGTTGCACATGCCGCAATCTTCTGACAGCCACAGTTTGCTATGCCTGCTCCGCACACTGGCACCCTAAATGCAGCATGTACCAAAAGCCAGTCCGAATTTTGGATTTATGAAAGCCTTCTATAGGTTCAGTAAACCTATGGATGTAAGTATGTAGACCACTCCCTGGAAACAAACACGTTAAACAGATTTGGAAGCTGCTGCTGAAACTGCAGTGGCATGTTGCTTTCCTTCATATCGACTTTATTTGCTGGGATGGAATCAGGGGTTCCTACCGGTGCGGTCCACTCTATAGCACCGGTAGCGGCCCGCTGGTGACGTCACAGTACCTGTGTGGTCGGTTGCCGGCGCCTGGGTGCCGCCATTTTTTTAATGGAGATTTTCCGAAAGCTTAACCTTTTATACTGTTGATTTTATACAGTTTTTTACTTATTCTTTAGACGAAAACATTGAGGACTGTTAAAAGATACTGTTCTTTTAACAGTCCTCAATATTTTCATCTAAGGAATCCAGGACTGAAACCAAAAATGCTGTATGAGACTTGCTTGTCTTTTAACTATAGCATTTTCTGCATATAAAGGTTGCTGTGTTGCCATGGTGTAACACACACTTTGTATGCAAAGCTTTTCATGTAAGCTATAAAATAGCAAAAATAGTAGTAACATCTCTCTGAAATAACTAATATATGAGCGGCAAGCCACATCCACCCAGTCACATGGCCGGCAAGCCACGCCCACCCGGTCACATGGCCAGCAAGCCACACCCACAAAATAAGCCACGGCCACAGAGTGGTAGTAAAAAAATTAGGAACCCGCCCCTGGATGGAATGTCTGTGAAGTTATCAAATACAAAGAGTTCTAGTTTAGAAAAAAATATTAATAATAATAATAACAACAACAACAACAGATTAACATTAATTCATGAATAAAGAAGAAGACCAGGCATTCCTTGGGTATTGTTACTGCACCTCCATCGCTGAAGATGTGATACCTGTTCCAGGAGCTGGTACCTAAAGAAAATCTACTCAAAACGGCTCTCCAAGAATGGAAGCTGGGCAACCCTCCTCCCTTCTTCTATAAGGATTTTGAAATGCTGAAACATGCTCCTTTTTGTTGGGTGGATGTCATTAATTCAAAGAACGGGTGTCCTAGTCTCAAGAGTGTTTTATTTCATCACTGTAAGAAATACCCTCCTGGCAGTTCTGACTGCTTACTCGTTTAAAAGGTAAACTTTCCTTGGGTTGTGGCTCATGTCAATTATGGCTTCCTTGCAGCCTCCGAGCCTCACTTTTCTCTAATAGAAGCTGTTAACATCTTCAAAGCCATATCAAAACAGTGTTTGTTCTGGCCTTTGATTTCCCGCACACAGAAAATTCAAAGACTTCTGAACTAGTTGAGAGAAGGGGAGAAATTTCACATTTTATCATATGGCCATTTGTCTTTGAATGCTTGAGAGCCAGATATAACTATCGACTCTCTAACGAATACATTCTTATGCATTTTTAAAAACCCAACCTCTCTTGATTATGTCTTTGACTTCATAACTGCATTGAAACAGACTGTATCCCTGTTACCAGCCAGCCATGCTCCATTTCAAGAGATAGATTGAGGGGGAAAAGAAAAGAAATGATAGTTATTTCTTACTCACAGGTGAACACTTCACATATATGGAGAATTTTGTTTAAATTAGAACCACTTCCTGATGATCCCACATCGGATCGATGCTTACAAAGCTTATACTTCAGAAAAGATTTCTATGTTTTGCTTCTCTCACCAAATGGATTGCTCAGACATTGATAACATCAAAGAAAAAATAAATAAGCAATATTCTTTAGAGAAGGACCCGGCATCTGGGTGGCTTCCAGCTGTTTTGGAGATTAATTCCTGCAAGCCTTAGTCACTGTGGCCAAGAGCAAGGGATCATGGGACTTATTGGGGGTACCATATTGCTAATCTTATTTTGCTTACCATATTGCTAATCCTACCTCAGCTGTTTTTGGAAATAAATGAATGGATCTATTATTATTATTAGACAGCTATATTCTCTAAGCTTTTCTTGTGTCTTATTTTTCTGATATTATCAAGCCTGACATAGTTTAATAGATTGATTACCTTTCTAAATTACTCAATAACTATGCTGCCCTTAGCATCAAGTGTATATACAGGTGTACATAAATGCACAATAAGGATAAAAATAAACCAAGGGACAGTAAACGGTAGTTTGACAGTAGCAATAATAGTAAAATACAAAGCTGCTTATTTATTTTATTTAAGAGGCACTATAGTAAAAGTTCACTTATATCAGAAACCTGTTCCCAGGAAAAGCAAGGAGGGGGTGTGTATCATTCTGTTCTCCATTCCTGTTTCCTGTTTTCTCATTTTAAATATGCAAACACCGATTGTTCACGTATCCCATAATTTTAACACATCCTTGTACTCAATTTTCCTCAGTGTATCTATCTTTCCTAGTGGATGCACTCCTGAGGCAAGAATTGCATTGTAAACCATGATAAAAATATGAAAACCAAAAGAAAAAAAAACCCTTATACAATCCATAAAATATTTTATGTAGATTTTATGCATTGGTTTGCTTAAAAATGTAACTTGCTTTTTTTTAAAAAAAGCCCCACTATTATCATTGCTTAAAAGAGGACCACTAGAATATTCCGGAGCTGGCCATCAATTGGCCATTGGTGGTTTTCTAAGCGATTTTGGGCAGAAATGGGGGGGGGGCAGTGGGAATGGGAAAGGGGCCATGGTTCATCCATCTTATCAGTTGAAGAAACAAAATTGGATTTCGTGAAAATATCTGCAGTATCTAACTGTTGCCTAAGTGGTAAAGCCATGGCCATTTGAAATATTGTGGATGGTTGCATTTGGAAGACTCTTCCGGTGATTTTATAATTGTTTTATTTATAAACCTTTCTTATTCTAAATCTTGTTCTCCTCTTATATATTGGCCAAGGAGAAATTATGAAGGGCTTTCAAAATCAATATATCCCATATACTTAATTATTGCCTCTTGACTCACTGGAAAATCTGCAATGTGCAATTATGTGCTGCTGGCTTTCTCTTTTAAACAGAACTTGGTGGGAGAATTGTTTGAATATGGCAGTTCGTTTTTTTTAAAGCAGAATATCAGCAAAACCTGTTATTTGCTTATATTGGTCCAGTTTCTTTAATTAACTCTAACCTAACTCTTTCATTTTGGGAAAATAGCATTAATGGCAATGACACTGAATGCATTGACAGCTTGGCTGTCAGAACTAGGTGAGCTAAGTGGGAAACCAGTAGCTCTGCAAATAAGTAGGACATAAGTTAAGAAGCAACCACAATAATATTGGCATTAATTGCATTGACCCAAAGGTCATTAATGGCTCATTGCTCAATGGGCCAAAAATGTTTGGATGCATATCCCTTATATTTTATTGCTACTATGTTTGTAGTATTTGTAGTAGTGCTACTTACTATACTACACCTGCAAAACCAGGGCCATGGAGAAAAAAGATATATTCCTCAGATATAAAATGTATTCTATTTATAATGTTTTCTTAACATTGCAAACATATGCCTTTCATTTATTATTTATTTATTTATTATTATTTATTGGTGTTCCAACTAAATGTGTTCCCATTCTTTCAGTTCAGTCAGATTTGTTCCCATAGCTTGACAGAGGACTTGATGTTGAGGGAGTATTTTCTTGCCTTTTTACTTTCTTAATTACTATTTTTAACCTGGTTTTGTGCCTTTTTGGAGGTAGGGCACATAGGACATTTCATTTGCGCTCTTTCTGACTCTGTAAAAGCAACAGAAAAGTCATTTTTACCCACCACCCTGTGATACTGCTATCTTACTGGTCAGCTCCTTTCTTTTTAAATCTGATTTCTTTTTAAATCACATCCTGAAAAACGTTTTACAGGTATCGTGCTCTGAAGTCTTCTGTTTTGTTGCCCCAAAATCTGCAGACTTTCACCTCTCAATAGTTATTTCTTTAAAAAGTATCTTGTATGGACATACTAAATATGCACAAGGCACATTGGTGTGCTCCTGTTCCTTCAGATACTTGCTGCCAGGGTAGGTCTTCATGTTCCGTGGGTGCTGATGTGATTGTTAATTGCTTTCCCTCTTCGTCAGAATGCACTTTCACTAGCTATTGTTTTCTGCTTCCTATCCCCCTTAGCCATTTATTAAGGGTTTATTTACAAGAGTATCGACAAATGCATAACAGCGTGAACTGAAGTGGATCCAAAGTTTATTCCTTTCTATTTTATTTGACCTTGTTAAAGTGAGGAAACAATTATTCTCTCTAAAATACCTATATGTGAACACTTTCCCCTTTGCATTTATATGTTAATAACTCGAATTATACGGTCCTTATTTAGCTCTTTACATGTTATAAAGCAATTCTCAGCACTTTCAAATAATTCATAGAAGGCATTGCTGCAGGGCTGCTGTGTTCTGAAAATTATATAAATTATATCTTTGAAAGGAATGATGCAGGAGTTTACCAACTTTTCCCAAAGGAAATTGATACTCACGTCATGTCGAAGAAAGGTTGGATTACAGAAAGTGCAACATTTTATTGAATAAATTGTTAAAGTGGAAAGAGAAAAAAATAATACAGCACACTGCATCACATTGCAGTCTTGCTCACATCCTGGCTCTGCCTTTTATTCAAGATCAAAAATAAAATGGTACCATTCCTCCCACCCTTTTATTTATGTTTTGTAGAACTTTACCCATAAATGACTAATTTTGCAATGCATTAAGAAAGTGCAGAACTTATATTCTTCTATGTGAAAATATGTTGGGGGATGAGAAAAGGTCTTAACTCCTCAAACCAACCGTATCTCCTTTTCTCTTCTTACTTTAATCCCTAGGATACATTTTTATTTGCTTAAAAATGAATACATTCTTAAATCCTAACATTTACCAAAAAAAAAAAACCCATGTAATTGTAACTAATTTAATAAAAAAAAAGACTCCTGGTGCATCCAGAGGAGTATGAGATTGGATTATACCTGTACATTTCTTAAACAAACATTAATGTATTTCTGGGTTTGCACACTGGCGAAAAGTCATAATTTTTGAATTAGTCCCAAGATTATCAGAGTAATATTTCTACCTATTGTACTGATTGTGGGGCATTTTACACACTTCTTTCTTTCCTTTCCAAAGTTGACACTCTGAACTTATTTGCTATTCTGACTCCTTCAAGAGTGACATTGATTATTATGGGTATTATTATGCAAAAGGTTTAGATAGCTTGGATTGGTGCCTCAGGTGCTGGATTTAGGGAAACCTAAGTTCTAGTCCTGACTTAAGCATGAAGCCAGCTGGATGATCTTGGGCCAGTCACTCTCTTTCAGCTCATGGAAGGAGACAATGGCAAACCACTTCTGAAAACTCTTGCCAAGAAAACTGCATGAAATTGTCTATGTAGTTGTCAGGAGAAAAAATGCACTATTGCATTTTAGATGAAACTGCATAGACCAAGCAACAAATTCTCTCTCTCTCTCTCTCTCTCTCTCTCTCTCTCTCTCTCTCTCTCTCTCTCTCTCTCTCTCTCTCTCTCTCCCTCCCTCCCTCTCCCTTTCCCCCCTCCCCCCTCTCTCCCCCCCTCTCTCTTCATCTATCTATGACAAATCAGATTAACAGAGTTGGAAGGGACCTTGCAGGTCATCTAGTCCAACCCCCTGCCCAAGCAGGAGACCCTTACATCTGCCTCTACCTAGGATCGAACTCACAACCTCCTGATTGTGAGGCAAGAGCTCCACCTCTAGGCCAGCAGCTATCTATATCTATCTGAATAAAAGAAAGCTAATAAAATAAATCTGCCTTTGGCAAAAATGAATATTTAGTTGATCTTGTAAAAGCAATTTGGATGAAAGTAAAATTCAACCTGTAGGGAGTGCATGCCATGGGTGTCAAAGAGATCACCTAAAACTGGTAGGGGGAGAGAACATCATCCATGTGCCTGATAGATGGACCTCTGAAAGAGGAAGCATCTGAAGAAAGGTCTTTCCTTAGACTGTAATCTTGGACAGGTTTTTAACGGGAGAAGCAATCCTGCAAATAGTCTGAACTGAAGGGCTTTAAAGGTCAATGGCGGCATCTTCATTTGTGTCTGAAAAACAATTTGCAATTGGTTAGTCACTGTGTTGCACATACCAGATATATGGATTTGGTACAGACACTTAGCAACCTTCTGTGCCCATAACTGTAGGTAACAGCTTTAGAAGGCCTAAAGCTAAGCTAATAAGATCAAAGCTACAAAAACCCTCTAGTTGGCAGCAAAGAGAACAAAGAAGTCAGGGATCATCCAGATGTTTATAGTCCAGATTTGGGGCTTACATCAAGATATGCATGGCAGATAGATCCACCTGGCAAATATAAAAAAAGACCATGATTTGAGCTACTGAATGGACATGGTTCCATGGGTAATTCATATAGCAGGGAGCTCTTTCTGTGACTGGAGTTTGATAAGTTGGAAGGCCAAACAAGACCACTGTGGTCTGATTACTTGGTTATTTGCTAGCAAGGCTAAATGAATTCATCAGCCTGACTGCCATATGGTAATAAAATATATTTTAAAATCCTGTTTAATCTGGAGCTCACAGAGATGAACACATTTATTTCAACCCATCAAATGGAAAGGCTGTTCTTTCCAGTTGGATAGGCTGATCTTGTTTAATGGGC
Organism: Diadophis punctatus similis; assembly: GCA_023053685.1. Classification (NCBI taxonomy): domain Eukaryota; kingdom Metazoa; phylum Chordata; class Lepidosauria; order Squamata; family Dipsadidae; genus Diadophis; species Diadophis punctatus. The sequence goes on along the minus strand of JALIGW010000001.1, from coordinate 195,096,564 downwards.
TTGAAACCCGATCCAGCCCACAAACAATTGTTTTTAAGTCTCTTCGAATTTCAACCCTCAGGTGTGTAACTCCCATCGAAATTAAGTTGTTCAAAAGGATTTAACTTAGGGTTGAATCGTACCTATTAAAGTTAAGTTCCTTTAAAGAACATTCACATTTTTATATAAAAATATAATATCACCTAATTAAACTTGACAGCTTTTCACAAGGGGGCCCTGCTTGGCGGCAGCTTCGACACGTTACATTTAAAAGGACAGCATCATAAAGCTGATAACAAGGAGAATTAGACAGGAAGTTTTGTTTCTACTCTGCATATTCCTTTTATGTTTGATATTGCCAACCTGTTCTTCGTTAAGACACAATATAGCAGAATGTAGCAGATAGAACAGCATGACATCGCTCACCATACCTACTTATATTCTTTTCACAGAAATTATTTGGCTTAAGATACCATTCCACCCATGTAAACAGAAATATCCATCCTTAAAATCTGTGGAACTCTGGGTAATTTCTGAATTTCAGTTCCATCAGCTCCAGCAAAAAAATATCTATGAGAGAGAAATCGCCTAGTTCAGAAAAATCTAGAAAGCCACAGACTTCCTACCTCCTTTATCTTGGTGCTCTCCAGAAATATTGGATTAGAACATCAATCGTTCCCAAGGTAACATGCTAGTTAGTGGTTTAGGGTGCTCGGCACAATTTCTCTCATGTAAGATCAGTAACTATTGTGCAGCCCAACTTGCACCACAAAATGACTGTAGGATTACAATCGAAAGAACTACAGTATTTTTTGGAGTATAAGACGCACCGAAGTATAAGACGCACCTTTGCTTTGGGGAAGGAAAACAAGGAAAAAAGGCCTCTGCCTCCCAGCAATTTGCCAAACAGCAAACAGCACAGATGATATACACTGTTTGCTGTGTATTTCTGTGCATGTGTGTCTGACCCATAGAAATAGCAAAGAATTGGAGAAATGTACATTATGGCAATATATTAATCCCAGAAAGTTTTCTTAAATGTAGTCACACTAACTCCTCCCAATTATTTAAATAGATCTACTCCAAACATGACTAAGTCAGGGTTTAATTCAGCTGCCTTATTTTAATACTAATACTTAATACTAATACTTAATACTAAAACAGGATATTTCAGATTATACTTTAAAATTGATGTGGCTTTCTGGAAGTATTCTCTGCTATTTAAAAGAAGATACAATAGCACTGGGCCTCTTCAAATCAAGCATTTATTTTAAAAAGCTTCTTCATTTTGTTAAGTTGTCTAGAACAGGGGTCTCCAACCTTGGCAACTTTAAGACGTGTGGACTTCAACTCCCAGAATTCCTCAGCTAGCAAAGCTGGCTGAGGAACTCTGGGAGTTGAAGTCCATAAGTCTTAAAGTTGCCAAGGTTGGAGACCCCTGGTCTAGAACAATAATAAAACAATCTTTAAAAATAAGTTTAATAATTTGAACATTGTATAGGCATTTAAAGTTATTGACTTACCTTCTTGCAGCAAAAAACAGCCAGTTTCAGCACAGTTTGGTTAGCACAAGAAAATAAGATTCTATCTTTGCCTCTCCCTCCAGCAATTTGATTCTGTGCAGCTTTAGTTTCACTTTCATTTTAGCACGTGGGCTTGCCGGCAATTTCAATAAAGCTGTTGAGTGTCGGGAGACAGATAATCAGTGGCTAATGAGGCTCTGCTGCTGTTTGCTGCAAAAAGGTAAATTGCTGGCAGGCAAAGATCAAGGAGTGGGGGTGGCTTGGTGGGGCTACATTCGGTATATAAGACGCACCCAAGTTTTCACCCTCTTTGGGGGGGTAAAAAGGTGCATCTTATACTCAGAAAAATACGGTACTTTTAGCTCCTAAATAAATATAGTTTTAAATAAATATAGTTTTAACCTTAGACTGTCTACAGTCGACCTCACCCCATTCCTAAGAGGTCTGTAAGGGGCGTGCATAAGCGCACCATCGTGCCTACCGTCCCTGTCCTACTGTCCTATTGTCCAAATTTACCTATACCTACTTTGCTTTTGTTTATGTTTATACCATACCTGTTATCTTGTAGACATTTTGACAAATAAAATAAATAAATAAATAAAAATAAAGGTGCAAGTTCATTTGCACTAATTTTTCAGCAGCTCGGGACCTACTGGCGACAGGAGCCACTAGGATATAGAGAACTAAGGGTTTACTTATTCAGTTGTCCCTTTTCATCAGTCACTCTGCTTGCTTTTTCTTTTATCATTTGCTAACCTAAGGTCACTTCCTTCTGCCTTTCTTCCCAGGGTCACCCCCCATAGAATACTTGCTTTCTGACTTTCCTCTGGCTGGGATTCCTCACTTGGTCCTTGGCTTTGTCTATCTTTATAATATATTTCCACATTATTTAGGAAACCTGCTTTGCTACCGCTTATACAGATTAGATTCCTGCTGTTAGTACACCTGCACACACACAAAAAAAATGCTTGAGATACCATATAAGAGATGGAGAGACTGCTTATTGCTCCAAATCACCACCATCACCACTATCATCATCATCATCATCATCATCATCATCATCATCATCATCATGTTGTCATTGTCGTCGTCGTCCTCCACCTCCTCCTTCTCCTTCTCCTTCTCCTCCTCCTCCTCCTCCTCCTCCTCCTCCTCCTCCTCCTCCTCCTCCTCCTCCTCCTCCTCCTCCTCCTCCTGCCAGAGGCTTAGCTACATCAATCATTTCCATAAGGACTGCAGTAGTAATACAAATCCTCCACTGGATAATCCTTGAATTTCACCTATTAAACAACTTTTAAATGCTTAGATTTAGGTAAAATAAGTATGTTAGGGCTACCAGAAACTCAAGATACTTTGGGTCAGAAACTATATTATTGGACAGTTTGCAACAGTGCCATTGGGAGGAACACTCTGGAGAGAAAAGGCACTGGAAGCTGCATATATAGGCTTTATGCTGCGTATCCTTGATTTAGGAACACCAGCATTCTCTCAGGATGTTTATTTTAGTCTAGGTAAGGAACAACATATGCAGCTGAGAGCTTCACATGCAGTTCCACCTACAGTGCAACTTCCTTGTCAATAGTTCCCACAGGAGTCTCAGTGGGACAGAGTGAATTTAATTTTCCTAACTTGGTTCCCCTCCCTCCCCCTCAAAAAAATTGTTTCAGAGCTCCTTATCATTTGTTTGTTATTCACTTTGTGGATCAAACCACTCAGGCATAGGGGGAAATGTTGCCATGAAACTACCGGAAGAGGCCTGGGCGCAACACTTTGGGGAAAGTAGAGAAAGCCTGCCTTGTTGCAAATAGGCAGTTTGGTCTTCTGGTTAAAGCACCAAGCTAGAAAGCAAGACACCATGAGTTCAAGTCCTGCCTTGGCCATGAAAGCCAGCTGGCTGACCTTGGGCCGGTCACTCTCTCTCACAGGTCTGTTGCGGTGGGGAAAATAGGAGGAAAAAGGTTGTGTTGGATAAGTCCGCTAGATTGAATTATTTGCAAATATTACCGTATTTTTTGGAGTATAAGACGCACCGAAGCGTCTTATAGATTAAGACGCTTACTTTAAGATTATATAATTTTTAAAAAATGATTATGTATTATTGTATTGTTCTTATTCGTGCTGTACGCCGCCCTGGGTCCTACGGGATTGGGCGGCCTATAAGAACTTTTAATTTAATTTAATTTAATTAATTTGAAAGGAGAGGAAGTAGAGGTTCCATAGTGGTCTTCCATGGAAAAACAGTGTGCTCATAATATTTTGTAAAGGGCATTTGTATATTCTTTTTCCGCAATTATATCCCAGAAATATAATTGAATATCAAACCATCGCATTTCAAGGTCAACAAAAGCTCCACTTTATTTCCTTAGGTTACAGTTTCCTAATTTATTAGCATGAGGGTGTGCTTCTGAAGAATTTCCTCAGTATTTCTGTTCTCACGGTGCAGTTTTGAAAGGTGTGTTGGAAGTTGAAGTTCACTTTCTTTTAAATCAGCAGGCCTCTTGTTGGTGATGTGATTGGCAACAAGCACACTTGTGCCTGAACAAACTGGGGAAGGTTGAGAAGCATAAATTCTGGCCATCTCAAAATACACACTTTGGATTTCTTCACCCATTTGAATTCTATATTTGCAATGTTTGTTTCTTTCTCTCCCCCCGTCCCCAATCATTGCAGTCTTTGGCAGCACATGGAAGTTTATAATAAATTTGAAATTTCAGAGAGAATTTCTCTCCAAATCTAGCATAGCTCTACCCAGTGAGGGTCAAATTTTAGTCTCATTCCTTATGAAGTATTGCCATGGAAACTGAAAGATTTGTACAAAGCCACTAATACTATTCTGGCATTTTTATTCTTTTAACCACCTACTGTGTTTTTCCCCCCTGACTTCCACATTGGTCTTTCATACTTTTATTTTTTTTTTATAAATAAAGATTGCCATTATCTGCCTAACATTGAGTGTCTTGGTTGTAAATGGAGCAATCCCATGGGCAGCCTACATGCTCTTTCAGGCCCCAATCAGGTTTTCTAATCAATTAAGCAAATTAATCCATTTCTCAAATTATGATTAGGCTGCAATAATTATTATAAATCCATGATTGGAAGAAAGCTCTTGACGTGGTTTTTTTTAGAATCCTTAAAGGCTAAAATGATCAAGAAGAGTTGAAAAACAAATAGGCGGATGCACTGTGTGCAATGAGATTTCCCCACCTCCCTCTACTATGATATATAAGATTTTGTTCTGGAAACCTTATTTCAGCTTTGTGATCAAGCTATATGATTTCTATAGTATGGGAATGCAAAGAAATAAAAGTACATTTATCATCTTTGCCTTCCATCTCTTCCCTAAGGAAGTCAAAACGGCAAAGTTACTACATTCCCACCTCTTGACACCAAAATCCTTGTGAGATGCATTTAGGGATTATGTCTACTTCAGCCAGCAAATTGTATGAATAAACAAGAAGTCAAATCCTGGCTACACACATTCCCACACCAAGCTACAGTCATGCTACACCCCATACAATTCTCAATTTTCAATTGTTCAGTATTTGCAAAGATTTGCCATACTGTGTTTTCTGCTAGCAGTGCCATGAAAAACCAATTTATTAGAAATGAAGAATGTTCATAACTCTTCCTGGTGCCAAGGCCTATAATGAGCGAGTTTGCAGGGAGGGAGACACACCAAGTAGAGATGGATGCACATATCCATTTCAATTTTTTCAAGTCCTCTTTTTTTAAAAAACAAAAAAAACCTCTTCGATTTAATCCATCGCATGTCTACATTAATTCTTTAAAACGGTTTACATTTTTTAATTCATGTGTGTTTTTATATGCACTTTTCCTGATAGGCAAATATTGTGTAATCACTTTCCACAATATAATCTATTTCAAGTGCGCTTAATGACGAAAAATAGGTAAGATTATGCAACTAGCGTGCAACCAATGTGCCACTCATGTCTCTGCAAATATCTGGCAGGGCATTCACCAAGTTCTCTGTTCCATCTGATTTTCTGTTGTTGATGTTATTCTTATTGTTATTAAAAAGTCATGGAAAATTGGGGTATTCCCAAGCACAGTACAAGCTTATAGCATCATCTTTATTGATAAAAGTGTCACTGAGCCCCTGAAAGCCTGATATTCCTTCCTAGGGCAG
>JALIGW010000001.1:194840310-195085310 GCA_023053685.1 Diadophis punctatus similis | reverse complement strand
GACTAACACTATTAAAAGTTTACTCCACTCTTTATTGTATTTTTCCCCAAAAGCTGTATCACAGTTTTCAAAGATGTGTGAAATATCAATTTCTAATCATCTATAATTTATCCATTCTTCCTTTTCTACATATGGCAGATACAGTCTGAATTGACTGTAATCTTAGTAAAAGGTTAGATTGATCATTGTTCCAACGTTTCTTATAACTTTGAGTCTGGAGTTCCACTCTGCTCTCCAGAAAGCAGGAGAAGTGGTTGAAGTTATCCTCCCTGGCATAGTCAGATGTACTGCCATGTACAGTCACTCTGAACATCACAAACCTATCTCAGTTCCCCTCCCTTCAGCAGTTCAAGAAGCCACGAACGCGCGGTCACATGGCTGGCAAGCCACGCCCACAAAATAAGCCATGCCCACAGAGTGATAGTAAAAAAAATTAGGAACCCGCCCCTGAGATGGGGGGTTTGCTGTGCTCTGATTGGATGGGGGTCAATCAGAGCACAGCAACCCCCCCACATCCAATCAGAGCACAGCCAAGCCCCCAACCAATCAGAACACACCTCTAACCAATCAGAACACAGCCAAGCTCCTACCCTATCAGTTCAAACCCCCACTGGCAGTTAAAAGGAAGAAACAGCAGCAATCTCACATTGCTCCTAGAAGCAGGAAACAGAAGACACCAGCCTGATGATGATGAATGAGACTTCATTGAAACATCGCCAAGACACTGCCAATTTCACGCGGGAGAAAACCTGAATAACCAAAGACCTACATACAAACACCCGCAAAAACATCAGAAAACATATAGTGGGAGGTTAGTGAGTGATTAAGGACTTGTTCTTTCACAACAAGTCATGATGAGAATCATACTTTGACCAAGTTTCATTCACTTATCTTACTCTTCCTCTGTTTACTCTATTATAAGACCAGGAGATATTGATCAAGATCTAGCATGGGGGCTGAGAATTTTAACCCCTTGTCCTCAAACCAAAGTTCCTCTCCCTATAGATCAGGGGTGTCAAAATCAAGGCCTGCGGGCCGGCTCCGGCTCCATTTTTGCTGGCAGAGGGTTGCAGGATGCCGTTGCAGGCGAAAACAGATTTTGGGAGCCCGTTTTCACTGGCTGAGCACTCGGGTCATCACATGAACCCCAACACGAGTGATGTCGAGCTGGCCATGCCCCCGGCCCTCCGGAGGTCAAACACAACCCTGATGCAGCCCTCAATGAAATCGAGTTTGACACCCCTGCCAAAGATGGAAGTTATACAGGAAAAGTATCCTTAATTTGCCTAATTTGAGTTTGATCCCTTATTATAAGAGCCATAGTGGCTCAGTGGTTAGAATGCAGTATTACAGGCTAACTCTGCCCACTGTCAGGAGTTCAATCTGACCGGCTAAAGGTTGATTCAGCCTTCCATCCTTCCGTGGTCACTAAAATGAGGACCCAGATTGTTGGGGGCAATATGCTGACTCCATAAACAACTTAGAGAGGCTATAAAGCACTATGAAGCAGTATATAAGTCTAAGTGCTAGTTCTATTCCTGTTGTGCCCAGGGTGGCAGAGTTATTTGTAAAGAGGAAACCAGGTATTATATCAGTTGGGTGATATGATTGTTTTCCACAGTACTGTAATAATACTTGAAATGCAGAAACCCAGTGGAAGGACCATATTGTGCAGCCTACACGTGTAATCAAAAATATAATTTAGAAATACACCATGAATTTTACCAATTTCTTAAGTAAAGACCTTAAGCAAAGCTGTTATGTATGTTGTTATTCTAACTAGTCCATACAGAATAACACAATTGTCTATGAGTGAACGACAAAATGGATTGTCAGTGTTATCCATTGCTGTCTGCACCATATGATAAAAGTGTTCCTACATTTTTCATTATTCAAATATATCACTAAGCTTCCAAAGAAAAACAGATGTAGCTAGTCTATATATTTTACTCTTTTGTTCTGATAGTATAATGAGGCAGAGCTACTGAAATGATGCATCCCTAATGTTCTCTGTAATTTTCCACTTCCACTCTTCCTGTTTTTAATATTGCTTTTGGGTTCTTAATTATTGAATGTTTAGAACTTTAACATGGTTATCAGTAATCAGCACGCCAAGTGCAACATCCTTCTTAAATCCTAAGACCTTCAAAGAAAAACCTATTATTATCTTCTTACAGATTAGGACAGTGATTGCTAGTCAATAAATAAGACATCAATTTCTTATTCAGGTTCACTATTTTGAATAGGCTTCCCTCTTTATTGTTTATACTTAGAATAAACTCATTTTATATGTCTTTTCTGCATTATCCAAAGACTGTTTTGAGTGTTAGAATCATAGATCCAAAAATGACAAGCGCACATTTCAACTAATGATGTTAGTAGACCATAAGCAGCAGTGTGATAAGCCAGAGCCCACCAATCAGAACACCAGAGACCATTTAGTGGCCAAGACTAAAGACATAGCAGAAAGTCAGATAGGAGCTAGGACTCAGACGCAAACATCTATCATCTTCACAGTTTTAAAATCTAATGGGCATATCTGAAAATAGAAAAAGAAACATCTAATTTGATATGAATTGTATGGGTATCCAACTTGATGTGAAATGAATTAATGTCTTTCCAAATGAGGGAAATTTATATGTAGAGTATGAATTCATCAAATAATTCAGTTGTTTATATAGATGTAAAAAATCAGAAGAAAATCTTTAATGTGCAAAAAAAATAGAGACACATGACTGCTTAATAATTCTATTAAAGAACATTATATGGTGATTTTAAAAAATATTGATGATTTAAGAGGAAGAAGCTAACATTACCAATTAGGAGGAACAAGGGCAGTAGCAATTTTTTACATTTTATTTTAAATCACAAGTGTTTATTATGACTATTATCAGTCACTCAAGGATACCCAAATATGGCTATTCATCCATGGTTTCAAACACTTCAGTACATAAAACATATCAATATTAGATCAGTGGTATTTTTTTTCTTTTCCAGAAGAAATAATTTTCATAAGAATGACAGCAACCAAGGAGCTCACCAATTTTTCCAAAATGTGATCTCATTCATCCAGAAAGCAGATGTAATGTGATCTCATCCATCCATTCAGTTGAGGAGAATTGGATGGAGCTTTGTTGGAAGTAGATGGCTAAATCTTCAGTTCCTTCCTTTCCAATTAACAGTCAGGATGATTCCAGATGGACTAATCTGGTGCTCCTGAATAGACAGGCCAATAAGAGATACTGACCAAGGAACCATGGTAAGACAAGAATTTTTGATGAATCAGTAAATATTTTTAAGAATGTTCAATTATTTAGTTTTCCTATGACTATTCGTAAAAAAATTATTAACAATATTATATACTGTACCTAATACATAACCTTTCAGTTACTAAATGCAATATTGCAAAGGGATTTCCCAGTCAGCATGCATAGGATTGCAACATAATATACATTCCTAAAATCCTATTGTGTATTATCCATATTATCCATTCCAAACTGTAAACGATAATTAACGTCTGCTAAACAGTGATCCTGTACCAGGGGCGGGTTCCTCTTACCTGCCTACCAGTGCGCTGCGTGCTATCATCACATTTCATGTGATGCGCACGCATCCTCTCGTGAGATTTTGCTTCCGTGCATGCGCAGGAAGCAAAAAATCACCAAAATCTCACGAGGGGACGTGCGCGCACGCGCGATTTCAGCAATTTTTTGCTTTCACACATGCGCAAAAGCAAAAAATCGCCGAAATCTCTCTCGCGTGCGTGTCCCCTCACGAGATTTTGCTTCCGTGCATGCGCAAGAAACAAAAAAAGGCCAAAAATTCAGAAAAAAGATGGCATCGTGCGACAGACCGGCGAAGACGTCACCGGAGCCATCGCGCGCAAATTGCACAATCAGCGGGCCACTACCGGGACGACAGAGTGGACTGCACCGGTAGGAACCCACCACTGTCCTGTACTACAAGTAGCCAACATTTGCAACACAGTAATTGAGAAAAAAATGATTTCATTAAAATCAGTGTACAATTTATTTTTTACAACTAAAGCCCTTAGATGCAATTAAATGCACATTAGGCTAACTGTGATGGCAATCACTGTGAATTACGGATATTCTTGTGATGCTATGAGTTAGGAAGCTATGTGTCAGGTTTAAGCACACTTTGATTTCTAGGCCACAGACCAAAATTGCTCAGTTGTGATGTCAGAATTATATCTTATAAAAAGGCTCTGTGACAAGCACCCCATGCAGATTATGTTTATTTTGTCCCAGGAATTTGAAGCATGACTTAATATCACAGCATGGAAGTTAGGAGACCTTATCTGTAACTCCTACCTTTGCCTTCAACCAGCAACTTCAGTTTCCACCACCCTTTATAAAATTGTGATTGCCATCTCAGGCAGTGCTTGCCTTAATTCAATATTTGTCTCATTCCTATCTCTTACATTCAATGTTTGCTTAATTCCCAAGGGTATTTTTCTTTTCTTTTTGGGGGTAATTGTTATATGCTTTGCCTTTCCCCAAAGGCTCATTGTATTTTGCTCTCTTTTCCTTTGCATCGGTAAATGAACGTGTACTGCATGCACGCGAAGATAAGATGTTACCAAACTTTGTAATGACCACGGCAAGGCTGCAAGGGAATTCTGAATTACAATGGTGTTGACTTTTCTAGATTCATTCTGCAAATCATTGCTTCAGTTTGGACTTCCATGGAGATTTGGGCTGCAATTCCTTTCCCACTTAAGGCATTGGCAAACATTCCATTAATTTCAATTGATCAGGAATGCATTTTTAACCCAGAAAGTTTTTCAGAGCACAGAGTGTAAACACCAAACTACTAAAATTATAAGTTCTTGAAGAGAACCTCCCCTGCCTGCAAATTTTTCCTCTTCTGTTTATTCATGATTGATTGGCTGCACAATCCTATATATATCTAATTCCCATTGAGGGCTATCAGGTTTACTCATTGATAATATTAAGCTTGGATTGCATAATTTATGTTACAATTATTATTCCCAGCATATATAGAAAAAAATCTGCAATTGGACCGATTTCTATATTGAAAGAACTGACAATAGTTATTTGGGCTATATTCCTCAATTACATGCACAGCCATTTAGTGCAGGATTTTAGTCATGTCTACTTTATTTAACCCCTTCAGAGATTGATCGCCAGAACTCCTTGTGAATCTTCTAAATGGGCAACACTAACTGTTGTTGAATGAACTTGAAAAACCTGGTTAGTAACTGATGGGAGATCAGGAAATCCCAGGATAGTAGGTTAGTTCAGGAAGGTGAGAAAACATTCCAGGAGGCAGCAAAGGCAAAGCATTCCTATGTTTTTGTTAAAAAAACCTTACATGGATGTGTGTTTATCTAGTCACCAGAAGTCAAATTCAAGTAAAGGGAACTTTTATCTTTAGAAATCATAAAAACTAATTCCGTTTCTGAAGCAGTGCAATTTTAATGTTACATTTAAAATATTTCTCAGTTAAAAAAAATTACTCTAATGCTGAATAATGAATGACAACAATGCAATTGCAAGCAAAAAATAACCAGCATGCAAATACTGTACCCAACTCTGTTAAACTGTGGTTTTCAAAAGGAAAGAAGTAGATTTCCTCTGCTTCTTTTGAATTCATTAGGCAATGTGCTGTTTTATTTATTTTTCGCTTTTCACTCTTATAATTTCTACAAAGACTGGTGAGCTGCACATTCTTCAACCTGGAAACTACCACAAAGCTAGGAAATCAAACTGTCTCTTACTCTTGATAAAGGTAGAAGAAAGAAGTAGCACTGCCTAAAGATGTTGTGCGGCACGTCATGAATTTGCATGCATAGGCATTCTGAAAATCCTTCTTGGACAAGGATTCTATTTAATTGGCTTTAAGAAGACACTCTTCTCCCACAGTGTCTTATGCAGAGCCATCTGTGCAGGGAATTAACAATCTGGAGACTCAGCCCTGGAACGTTTACCGCTTCTCTAGGGCTGGACATTATATAGCTGAGTTCCAGCGGTTACACTAACTAGAATGCCAAATCCACAGGACTAAGCAAATCGGAAAAGAGGAGATGGAGGACTTTGTGACGATTTACAGAGCCCAAGTTATACTAGCAACAAAACAAAACCAAGAGCCAAATGCCCAAATCTCAGTGTGCATGGCAAGCCCTTCAGTACACGAGATATAAGCCAGGACAGTTGTGCCATCTCTATTTAAACAGTTTTATTGTAAGCAACTATAAACTTATTTTTAAGGATGCCTGTGTGTATAAATGAAAGCATGTAGGCATTTTGAATACCTTCAGGAGAATACCCAAGGGTGGATAATAGTCAAATTAAAAAAAAATTAACAGCATTAGAACTCAATTATGAATAAAACCAGTAAATTCACAAGCCACAGATCTTGGGACAGTTGTTGCTGTGGCCATGAGCCATTCCTGAAGGTCTAATGAAGCATATGGGACTTAGTGTGGTGTCTAAATGTCAATGGAATTAGGATCAAAGACATTATTGGAAGAGGGCATACCACATTTTTATCTAATTCCAAGAACCAAACCAAATGCAGATTATTTCCTCCATCTTTTGGTCTTCTCTCCCTTTCTCATTCTCTTCCCAATCCCAACTTCTCTTACACATGCAGGCACGTGAGCAGAATTTTGCAAGTCTACCTATGCACTTTCAACAATGGCTCACATTTTGTCTCCAATCACGTGGATTCTCTCTGTGTGTATGCCAAATATGGACAACAATGCTCAATAACATGATATGAGCAATGGTGGCGCAGTGGTTAGAATGCAGTATTGCAGGTAAATTCTGTCCACAGTCTGGAGTTCGATCCTGCCCAGCTCAAGGTTCACTCAGCCTTCCATTCTTCCGAGGTCAGTAAAATGAGGACTCAGATTGTTGGGGGCAATATGCTGACTCTGTAAACTGCTTAGAGTGGGCTGTAAAGGCACTATGAAGCGGTATATAAGTCTAAGCCATTGCTATTACTGTACACTTGCCATGTACAATCCCATGGACTGTATGTGCAAAACTTCATTTTCAGATTCTAGCCTTTGAAATAAAATGATAAAAATATTTTTTTTCTTTTACTCACCCTCTCAATGATTGAAAGAGGTTCACTTTGGGTAGATATCTGAAGAGCCCAATGATTCACATTCTGGGTAAATCAAGCAGTTTCATGAATGGGATCAGAGATGATCTCATTGGGAACAATATAATTCAAAGCTATACTTTGGGAGAATATATTTGCACATTCCAATTGTTTATCATTTTTCTGTTTTTCTGTTTTTCTCTAGAGTAGAGAAATTATCATATGGCTGCTGGTTTTCTACCGAATCTCCCCAGCAGACATCAAAAGGATAATAAAAAGATAATTTAGTAGCATTCATTCAGATAATCCATCTTGAATAGATTTTGAACTATCTGCATATGCCTAATTAAGATTCACTAGAGCATCTGTGGTAGATGTTATTGTATACTTCAGAGTGGAGTGCAAAGAGACAGAAAAGGGGAAACACTTTCTCACCTTGTTTCCAGGGGTTTCATCAAGAAACTTAAATAGTAGCAAAGTAATCTTCAAAAGAAAAAAAACCGTATGTTAAGCCATGAATAAAATAAACTAGAATGATTATGAATGATTTGCAACACTGGTCAAAATGAACAGCTTCAAAGAATGGTATCACCCAAGAAATACTTTTATATCAAAGATAATCCATTTTTAAGGCATGGTCATTTGTTTTAAACATACAAAATTCTCTGTCACTGCTCTCATCCCAGTGGTTGAAAATATAGAATTGTTGTTTTTGGATCATAATATTTGTAGAGGGAGATGAGAAGAGACTCTTCACTTGTATTTGTGTGTGAGAAAATATGCGTGTAGGTAAATAGACAGATTGACTGCCAACATAAATGGATTGCCAGAAATACGGTAGAGTACTTTTCATACAGTTTTGTTGTATAAGAGCTAGTTTGGTATAAGACTTAAGGTGCTGACCTAGAAACCAGGAGACTGTGAGTTCTAATCCAACCTTAGGCAGGAAAGCTGACTGGATGACTTTGGGCCAGTCACTCTCTGTTAGCTCAACTCACCTCATAGAGTTGTTGTGGAGGAGGGTTGAAAAATATATTGGTAAAGATAGCCAGACATGTAAATTTGTAAGTTTGTAAAATAAATGATTTTTCCCCTTAGGTCACTGTCTTTATATAATATCAAGATATGCTTCTTACATTTTCTTTATGGAACAATTATCAGTATTTGTATCATGTATCCAAAAAAATAAATAAGACTGCAAAAGAAAATGGATAAATGATTTTGTTGTTGCTGTTGTTGATGATGATATTTTTTACACTCCATAGTGAAGAATTGATTTTTGGTGGTTTATTATAAAGAAAGAAAGAAAAAAACAATAACATTCCAAAGCGATAAACATCAATAAAACAGCATTGCTTTAAAAAAAATTGTTGACTAAATCAAAGTAATCCACTTGGAAGTTGATCTTGACCTGCAATTTCAGTTTTGTGTGTGGGACAAAATTATAGACATCTTCACATTATAAACCATGCATTATGAATATTTAAATAATTAATTACCGGTAGTAGGGATCACGGTGTATAATTCTATTAAGAGAGAAGCCTCTCACCACTTCTTCTATTTATAATTTCAGAAATAAAGAATGATTCATAATCTTTGCCACATCTTTGTGTAATACCCTAAATGTTCACTTTTATAAGCCTTAACTTAAAATTTGGGCCAAAACTGTATTTTAAACTTCCGTTCCTGAAATATAGGATCATAAAACAATTCTTTTTCACATTATCTTTAGTGGAATTCCCACTAACCAAGCTGAGAAAGGACATATCATCCACCATTAAAGACAGCATATCCTAAATAAAACTAAATATGCTGTAACATTATTTTAACCCCCCTTTCCAAAACTAATCAAAGTCCTACAAATGAGATGGAATTCTGACAGCTTTCTATATTGTTTTAATTAAGTAGCCTATAATTTAAACCAGTGAACCATAAGAACCTAATGCTTATCACTGAAGCCCTGGGAGAACTTTTGAAATATGCATATAATTCTGCCTGCAAGGTAATTGAGGGATATTTGGGGATGGAGGGGGTAATTAAAGGTTATGCTGGAGAGTAATAGGAATAGTCCTTGTGCATGGGGTAGTGTTAGCAACTGTGCAAAATCTCTCCAGGAAACCGATTCAGGTTCCACACATGCCCTGCCTTCTGTTATGTTCAGAGGCCTGTCACGTCTACTCAGCAGAATTGTAAGAAAGACCTTTTCACAGCACAGTCTGCTACTCCAGGTCAAAACAATGCAACCCTGAAGGAATGGTACCAAAAATTAATGGATTTCTTTGCATCAAGATACAACAAAAATATTTGTTTTAGGGATCTATGAAGGCATTGGCCCTGCTATCTGATGCTGGCATTAGAACCATGGTCCAAGTTTTCTTTAATCCTCAAATTATTGAAAATAAAGGTTTGGGTGGAAGTCAAGCTTGCTCTATAATACCGTTAGGGTTAAATTCTTAATTTCCAGTAATTAAATGGACCGAGTGCGCCAAAGCAGTGGTGGGTTCCTACCAAAGCTGTCCGGTGCGTAGCTCCGGTAGGGAGTGACTGATTGCGCAATTTGCACACGACTGCTCCGGAGCAATCTCCGCCAGTCCGTCGCATGCGTTGCCATCTTTTTCTGAGAATTTTTGGGCTTTTTTGCTTTTGCGCATGCGCGGAAGCAAAATCACGCTGAAATCTTGCGAGGGGACGTGCGTGCGAGAGAGATTTTGGCAAAATTTTGCTTCCGCGCATGCACAGAAGCAAAATTGCACAAGGGGTGTGAATGCATAGCAAGCGCATGCACGCCCGAAATGTGGAGATGCACACGCAGCGCACCGATATAGGTAAGTGAGCAACCCGCCCCTGCTCCAAAGGCCTGGATGCCTCAGTCAGTTTTGATATTCTGGTACAGATAGTCCTTGATTTACAATCATTTGTTTAGTGACCATTCAAAATTACCACAGCACTTGAAATAAGTGACTTATAACCAGTTTTCACACTTACGACCGTTGCAGCATCCCCATGGTCACGTGATCAAAATTTGGGTGCTTGGCAACTGACATATTTATGACAGTTGCACTGTCCCGGGGTCGTGTGATCACCATTTGTAACCTTCCCAACAGGCTTCTGACAAGCAAAGATGTGGGGGGAGCCAAATTCACTTAATGACTGCATGATTCACTTTAACAACTGCAGTGATTCGCTTAACAACTGTGGCAAAAAGGTTGTAAAATGGGACAAAACTCACCTAACAACTGCTTTGCTTAACAAAGGGAATGTTGGGCTCAAATGTGGTCATAAGTCGAGGAGTTGTTTGGAATGGATACCCAGCATATGGTAAGTAAACATTTCAGTCATCTATGGTGATTCTGAAAAGAGAGGGTGGAAAAGAGAATCAGAAAAGTTGGCATGAAATTGCTATTAACTTCACTTCCTTAAAATATATCTATCACTTTAGGGACAATATTTGCTATGTACCAAGAGGAGGGGGAAGGTGTGAAATCTCCTCTAACAGTGATGGAGGTGGGTGGGGGTTGGGCCTGACTGTAACTGCCAGAGTGTGTGCAGAGAGATTCTGTGTGAAAAGTGGGAGATTATGTGCTCACACACTAATGGGCAGTGAACTAGACACAGGCTCGTTTTTCACATCATGTCATCTCTAAGGTTTGAATAAAATGTAATGGCCAAAATGAGCCTGGATCTATCTCAGACATTATCAATTGCCTCCTCAGTTTTATTTGTGTTGACTTGTACAGTCTAAAAAGATGACAGTCTCTGGGCCTCTGGATCAGTCAGAGTGATAATACACAGCACATTACACTGTTGGTGACAGGGCTTGTTCTCCTGGCTGGCATATGAAAGGAACACATCTCCTTCCGTCATTTCAAATGCTATAAACTGACAGAATAAAGAACCTGGCAGTGGGGACATCACAAACCCTGTCTGTTATGATTTTATGAGATAAACTGCGGTTTCTAGGGTATCTTGTTCAGGAAATTAGTGTCATTCAAACTTTAGCGCAGGGATGAATGCGGGTGGGGGGAGTGGTTTAAGAAGATAAATAGTAGAATTGTGAAATGTGGCTCTTGCCTGCTTCCTGCTGCCATGAAGGCAGGACTCTATTGAAAGCTGGGAATAGCGACGTAGGCACAACTGAATGCTTATGTGTGAAGAAAATGCTCTTAGATAAATATTGGAGGCCAACAGAAGTGGATTGAGACTTTTTTTTTAATGTGCAATTTTGCCAGCTTTAAAAAAAATACTCTTTTTCAGTCTGTTTGGGGAAGATGATGTCCAAAATTGAAAAGTTGCATGAACCCATCACATGACCAATACACTCAATTATACTAACCCACGTCTATTCCGAAAATAATGTTGCTTTGGAGAGTAGGATGGGTGGGATATACATTAAACAAACAAACAAAAATTAAATCGATTATCAAAATCAATGGAAAAATTGCTTATTTTTGACTAGGACATTCTTCCAGCACATTACCTTCACTTTCAGATAAATACAGTAGATGATGCTAAGCTGAACAGAGAAACAACATTTCTTTTTCTGAATACAAGTCTGGAATGATCTGTTTTTTCTGAGTGGTGATATGGCTGAAGAGGTCAGAAACATCCACACTGATGTACATAACTTGCATTGTGACTGAACAGGGGAAAGCAGCTGTTGTTTATTTATTTATCAATCAATAAATAAACCACCCAAAGTTGCTCTCTGCCCATCTTAGAGAAAGCAACTTTGGGTGGCATACAGCAATTCAATAAAACAGTAGAAATGTAAAACAGTCATTATCTAAAATCAATATATACTAATGATTTTAAAAGCTTTAAAAAACTGTAAAAACAGAACTAAAACAGATTATTAATGACATAATAGGACGTGACGTATTAATGACTGTACTGAAACCAGCTAGAATAATTAATCTACATTTATAGTTGTTTTCTTTCTCTAAACAGCATCTCCTATGCTACGGGTGGCCTTCTAGCCTGGGATTCCCAGTCCCTAAGACCATTTAAGTGATGACAAAGTTCACTTTACTATCCCCCTTTTTAAAGGATGTTTAGGATGTTGATTATAGGGAGTATTCTTTTCAATTTTAGGGGGATTTGGAAAAAAAATGGGTGTTTTAGGGACCAAAATGCCAAAAGGCCCAGCTACTATGGCAGTGTCAAGTTGTCATGGTCTCTGTGACCCTCAGATAGACCATAAAAACAAAGGTGTACATCTTTGCAAACAAGCCTCATTATCCCCTAATCAGCTTGTCCGGCTTCACCCCATAGCAAACCCTAAAAACGGAAGCAAATATTTCCAATGTCCTACATGAACTGAAGGAGAGAAGTTCTCTTTGTTTTCTTTTAATACTGCCTTTATACTGGGTCCAGAATGATTATGGGAAGGAGATTTCCACCAAGTGGATTAATGTTATTATTTTCTAAACTATGTTTATACAGTAGAGAAATCAATAAGTAGCTCACATTAAAGGAATTTGGGATGACTTTGAATTCTTGCTTAGAAGCATCTCGTGCATATACTCATGACGCTGGTTTAGTCCCCAGAACCTTTGGCTTTGAGTGAACTTAATATATTTTCTCATTCAATTACATCTGTAGAGGTTACCCCTTTTATCTCACTGCTTGCTTGGTTTACAGGTTGGCTGTGCAAATAAAATTTACGAGGTTCTTCATGGCTCGGATCTTTTGTTGGATAAATGGCTTCTGAAAAACATGTGAACATTGATCAGCTATTTCTGCTGATATTAAAATGAATATCTGCAAAGTAACAGAAAAGGTAGCCTGAATGTTTCACCATCATATAAGTGATGTAAATTCTAGAATTCTGTAAGAGATAAAGACTCTTATATGAAAAATCAAGTAAATTTCTGCTGTGTATTTTGAACTGGTCATTTATCAACTAAAAACAACTGAGAAAAAAAATAGGCAAAATAGTATATTTAGGAGAAAAGGAGAAAAAGATTATCAACCTCTAAATGGCAAAACAATGTCATAATATCCTTTCCATAGGAAAAGAAAGTAGTTAGAATACACTATTCTTTTCTAGGACACAATACCTGTAGTTCCTTGACTTACAACAGTTCATTTAGTGACTATTCAAAGTTACAACAGCACCGAAAACAGTGAGTTATGACCATTTTTCATACTTACAAACCATTGCAGCATCCCCATGGTCACGTGATCAAAATTCAGTCCCTTGGCAACTGACTCATATTTATGACGGTTGCAGTGCTTTGAGGTTATGTGATCAGCTTCTGACAAGCAAAATCAATGGAGAAAGCAGATTCACGTAACAACCGTGTTACTAACTTCATGACTGCAGTGATTCACTTAACAACGGTGGCAAGAAATGGGGTAAAATGGGGCAAAATTCATTTAACAAATATTTCTTTTGGCAACAGAAATCTGGGGCTCAATTGTGGTCATAAGTCGAGGACTACCTGTACTTATGTTTCATCTGGAGCAACGATTAGTGGGGGTTGTTGTTTTTTTGCAGTACTCCTTTAGTTTAATGGATGAATAGAATGTTTGCTTGAAGAACCAGGCCTGAAGACTAGGATATAAATAATCCTGAGTTCACAGCCTGTCTGGTGCCACATTTGAATGTTTTCAATAAGGTTATGAAGATATATAAGCTAGAAATAAATAAACTAGAGCAACTTGGCTATTCACTGTCTATAGCCACAGCCTATGCAAGGTTATTCTCAGAATAAATGCCCCTTCAAAGGCTTTGCTTCACCAGAAAATTCAACGTTCCCCCCCCCGCCATATACAGTATATATGTTATATATAAATATACAGTAGTAATAATGTAAAAACTATTTATCACTCTTCCATGAAATTTCCATCAACCCTAAAGGTAGAGGTAATTATCAGGATATAAATTACATCTGTCATGCATTGCTGTATGTTATGTGTAGTACAAGCCGCCCTTCCAATTTGTTTGGTCTTGGTGAAACTTTAACGTTATACAGAGTTAAGATCTTTGCTATTGTTACCACCACTTTTTTGTCCTTTTTAAAACACAAGTGAGTTTTTAATCACTCTATTTACTGAGTTCATCAAAAAGGATGGTATGTATGCCAAACAGAGGTAGCTGCAAAGGTGATATTTTTTTATCATTTTAATAATACAAAAGTTCATTCAAACGTCTATATTACCAAACTTAGTGAGGGATATTCTATTAACAGGAAAAAGATATTTTGCATTCCAACTTCCATTAGTTGGCCGGCAGGGAGGAAAGAAACTGACTGACAGATCAAACATTACAAAACATCAATGCTACATATCTGAACATTGATAAGGCCATTTCTGTTTTGGGGAAGACCAATTATTCCTCAGTAGCAAAAATGGTATTTAATTTCTATTGGTTGCATGAACAACTGTCTCTATTACTTTCAAAAACTGTCTCTATTACTTCATGAAAATCTCTTTGTGCTGCAGAACCTCATAAAACTAATACGTAAGTTTGATGGAACTCTGTAGAAGTTGATTTTGCAATTGCCAAGAAACTCCACCATTAATTGATGAAAAGTACTACTATGTCACCAGATTCTAAGAAACTTCCAATAGGCACAGTGTTGACAGTAACATGTACTTTAACAATATAATAAAGGGTGGGTATTGTTGTTGGGTTTTTTTTTTTTTTGCATTATTGAAGATGTATCAATTCTTTCCTTAACCTGTGTTTTTTCTGTCACAACCACACAAAGCTACCAAACTCTGCCAAACAATGAGATGGTAACAGCATATTTCCTTATTTACTTTCTTATTAGCAGATTTTCAGATGAACAGATAACTAAACAACTCAAAGAAGACAGTACAAGACTACATACACTTCCCAATAAGATGGCTGTTTATACATAAAAGAGATGTACAACCCCTTAAAAAAAATAAATTGGAAAGCAGATTGGCATAAAAATGCTATTTTATATGCAAAGATGCAAATGTAGAAATAGCTGCCATAATTTAATTTAAAATACACTACAATTGAAAAAAAAAAATAAGGTTCCTTTTTAGTTTTGCAGTCTGGGAATAAACGGGTTCAAGGCTTCTGCTATTCTCCCTTAATTTCAAATAAAGAAAGTTTTTGAATAGAAAACTCTTGCCTATCAAAAAAAAAAAAAGATACATGGTCAATCTTCCTATCTACAGTAGTTTTCCACAGAGTATTTTTTGCAGCATTACAATGAAGCCTCAAATTAATGGACCAAGTGGAGAGATGGGGTATCCATTATTACCAATTGTCCATTGTAGTGGAGGACATAATGTGATGGAGCACATAATGAAATCATTATGCAAATGACCTAAATATTGTAAACACATCCGTAATTCCATCCATTTTATCAAGATCTGCTAAATCAAGATATTCATTCATTCAGTCAGTCATTCAGTCATTCAGTCATTCAGTCATTCACATTTCTAAACCACCAAATTTTGCTTTGCAAAATTTGACATCAATTCTGGACAGTAAGAGATTGACTACAAATGAGTTGATTTGCATGCCGTTTGCATGCAGGAACACATGCAATACACGGGTGGGTTCTAACTTACCTCGCTGCTGGTTCACTTTCTCCTGCGCCACATGGGCGTGCCACATAAGCGTGTGTGTGCATGCGCAGTGCTGAAAAAAACCCCCAAAACAAGATAGTGACGCATGCACAGTGCTGGAAACTCGGCTTCTGCGCATGCTCAGAAGAAAAAAAAATCATTTTTTTTAAAAAAAAGATTTTAAAAAATAAAAAAAAGATGGCGGTGCCCACGGACCGGCACCGACTGAACTGGTTCCGTGATGTCATCGTGACATCACCAGTGGGCCGCTACCGGTTCGGGCGAACCGGTCTGAACCGGTCTGAACCCACCTCTGATGCAATACATGGGTTTCTCTTTTCCTATCAGAGGAGTAAACAAGCTGTTATGTTGCATAAGTGATAAACATGCTTCTTTTTTACAGTTGCAAAACTGCAGTAGCATAAACCTGGGTGCACTTGATATGGTCATAACATGCTGGGACATTTTATTCTGAAATGCAAAAGAAAAATATCTCTCTTGTTGCTAAACTATGGGTGTAGAAGTTTTTTTTTAAATACAAATTGCAACAAAAATATCAATAGGACATAAAAAATATAATGCGCTGTTAACCAAGTTATTTATATCTATGGCATGCTAGTAGTGTGTTAGGCACAACTCTGCAACTTTAGAACACCCTTCAAACTTTTCTCCTGTTCCTGCTGTTTTACGTAGGTAAGCAATATCATAAAAAGCAAAATGTTAATTATTTCCTTCAGCATAAGCAGAAAGACAAATAAAAGTAGTTCTCTCGGAGACACAGAAGCTATTTTTCTCTCTTCCTCCCGCTCCAAGTGCTAAAACATGATTGTGTTAGGTACTTTTTCTAGTTGAACAGCACCAGATGACCACAGTGTCCATTCCAGGATGCGCTGACCCATAGAACACAGATGTCAGAGCCACTGGTGTGTGTCTCACAGCACACTCAGCAAGAGAAAAATATGGAAATTGCAATGCTAACAAGTCAGCTAGGCTTGGTGCCTTCTCTTTACACCTGTATTTTCCCCAAAAGGCTTTGTAGTGCACATAAGCTACAATATTTTTAAACGAAAAGATAGGATTCCGATAAAGAAGAATATTTGTATCTGAGGGTTGAAACGAGGGGTCCTTGGTGCTCTCTGAGCTTGGTTGTTTTCTTGTAGACATTTCATTAGCCAAAGGAAGCTGTGAGAAAGAGTATAGGAAACTCTGGTAAAAGGATAAAGTTCAAGAAAACCATCCTGATTAAAAAATAATGATGATGAATATATACTTGGAGGAAGGAAGAGAAGGAACATATTCCATATTGGTAAACAAAGACTTTGAATTCAGTTCAGGCTCATTTGGTGGATGGGAAAAGATAACCATTCTCTGGAATGAATACCATTTTCAAAATACATAATAGCTATTTAGTTGTTAGACGGAAGCTAAGCAGGATACTAATACTCACAAAGTCAGTAGGAAATGGGGTGCAGAGACCTGGGGACCTAGAACATTCCTGCTATTGGTCTGGCCATTGCTCTGTTGCTCTTTCTCTTCCCTGGTCCATTCTTCAGGGAGCCACATTGCAATTGGCAACATTGCCCCACAGCTGTTGTGTATTTGTCACAGAGGGTACAGGCTGAGAGCGAAAGCTGTTGTGTTTCTCAGAGTCCTCTGTGTTTCTAATTAACTGGCCCAAAAGGAGCAATCTTAGTCCAAGAGAACAGCAAACTAAGATTTCTCAGGGAAGGGAGGGGTGCTCGGCTCTTTGCAATTCACCAACTATTTCCCCATAATATTCAGCAAAGATGATGAACCATCTGAAAGGGGAACAAAGAAGCAGAGGCTGCCACTGAAATATATTGTGCTCTTACAAGAGGAGATTTCCTTCAGGAGAATTGGAATGTGGCCATCCCTGCGATCCATGCACAATTCTGTTTTCTTAGTAAAGCAGGGAACTCTTTTGCCTCCATCTTTGCCTTAATGGATTCTTTATTTTAAACACTTAGTCTGAGTTGCTGGTAGTGTTGATGTTCAAGATAGCTTCCTCCTCAGGGTCATACATTTCCATCATACAGTGGAAATCAGATGCATTTGTCTTTAGCATCGGTGCAGATGAATAAACACTGGGAACCATGTTTTGTTACCGGCTGCTACCGAATTTACTGAAGTGACCAAGGTACATTTTGAACTGTTGATCACCAACTGGTGGAGAGCTATGATTTTTCCCAAGATAATTTTATTTTAAAAACAACAACATCAGAATCACTATTGTGAGCCTGGCTTTAACATCAGTAGATAAAGATAATTGCATCAGGGTTTATTATTACAACTGCTAGATGGGCAGGAGTGAGGGAACCCACCCCATCACGTGGGCCTCAGGTCTTGAACCCATTGTCAGCTTCTAGCTGACAAGCTCAGCAACCACCTTCAAAAGCATGCAAATGTGAGTAGTAAATACTGGTAGATATCTTTTGATGGGAAGATAACGTCATTCCATGCACCTCAGTGTACAGTGTACATGACCACGGAAGCGTCTTTGGACATTGCTGGCACCCTTGGCTAAGAAACGGAGATGAGCACCTCCCACTAAAGTCAGACACGACTGGACAGGGGAAACCTTTATCTTTACTTTTTATTGTTAGATATCTATGGAGATTCTCAGTCATCCAGGTCATGGTTGTCCCAAAGATGCTTTTTTCAAGAGGCCACTGGACTTTCTTGTTTTTTTTTCTTTAGAAGACGTTTCGCTTCTCATCCAAGAAGCTTCTTCACTCTGACTGGATGGTGGGGACGGTGGTTATATTCCTTGCAGACAGCTTGTCATTTGCGTTCTTTTAGAGAGTCGTTCAGGCCATTTGAAGGTTTGTCTGTGTCCTCAGGGTCACCTGAGTAATGCTTTTTATTGTTAGATGCTCGCTTAGATGCTAAGTGTTCATGAAATTACTTTGCTGTCCTCATATGCAATGGAGAAGCTGTCTCATAAGAACTGGCATACAGGTCAGCTGTTGGTCTGTTTAACCCCAGCCTTTACCCAATCTGGCTCATAATGAGTTGTATACTTCCCGCATAATAATAGTTACTTTTAGAGATTACCATACAGGTAGTCCTCGACTTATGACCACAATGGAGCCCAAAATTTATGTGGCTAAGTGAGACATTTTTAAGTGAGTTTTGCCCCATTTGACAACTTTTCTTGCCGCAGTTGCTAAGTGAATTACTGTAGTTGTTAAGTTAGTAGCACAGTTGTTAAGCGAATTTTGCTTCCCTATTGACTTTGCTTGTCAGAAGGTCACAAAATATGAGCACATGAGCCTGGGACACAGCAAATGTCATAAATTTGAATCAGTTGCCAAATGTCTGAATTTTGATGATGTGACTATCAGGATGTTGCAGTGGTCGTAAGTGTTAAAAACAGTAATAAATAGCTTTTTTCAGTGCAGTTGCAACTTTGAACGTTCACTATCTGAACTGTTGTAAGTCAAAAACTACTTGTATTTTCTATCACCGAATAGACCGCCAAATAGGCAAGCTTATGGTAACAATCAAATGCTAATATTCAATTCCATGTTGGTAAAGTTCCATGTTGGCTTACACTCTGTGTGACATATTCTACTTATAGACTTTGCTAACCTGAGACGGAACAAGACATTTAACTGCTGAATATCATGGACAAGATGGCTCCTGCCATACAACTGCATAACAGAAATAAATATATTGTTGGTTGCTTGTGGAGTAAAAAGCAAAATCACATCCATAATTAAGTTCCTGAAAAGCACAGGGCATATTGTGACTTGCCTTAGGATGTTGAGTGTTCTTCAGCAAAAAGAAGAGGAAGTTAGTAATTGAGAGATAGATATATGGAGAGGGTACTTAGAGAGAAAGAGGCACATTTAAACTAAAAGAGGAAGTGGAGGTTGCAGGGGTGAATGGATTTCTTATGCCAATTTTCATTGCAGTAGGCATAGACTAAAAATGTCAACGTTTTACAACAGACATACTGTAACTGACAAATCAAAAAAAAATTATTGGATATAGAAAATATGCCTACAAAGGTGCTTTAAAATGTAAATATGACCTGTCTGATCTAATAAAAAAATAACATGTTAATATCACATTCTGGAATAAAAAAAGTATGAAATGAACATCTATTAGAATGAGATTGGGAGAAGTGAAGATCCAGGAAAGTACAGGCTATGTAGTTTAGCATCTATCTGGAATTAATTAGTTACAAAACATCATTAAAATTGTCCAATGTGTTATGGAACAACTGGCCTTGTTGAAGAAAGGTCAACTACCCCCCGAGATCCGTACTACCCCCACCTTACTGGCCTTCCGGAAAGCTATCAAGATCTGGTTGTTCCGGCAGGCTTGGGACCATTGACCTCTGATGACAATAGACGAGGTCTGCCCATGAATGTTTGTATGATTGTAATTTTTTAAATGTGTTTTAATCTACCTTTTTTAAATTTTTAATCTTTTTATATTGATATTTTATTTATGTTTCTGCATGTTGTGAGCCACCCAGAGTCCCTCGGGAGTTGGGCGGCATAGAAATGTAAATAATAAGTAAATAATAAATAAACATTGCTTATTTATTTATTCATTTATCTATTTATTTATTAAATTGATTTATATAGCCATCTATTTCAGTACAAATATCTTAGCTTGACCACATATATTGACCACATTGAATTTGAACAGGCAATGAGTAACCAAGAAAAGAATGTGCGATTCTGATATTTGCACTGATTTGCACCTGAATGGTGCAAATGCAGGGGCGGGTTGCTTACTTACCAGTGCCGGTGCGCTGCGCGTGCATCTCCATGATTCGGGCGCACGTGCTCGCTATGCGCACACACACCCTCACACAATTTTGCTTCCGCGCATGTGCAGAAGCAAAATCTCGCTGAAATCTCGCGAGCGTGTCCCCTTGCAAGATTTCGGCGAGATTTTGCTTCCACGCATGTGCAGAAGCAAAATCGGCCAAAAATTCACCGAAAAGATGGCGACGTGCGTGACGGATCGGCGAAGAGGGCTTTGGAGTGGTTGCGTGCAAATTGCGCAATCAGCCGCTCCCTACCAGAGCTCTGTATTGGACAGCTCCGGCAGGAACCCATCTCTGTGCAAATGGGTGTGGAACCTTCTTGGAACTGCTGAAAGGACTGTACTGTAAGCAGGAGGACTGTTTACAACACAGCTTACAGTTTACAACACAGTCCTTTCAGCAGCTCCAGGAGTGTTCCAAACCCATTTGCACTATTCAAGTGACCCTGAGGGCACAGATAAATCTGTGGTCTCAACAACTCTCAGAGAGAGTGCTAACAACCAGATGACTGCAAGGAATATAAATCCTTCCATTCTCCACCTTTCAGTTAGAACGGAAGAAGCTTCTTGGATGAGAAGCAAAACATCTTTGAGGGGAAAATGAAGTACAGTTGCCTTTTTTGAGGGGGGGGAAACACCTTTAGGATCCCCACAGCTTTGTTAACTAGTAATGGTAACCAAGTTAAATGGTTTTAGAAAGGAATGAAGACAATCAAGAAAGCCAAGATCATTTATAGTAGAATAAATGATGAATAGTAGTATTCCTCTGTCTGTACAATAGTTACTGGAGGAATTCAAATGCAAAGTTATTCTTGAATGTTTCTAGGGTTTCTGCTCCAAAATCTTTCTACATTACACTGAGGTAAATGTACCTCTCCCATGCAAAAATCCACTCCCAAAAATTAGGGCACACTAGTTGGATGGAACCAGAGGATGGAAGAAGTAGAAAAAAAATTGCTCCCTACTTATCATGACTCCAGAAACTTCCATTACATCAAACTCAGCTAGAAAGGAATTGTCCCTGAGGAAGGATGGCAACCCTCACTTGAAAATGCATTCGGCCAGTTAATTCCTCCAGGATGCACTTTTAGCCGCAAATCACAAATAAAAGATTCCTTAAAGAAATAATAAACTTTGCAAACCGCCAAACAGGAAAGTGTAAGTATCAACACGGTTGTTCCCATGTCCATAACCAAAGCCAAGGCTGTGCATATTTTGTTTCTCATAGATGTGAAAGAGAATGAAGAGGGAGGGAGGGAGGGAGGGAGGGAGGGAGGGAGAGAGAGAGAGAGAGAGAGAGAGAGAGAGAGAGAGAGAGAGAGAGAGAGAGAGAGAGAGAGAGAGAGAGAGAGAGAGAGAGAGAGATTGCTCTACTAGATCAGATCAAAAATCCATTGAACCCAGCCATCTGTTCTCCATGCTGGGCAATGCGATGCCTCTGGGAAGTGCCTAAATAGAGCAGGAAATCAATACAGCTTCAAAGGGCTGGATTGTGCCTTGGTAAATACTAGTTACTCAACTGATTGTAAAATTAAAAAAATAAAATTACTAAAT
Source organism: Diadophis punctatus similis (assembly GCA_023053685.1). Classification (NCBI taxonomy): domain Eukaryota; kingdom Metazoa; phylum Chordata; class Lepidosauria; order Squamata; family Dipsadidae; genus Diadophis; species Diadophis punctatus. Next base: position 195,063,302 of record JALIGW010000001.1, on the reverse strand, counting down.
AAAAAGCAAATTAAAACTCATCAAATCATAAAAATTAAGCAAATAAAAATTAAGCAAATACATGCTCCTTGATACCTCAAGTCACATGAATGCCATCAAATTTACTTTATATAAAAATGATATATTCTTTTCCTCAAGATGAGAATAGAAACAGTAGAAATGCTGGCATCCCACATTGCTATTTGTACTATGACAATGAGACTACTTACAGCAAATAGTGGTTTAAGAAGAATATAAGCTTTTGCCCAAACAGCAATCGGCTGTTAAAATAAAACCTAAAATACCTCATTAAATTGAAGAATTGCCTAACCAGCCTGATTGCCTAGAGAACTGATTATATATATATAATCATTATGGAATTGGAGCCTGTGGTATTTATAATTTACCAATAATATAGAACCTATTGAACACTCTCTTTCATCGCCACAGTGACAAAGCTGTCAATATCCTGCTGCGAAAAATATTCAGGTTAAATGAAACTGGTCCCAAATGGAGTGTACTATTATCTGTTTCATCTTCTTATCAGCTTGGCTTGTATGCTTCCAAGGTAAACATGAGACTGAACAGTTGGTAAATTTGGATTCTGAATCCTGACAGTGTTATTTCCAGAGTATAACATCTTAATCAAATTTTAAAATAAAATACCCCGGCCCTGAGCTCCGTTGTGAACCCCAAAATTATATAACACACATGTTTTTATGCTTTGTCAATTACATTTGAAATAGGGACTGTTTGTTTCAGCCCTTCTAAAAATGAGACTAGGACGAGAAAACAACCTATTTCCTTATTAGGTTCAGGAGTCAAAGGACTCAGCCAGGTGCCGCAGGCTTCAAGAGCATAGAAGATTAAGACATATATTGGATTCATGATGGAGGGCACAAAGTTCATTTTCAAAATAAAACAGAATTTTATTCATATTCCTTTTAAAATTCAGATTGCCATTTGCCAGCTGACCTGTGACATGGCAGCAGTGTATTACATTTTCAATGAGCAGCCGCCTGTCTGGAGCGGAGAAGAGAGAGGGAACCTGCTTCCTGTGCTTCCCCTCCCCTTCCAGCCAGATATTGTTCTCAGAATTTTAGATAGAGCAAACAGGCTCCATCTAAATGTATTTATTTTTAATAAGAGGAGATGTAGAATAGCATAGTCCGTGGTTTTATGCAAAGGGAAGAGTCCTCTTTCCCTTTTTTAAAAAATTATTTTTTGCTCAACAAAATGCACCAGGGACCAAAATATATTGAGCCGAAAAATAAAACAAGAATGTAACCCTCTCCCTCTACAAAAACAGCCTTCCAAAAAAAAAAAGAGAGAGAGAGATAGGGAGAGGGGAGAGAAAAGACCCTTTTAAACAAGTTTTGGTAAAGTGTGAGCCAAGCCAAGATTTTATATAGTGACGAGCTAGATTTATCCAGCTTGCCATCTGTCAAAATTATATTACAAAAGGCACATATGCACAGATACAAGACTACTGATTTTCATATATATTAAAATCGGCAACTACTGCAGGATATGAAAGCTGGCAAACTGTTAAGCCAAAAGGCTTATATTTCAAACTTTGGGGAGCAGAGCTCTCATTCTGCTCTGCATCTGACACACAAGCACCTCCACAAAATTACAGGTAGGGTTCTCCCCCTCCCCCTTTGCATGAGGTTTCATCCATTCAAACACGCACTGAAGAAAACTGCCAAATGTTAATATTAGTACTCAGAATATATGAAGTAAAAAAAAAACACCACACATGCTTTGCACTGGATTGAAGACACTCCACATTAACTGTGCATTAATATTCAGTGCACACAAAGCACTCCCCATTGCTTTTTAGACAGAGGGATGTGCATGAATGAAGTGGTAACATTCCGATGTGCTCATGGATGCACGCTACGCATGGAGAAGTTGCAAAGAGAAGACATGTGGCTTGAAGGTCACAGGCGACATCTGATAGGAGTCCCTGAGGATTAGACAGCCAAGTCAAAAGCAGAAACATTCAATGCCACTTTCATAGAAGGTGCACCCATACTCTTCTCAAGTACCATAATACAGGTATATGAATGATACCTGTATCATCTGTCTGGAACCCGCACTACATATCAGACATTAATACAATTGAGAGACTACAGAGATATTTCACGAGAAGAGTCCTCCATTCCTCTACCCGCAATAAAATACCTTATGCCACCAGACTTGAAATTTTGGGCTTAGACAACTTAGAACTTCACTGCCTTCGGTCTGACTTAAGCGTAGTACATAAAATTATCTGCTACAATGTCCTTCCTGTCAATGACTACTTCAGCTTCAACCACAACAATACACGAGCAAACAACAGATACAAACTTAAGGTAAACCGCTCCAAACTCGATTGCAGAAAATATGACTTCAGCAACAGAGTAGTCAATGCCTGGAATGCACTACCTGACTCTGTGGTTTCTTCCCCTAACCCCCAAAACTTTAACCTAAAACTGTCTACTGTTGACCTCACCCCATTCCTAAGAGGTCCTTAAGGGGTGTGCATAAGTGCACCAACATGCCTGTCCTAATGTCCCTTTTTATTTGTATCTTTTTCGTGTATTCAAAATCATGTTTATATTTTTATCTGTTATCTTATATATGCTTGACAAAATAAATAAATAAATAAATAAATAAATAAATAAATAAATAAATAAATAAATAAATAAATAAATAAATAAATAAATAAATAAATAAATTTTTTAAAAAAACACTCGGGAGACCTGTAGTCTACCTAGGTTACACACCCTACAAGAAATATCCCATTAACATACAGTATATGATTAATATATAGAACCTCCACAACTTCCTATCCATTCCTGTCCCTTTCTACTTCTTGTGGGCATTTTCCATGATGGAAAGCAGCTTCCAGTTAAGTAGCATTGCCCTTTGGGGTTTTTTTGGTTCAAGCAAAGGAGCTAGGATTTGTGACTACATCCAGTCTGGTATTACAGTGCTCTATTTCTGCTGTCTAAGGTGGAGATTCTGAGATGAGAGATGGGTGTCAGAGGGCTCCACCATAAACCTATCTCTGTAAGAATTGAAAACAGCACTGAGGAGTTTTTGAAGAATCAAAGACAAGGTTTGGATAATTAAGTGCAGATACACAAAGCCATCATGATGAAAATTAGCTGTTGGGAATCCAGCAACCAAGACTTCTAAGAGCTCCAGGCTTTACATCTTGCAGATCTTCCTCCTGCTCTTGAATAGCAACAGACTCCTTGCTGCCCATTTCTCAGTCTTGAATGCACTGTAGTTGGAGAACAATCTGGTCTCAGCTCTCTGTTTCCTACCATGCCAGCTTCAACCTTCTTCATATCAACTCCATCTCTACTCTCTCCTTCTCCTCCTTAGATCATGAGAACCCAGCAGCTCCTTTCCCTAGCCATGGGTAAATTGGAAAGGCTTCGGTTCCTCTTTTTGTTTCCATCTGTTTGCCAACTGGAGCTAACTATTTCCTTCTTTGGATGTGCTTACTCCTCTTTCTTTCTCCTCAGACATCCCAAGAGGATGGAAATGTCCATACCTACTCTGGTGGCGGTTGGAAAACCTTTCCTGGCAACAGAGGAAATTTCTGTATCTTCAGTACTGTATCTTCATCAGCTGTTCCTCCTTATCTAGAACTCTCCCCATCAGCTTCACGTGGGCATTTTCTGCACTCCCAACCATATGATTACCTGTTTCCTTCTATCTACACAGTCCCTCCTCCCTGTCAGACTCAGAAATGCAAATAAACACTGAGAGTGTTGAAGTGAAGCCAGGCTGGGGATATCAAGAGATATAAAACAGGAATATAATTCTGCTACTCAAGGAATCAGATGATCCAGATTCCCCATTTGGAGCACAAAATATGCCCCACCTTTCATTCTTTCTTCCCTCTACTGAGATGGGGTAGAGTGATGGGGCAGAAGCCAATGGGGCAAATCAAAGAAAATACACAAGAGTCCAATAGGGTTGGCATCCAGTTCAGAGGTGGGTTCCTCCCGGTTCGGACCAGTTCTATAGAACCGGTAGTAAATTGGCGGCCTGGGTCGCAGGAACTGGCAGCGACCCAGGCTTGCCACACCCCCAAGCGGTTCATCTTGTTTTTTGCTTCTGCGCATGCGCAGAAGCTTTGTTTTAGCACTGCGCATGCACGCGCTGTATGATGGGCTGTGAGAAATCCTCAAATGTTTTTTTAGACATTTCAGATTTAGAGAGAGTGTCCTGTCTCTTCAAAGGAAATGGCTCCAGTGTTGAAAAGCTTCTTTGATGGTTAAAAGCTCCTACCTTTTAATTAATTAATTGATTAATTAATTAAAAACATCCATTTGGTTCAATCAATTATCTAGGGAAAAGGGCACTGGGAAGAAGCTGTCCTCAGACTCTAGAATGGAGTGTAAAAGTACAGCTCCCAAGATGAAATTAGAAGGTTCAGTCTGGATAATAATAAAGAGGCAGGTAGGAACTGGAAGGCAGAGATGGGTAAATGTCCATGGAGATTCGCAGTCATCCAGGCTATGGTTGTCCCAAAGGTGCTTTTTCAGGAGGCAACTGGACTTTCTGGTTTTTCTTTGAAGATGTTTCGCTTCTCATCCAAGAAGCTTCTTCAGCTCTGACTGGATGGTGGAGAATGGAAGGAGGTGAAGAAGCTTCTTGGATGAGAAGTGCAAGCTTGGACTTTCAAAGAAAAACCAGGAAGTGCAGTTGCCTCTTGAAAGAGCACCTTTGGGTAATGATGGGTAAAAATGTAAACATCTGCCTGAGGAAGAGAAAAACTTGCTGGCCACAGAATCTTACCAAAATAAATATCCTTACCATTTCTTGATGAATTGGGTGAATAGTGTGTTGAGCTCAGAAGCATTATAGGTAGTCCTCAACTTATGATCACAATTGAGTCCAAAATTTCTCTTCTTAAGCAAAACAGAGCTGAAGTGGTGCAGTGGTTAAATGCTGCGACTGCAGGCTGACTGCTAGTTCAGTAGTTCAGCTGTTCAAATCTCACCGGCTCAAGGTTGACTCAGCCTTCCATCCTTCTGAGGTCGGTAAAATGAGGACCCAGATTGTTGGGGGCAATATGCTGAACTCTGTAAACCGCTTAGAGAGGGCTGTAAAGCACTATGAAGCAGTATATAAGTAAAGTGCTATTGCTATTGCTATTAGTGAGTTTGGCCCCATTTTACAACTTCCTTGCCACAGTTGTTAAGTGAATCGCTGCGATTGTTAAGTTAGTAACATGGTTGTTAAGTGACTCTGGCTTCCCCATTGACTTTGCTTGTCAGAAGTTCGCAAAAGAGGATCGCATGACCCCGGGACGCTGTAAAAGTCATAAATACGGGCCAGTTGCCAAGTGTCCGAATGTCGATCACATGACCATGGGGATACTGCAATGGTCGTAACTAAGAAAAAAATGGTCATAAGTCATTTTTTTCAGTGAATGGTTGTAAGTCGAGGACTCTCTGGAGACGATAAGGAGTAAATGAAGCTGTTTTGGAAGTTGTCAACTGTAACCTCCATAAGTTGGGATAGTGATATAGTGCAGTAATCTCAGCTCCAGAAACAAACTGTACAATAATGAAACGGATAGACAGGGCACAATCTATGCATCCTTCTTTCGAACCCTATTAGCATGGTCAGCATAGTCGAGAGGAAAGAGTGGGAAACTCCTGTGGGGTGGGGTATGGTGGGAGGATGGAGAGTGAGTGGGGGGTGAGTGGGGTGGAGGGGGAGTGGAGGAGAGGGTCTAAGGCAGTGATGGCGAACCTATGGCACGCGTGCCACAGGTGGCATGCGGAGCCATATCTGAGGGCACGCGAGGCGTTGCCCTATGTCAGCTCCAGCACACATGCGTGCGCTGGCCAGCTGATTTTTGGCCTTCTTTTTGGCTGTTTTCACTCTCCCCAGGCTTCAGGAAAGCCCCCTGAACCCTGGGGACTGCGAAAAATGGCCCAACGGGTCAACCGGAAGTTAGTTTCTGAACTTCTGGTTGGCCCGTTTGGCTGTTTTTCACCGTCCCCAGGCTTCAGGAGTCAGGAGGCTTCAGTGAGGCCTGTGCGCATGCACGGGGGGCAGCGCGGGGGGGTTGTGCATATGCGCAGGGAGGCCAGCACGGGGATTGTGCACATGCATGGGGAAAGGGCATGGGTATGGGCACCAGAGCCAAAAGAGGTTCGCCATCACTGGTCTAAGGCCTTGCAGAGGGCCAATTTTGCATTCCTGACAGTCAAATACAGTGTTTCCTGGTTGTGCACTTAAAACCAGTCAATTCTCTAAGAACAGCAAACTCTTAAGGGAAGCCAAACACAGTTGTGATGTGTCTTGAGGATCCTGGATGATGAACAGGAGAAGACCCCTGCTGAGCCCCTGACAGATGGGTCCCTGAGCCGAAAAGCCACCACCTCTTCTCCTCACAGGGGATCTGACAGACTGGGTGGGAAAGGCCTCTCAAGTTGCCCATGGAGGCAGCATCTACTAAGGACCTAGCGCTTTAGAAAATTTCAAAAATTATTTCATCAATTTTTTTTTTACCTTGGGTTATACCCCATACAGTTAAAATATCTAAAAATAGTAACATTCAATTGTAACTCTGATTATTACTTTCTGAAGGAAGAGGAGGCCATTTATGGTCATCAGGTGGGAGAAAGTAAATTCTGTTTTTCTCCTAAAGTAATCTCTAAGTGATCTGAGGCCCACAGTCATCACCCCTCTCTCACCTTCTTCTTTCCGTCCACTAGAGACCTAAATTTATCAGAAGATTTTTGAAAATTAGGCCAAGGGCTTTTGAGTTTTTTATTCTCATGTCTGGTGATTTGACTCTTCACAACCACACACGCTTTCTCCCACTCCCCCTGCCTCACATTTCTCAGATATGATTTTATATTTTCCTTTTTATCATTTCTCTATTTGATTCTCTGTCAAGTTCTCCATATGTACATGCCATTTCCCCCCCTCCAAAGTATAGATTTCTGCTTCTTTCTCCTGGAACATCTTTCCAATCAATTAATATATGATCTGTTATAAAAGTACATAGCCAGAATTATTTTTAGCGAAATAGATGGCACTCTTTTATCTATTTGATAGGTCCATTGTGTTTGCTTCTGGAGAATGAGAGAATCCGTCTTTCGTATTCTAGTACAATTTAGGTTGGATGTGAGGATTAATATTGCTTTTATTAGCTAATAAACTTTAAGTCCAACATTGTATATGCAGCTGCCACTGAACCTGGTCTGCAAACATTGGGGTCTACTGGGGACGGAATGGCAAGAGGAAGACAGTTATGAGATGAGCGCTGTGACACAAATCCCATTTCTTTGGTACATGTGTTGTGACATTGCACACATGCGTATAAGAGGTGGAGTTTGCATCACAACATTGCAATGCCTGTTTCATCATTACTGACAAATACTTTGAATTTTGCAGGTGCTTCTGTCCACAAACTGCACTTAATGTGAAATGTAATAGGTACTCTCCTGATGGGTGGGAAGAAACAGCACATATAATTAGTATGTATACTGTGACACAAGCTGCCAATTCGTTTTCTGATCAGATAAATCACCTTATATCCAAAGGCTTGAAAGCTGCACACATTAGAAACTGTACTTAGCCCACTAGCTGATACCGAGTGTCCCACTGCCTCAGATATTGAATGCAACATATAAATTGAGTGATTAATTGATTATGTGTCATCAAGTCTTATATATGTAATATATATAATCTTAATCTGTAATCTTATATATGCTTGACAAGATAATAAATAAAATAAATAATAAATAAAGTCCTTTTCAACTCCCAGTGACCACATAGATAGATTTCCTATATCTCTATCTATCCTTAACCTGGTTTTTTTTTCAAAGTCTCCCAACAGTGCACTCATCACCTCTGAGTCCATCTACCTTCCTGCTGGTCATCTTCTTCTTCTCTTTCTTTCTCCCATTCCTAGCCTTAGAGCCTTTTCCAGACATCTGGATTTTTGCATAATTTATCCGAAATAAGTCATTTGTGCCCAGTCATTTGTGCCTTGAATGAGAACTCTGGGTTAATTTGCTTTTTGGTGGTCCATGGTGCTAATCTGCAGCATATTTCCTGACTGCTTGTTTCTTTACTATTGATGGATGGTTAAGGTGACCAGATTTTAATATTTGTAAAGCGGGACACCATTGACGGGGGGGTTTCTAGGGGAGCAAGACGGAAGGGGTCCGTCTCTCTTCTCCTGCAGCTTTGTGCACCCCCCCAAACACCCCCCCTCTTCATCGCAGCGCTTACCGCTGCCATGGTCGGGGCTCGCCTCTGCTGCGTCTGGCCCGGAGAGGGACAGCGGCAGGAGAAGGAAGAAAGCAAACCGCGGCTGTGGTGCTCCGGGAGGGCGGGTGGTGAGGGTTCTTCACAGCCGCGTGCTGCCTCCATTGCAGAAGCCGCCGCCAGCCAGCCAGGCAGCAGCCCTCCGTGTGGGGAGACGGCCAGGCCTGCGCTTGGAAGAGGCTGCCACTCTCACTGCTCCTTCTCCCGCCGCGAAACAAAAGTGAACTGCAGCAGCGTTGCTTCAGGAGGGCAGGCGGACGTCTGCAGCCAGGCAAGGAGGGAGAGCAGGAAAAAGGGGCAGCCCCTTCCAAGCGCAGGCCTGGCCCTATACCCGCCCGGGGGACTGCCACCCACCCGGCCACCAGCAGCTTCCGCGCCGCACTTGTAGTCACATGGCCAGCTGGATTAACAGGTATGCTGGGGACGCCTTGCCCGCTGCCTCTGTGGGCTGCACTTGGCAGGGGCCACTGCCCCTCTCACTGCCCTCCCTCCCCGCCTGGCAGGAGGAGGCAGGCGAGGCAGCAGGCAGAGGGTGTGCAGGGCTCGGCTCGGCCGCTGAGCATGTGGGGCGCCCGCCCCAGCTCTCGGGCTGCTTCCCGCTGCCGCTCGAGGGAAGCGAGGAGCTTTGTGCAAATTCAAATTCAAAAAGCAGGACTTTTTTGAAACGCCGCGGGACAAATTATTAAAAGGCAGGACTGTCCCACCAAAAGCGGGACGTCTGGTCACCTTATGGATGATCCTAAAAGACAGATGCTATCCACCATCTTCATTGTCAATTCTAAGGCTGGTTGTTTGATTTGTAGTCATTTGTGTTTTCTTTATATTTAATTTTGGTACCCAAATTTTTCACTGTGCTCTTTGAGGTTTAGTATAGGGCTTCAGATGCATTTTCAGTCTTGGTACTATCATCAACACAGGTTATTGATTTCCCCCCTCCAGTTCCAAAACCACACTCATCTTCCAATCCAGTTTCACTTGGTATAGATCAGACATGTCAAACACAAGGCCTGTGATGTGGTTAAATCTGGCCCGTTGCCTCAGCCCCAGCACAGCCTGGCTGGACACTGATCTACAACTTCATGGTGGAACACAGTCAGCCTTAAATCCGTGGGGCCTAGACACAGCAAGGGGTGCCCCAACCCACTCCACTATGGGCACATGCACAGGAGACTGCAAGTGCATGGGGGCTGGCATCCTGGGTGAAAGGCAAGCACTCAGAATGGGTCAGGCTGCAAGGCAAGACAGTCACTGGGGACGCTAGGCCCCATATGCTCACTGCCACCTGTGTGCATGCCTAAGGGGCGGGGCTGAGGCAGCAGGGGCAGCCCTTCACTGTCTCCAGGGCAGGCTGAGTCAGCCGAGATCTAAGACACGAATCAACTGTGCCCAGTGAGCGGCATCAACCTGGCCACAGCCACCCAGCCACACCTTCCTAGACACAGCCACCAGCAGTGGGTTGCTTTCTTACCGGTACCGGTGCGCTGCGTGCGCATCTCCACATTTTGGGCGCGCGCCCCCCCCTCTCTATGTGTGCATGCCCCCTCACATGATTTTGCTTCTGCGCATGCGCAGAAGCAAAATCTCACCAAAATCTCACGCGCACGTGCGTCCCCTCACAAGATTCCAGTGCGATTTTGCTTCCGCGCATGCACAGAAGCAAAATCACCCAAAAATTCACAGAAAAAGATGGCAACGCGCGCGACAGACCGGCAGAGAGGGCTCTGGAGCGGTCGCGCGCAAATTGCGCAATCGGCCACTCCCTACCGGAGCTGCGTACTGGACAGCTCCGGCAGGAACCCACCTCTGACGCCACCTAGTCACAGCGACCCGGCTACTGGCCCTTTGAAGACAACCATAATGCTGATGCGGCCCTCAATGAAATTGAGTTTGACACCCCTGATATAGATTCAACATATAGACTGAATAAATAAGGGAAGAGTATGCAGCTTTGTAGCACTCCTTTGACAACCTGGAAGCAGTCTCTTTTGCCATGTTCTGCCATGTTCATACTGTGGCTTCCTGACCCGTATATAAGATCCCCATAAGGACAATGAGGTGTTTTGGGATTCCTGTTTTTCTGACACTTTCCACAGCTTGGTGTGATTCAACATCAAAGGCTTTTCTATAATCATTGAAGCACACAATGACTTTTTTTGGTATTTGTTTGCTCTCCCAATTATTCAGCATGGAAACAAAGACCAGCAATAATTGCACATTGGTTATTTGCTCCTTTTGGTCATTTTGTTCCTTGGTCATTTTGAAAGTCAGATTGGACATCTGGCACCTCTTTTTTTTCTTTTAAGGCTATGATCTGAATTGGATGAGCCTAAGCATTATTCTGCTAGCATGTGAAATGAAGGATATTGCATGATAGTTTGCACGCTCTGTTAAGTCTCCTTGTTTTGGTTTGGACTGTCGATTGACCTCTTCCAATCTGTTGGCTTTTTTGTGTTGTTCTCCAGATTTGCTGGCATAGCTTGATTAGAATGTTGACCAATTCTTTTTCTGTTGCTTGCTGTATTTCAGTGGATATTTCATCCGTTTCTGGAACCTTCTCACTTGGTAATGACTAGAGTGCTAATCTAACTTCATCTTCTATTACTAGAGTACTAAAGGTCACATCATGGGAACTGTCTGGCTTTCTTCTTCTTTAGCTTAACTTGAAACTTGCATGAGCAATTTTTGATCTGTTCCACAGTCAGCACCTGGTCATGTCTTTGATACTATAAAACTGAGCTCTTCTCTCTCTCTCTCCCTCCCTCCCTCCCTCCCTCCCTCCCTCCCTCCCTCCCCCCCCCCCTCTCTCTCTCTCTCTCAATAAAAGTCAATATGATTTCTATATACTCCATCTGGTGATGTCTGCGTATAAAAGAGATGTTTGATCTAGATGAACTCAAAGGTCTGTTTCAACTCTATGATTCTGTGATCGCTGGACATTGTTTTCTCATGCCAGTGGACATCCCATGTCCTCAAAGGCTCATCCCCCATGGCAAGACAAGTGATTATAGCAGGGATAAACAAACAGAGGACTCCATCAGTCAGGCACTGTGTTAATCCCCATCCACCTGGCTAACAACATTGCCAAAGCTTGAAATCTGCACAGATCTTAAGCTGGCTTCATTTCCAGCCAGTATCAGTTTGGGAGTCAAGCAGCTGAAGGCTGCTATTGTAATTGTCCTGCATACGTAAAGGCTGAATGCTGAAACCTTACACAGGAACCTATAATATTTTCGTACCGTATTGTATTGTATTGTATTGTATTGTATTGTATTGTATTGTATTGTATTGTATTGTATTGTATTGTATTGTATTGTATTGTATTGTATTGTATTGTATTGTATTGTATTGTATTATACTGTATTATACTGTACTGTACTGTACTGTACTGTACTGTACTGTACTGTACTGTACTGTACTATACTATACTATACTATACTATACTATACTATACTATACTATACTATACTATACTATACTATACTATACTATACTATACTATACTATACTATACTATACTATACTATACTATACTATACTATACTATACTATACTATTATAGTATATAAGGCCTATTTGAGAGGTTAATCCTAGTAACAGTAGACCAACATTTCTGAACCAACAGAACTTATTCTGTCAATCAAGTTGCATAACGCCAAGCAGCTTCATTAGACAGCTTGCTAATAAGATTGAACTTTATCTGCAAGATGCAGGCTATGTTCTCAATTCATGTATTGATGGGAACAGATTGCCAAATTTTTTTCTACTGGTCATACAAAAGACACTAGAGTAAAGGGTAGGTTTTTCTGCCGCTTGCTTTACTGAAACCTTTAGAAGAACTACAGCTAGTCCTCGACTTACAACAGTTCATTTAGTGACCATTCAAAGCAGGGGTGGGTTTCACTTACCTTCGCCACTGGTTCGCGTTGTGACGTTTTCACTTCGCGCGATTTCACTTCCATGCATACTCAGAAGCCGGATTCAGCCTGAAACACAGCTGAGGAGCTCATCAGCTGTGCTTCGGGCGAAGAAATAAAGGTCAGTATTAACACGGGGGTGGGCGGGAGGGCTTTTTTCAAAGCACAGAATGCTGTGAAGCCATGCAAACAAAAAAAAAATCAGCCGAAAATTCAGAAAAAAAGATGGCGGTGAGCACGGAACCGGATCCGTTATGCCAAAATTTCATCACCAGCTAACGGTTCGGGCGATCTGGTCTGAACCGGAAGGAACCCACCCCTGATTCAAAGTTACAACAACCCCCAGCTTGCAGAATAACTGAGCAGATGATTTACCATGTAAATTGGAGTAATTCTTTGGTTACAAGTCCTCTCCCACTTCCATCCTCTGCCCAAAGAACTTTGCTTCCACCTACAATATACAGCATGTATTTATGCATATAGCAATAGCAATAGCACTTAGACTTATATACCACTTCATAGTGCTTTACAGCCCTCTCTAAGCGGTTTACAGAGTTCAGCATATTGCCCCCAACAATCTGGGTCCTCATTTTACTGACCTCAGAAGGATGGAAGGCTGAGTCAACCTTGAGCCGGTGAGATTTGAACAGCTGAACTGCAGCTAGCAGTCAGCTGAAGTAGCCTGCAGTGCTGCACTTTAACCACTGTGCCACCTTGGCTCTGTATGTATACATTTTATTTTAAATAATACAGATTGCCATCATCTTAATACGTAGCTCTGGGCAGGTAGTTCTCAACTTAAAGCAGTTCATTTAGTGATCGTTCGAAGTTACACCGGCACTGAAATACGTGACTTACGACTATTTTTCACATTTACGACCATTGCAGCTTCCCCGTGGTCATGTGATTTACATTCGGATGCTTGGCAACTGACTCACATTTATGATGGTTGCAGTGTCCCCCCCCAGGGTCACTTGATCACCTTTTGCAACCTTCTGACAAGCAAAGTCAGTGGGGAAGCCAAATTCACTTAACAACCACATTACTAATTTGACAACTGCAGTGATTCACTTAGTAAGAAAAGTCGTAAAAATGGGGCAAAATCCACTTAACAAATTTCTCACTCAGCAACATAGATTCTGGGCTCAATTGCAGTCGTAAGTCGAGGACCCCCTCCAACGAGCGTGCATTATTTAGAACATATTCAGGTAAGCCAAGGCAACTAAGCTATAATGCAATATCACAGGCATGTTTAATCAACCAATGATATCAATCACCCATAAAACTATTACAGACTTATCTTTGATATCTTGTACTAACAGTGCATTGAACTTGAGGTATGATAGGTTTTTTTGTTTGTTTTTTTGTTTTTGTTTTTTTACTACACGTGGTGCTGAATGGCATTTCAGTTTCAATCCCAGATAAAATTTTGGCAGCCAAAAAATTTATATGGGGTGGGGGGGGAATTCAGAGTAAGTTTTAAAATTTTACAAGACTCAAATACAGTATAAAAGAGGACTTGCTTTTCCAAATGTTAAATTAAATTGCTTGTCATGAATACCAAAAGAGATACAATCACCAAATAGTATTAGAAGGTACCAGTACCTTCTAATACTAGTTATAGTATAAAGAAAGGAAAGAAGGCAACAATTGAAAGGTAATAAGTTTTGTTACTATTTGCATTGATTTTATTATATTTTATTTTGTGTCTCTCACAGTCACGAGAGGAGGAGGAGGAGGAGGAGGAGGAGGAGGAGGAGGAGGAGGAGGAGGAGGAGGAAAATATGAAACACTTTAAAACAAATAAGTCCAGTAATTTCACCATTAGCTTGACCTTCAAAAATGTTCTGGTTTGTAAAGCTGTAGACAGTCACAGCAAGGAAAAGATAATTACAGATATAGTATATTCAGATTCCGTAAATAGATTAAAATCACAGCAAAAATTATCCAACAAAAGTAAAAAAAAAATCTTTCATGGCTGATATATTTATAAATGCCAGACATATAAAAAGTAATCTTGGAAAAGAATTAGTGATTTTTAAAAAGATGACAGCATTTGAAATGTTCATACAGGATCAAGACCATCTATTAGAATGCATATATAAACTGTTAATAACTGTTAATAAAACATAAAGACAGAACAAGTTAGCATTTGTATGATAACTGGATGCGGAATTTGAAAGAAACAACAATGGGAAAATCAGATCGGAAGTCCAAATTTGGAGAATACATATCAGCTGTGAAATTAATGGCATATATTCACAAGGAAAGATTAATTAAATTCAAGCAGGAATGATTCACGTATATATCTTTATATAAGGCATTTACAGTATGAATTTTACAAGAGAATAAAAATTGAATTGATGAAATGATTCAAGTAGTAATCGGGGTGGGGGGGAAGTAAGATATTGGTTGTTCGATCAATAGGTGAGGAGGGAAGAATAATTTGTAAGTAAACAGCTTTTAATAATGTTTAAATGATTTTTACTCTTTTCTATTTTTCAAATATATTTTTTTCTTTTTTCCTTGTTCCGCTTTATAAAAATACTAACCTTTTTTGTGCCTCTTTTATTTTATTACATTAAAAAAACACCACCACCAGTTCATTGCAATTTAAACTTTCATAATTTTACTGGGTGATCCAAACTGTTATGGCCAGGGGTGGGTTCTAACTCACCTCACCGCAGGTTCGCTTCCTCCAATGCCGCGTGGCTGGACACGCATGCGCAGTGCTGAAAACTTGGCTTCTGCGCATGCACAGAAGTAAAAATTAGCTTCTGCGCATGCGCAGAAGCCAAAAACAAGATGGTGGCACCCACGGACCAGCACCGACAGAACCAGCTCCATGACGTCACCACCGGTTTACTAACTGTTCTAAAGAACCGGTTAGAACCGGTATGAACCCACCTCTGGTTACGGCTGATACTTGTATTCTGCATGGAGTTTAATCATGTTTTTGGGGAACAAAAGACGAGAGAGAAAGAGTTTTGTTTTCCTGAAGGACTCTGAGTTGCTAGGTCTGCATCAACTGTTCACATTTGTACCTGATACATCATCCTCGCCACCAAACTGTTTCTTTAATGGTGCAGAATACAGGAAGGATCACCCGATGTCCTACTTTCCATCTCTATTCTGCTGCTTTGAACAAAAAAGGATTAAGGCTGAAATAAGCAAAGACCCCTCTCTTTGGGACAATTGCCTGCAATATTGTTTCCATGGGCTCTGGAAAGTTTTGTGTGTTTTGATAAGCATTTAAAGATAATGCAAATTGTTGCCTATTGTTCCTCTCTCTCTCTCTCTCTCTCTCTCTCTCTCTCTCTCTCTCTCTCTCTCTCTCTCTCTCTCTCTCTCTCTCTCTCTCTCTCTCTCTCTCTCTCTCTCTCTCTCTCCTCTTGCTTGCCTTGTGTCCCATTTGGGCCAATTAACGGTTATCAGTTTTTGCCAATGGTTAATAAACAGACATCAAGCTAGATTTTTTTGCTAGCTGAACAGAGTGGCATATGTGTTTGCTGTGATCTGGATCTAAGGATTGGCTGGAAGCGTGTTGGGTGCAAACTAAACTGGAAACTACCTGTCACTTTCTACCAGGATTAACCAGACAATAGTTAACCAGACAACTGGTTAAGGAAACAGTACTGTATTTGGGGGGGGGGGGGTGTCAGAAATATTGAACTAAATAAGATATTTGTGAGTAGACATGTATAGGTTTGCAGTATTAATTATACTTATCAACGCACATTCCTGTTTTTCAGTCCTCGTCACTGTCCATGAATGAAGTTTGGATGCAAGTTTTTGGTGTATGCGACTGTTCTGAAATTTAAGATAAAATCAATACATATGTTTGCGTGTTTGCCAGAGAGACTATACTCTGCTACAAGAAGTTCTGTTCAGAATGTACAGCAAAGTTCTAAAACTTAAATCGTAAGAAAGGGAGAAAGTCTCTATGTATTTCTCTTGCATTTTGGAGGGGTTTTTTTCCCCTTTTTTCTTCGCTGAGCAAAATGCTCCCAGAATCCAGCATTCACTTCATCACTTCAAATAAAATACAGAATCCTTAATTGGTCTGTGCTTCTCCAACATGTTTTTAATGAAAACGCAGCACATAACTCTTAGTTTGTTGGCTGGCGGAGCCCAATTTACAAAAGTGGGAGTGCAAGATAAGAAAAGAGTACATCTGCAAAGCAGGCTGTGCAATGAATCACCCAGTGCCAAGGTTGAGCAGAATATAATTGAGTCCAACATCTCTGAGCACTTTCACCATAATTAATGATAATCTGTAACAGAGGAATCTGAGATTCCAGTTCAGAGAACTGTTTAATTAGGCCAAGTAATGAAAGCAGAAGCAGTACAAGAATATGGCCTGTCTCATGATTAATGATTCATGCTACTGAACACAAAAGTGCCGCACTGTTAACTCTAACGGATGCTGCATCTCCCTGGCATTTACAAAATAGTGAAATGCATGCATTTTTGTATTTAAAAGATGTAACTGGCAGTATCCTTTTCTGAGCTATTTACATGATAAATATGGTTCCAGAGCTACCTGTCGTCTTCCCAGGTTCTTTTGCTCTGGGGTACTTTAAGATAAATATGGTACCTGCCTCAACAGCAACATTAAGATACAGCCACTGAATAATTAACACTTTTACTTTTCAAGTTAGTCACCCAGGACAGCTTTCTTTTAGACTTGCCTTCCCCAAGCTGACGCCCTTTTTGAAATGTGTGGGACTGCAGCTCCCGGCATTCTCGGCTATGCTATGGGATGGGGACAAGTATTTGCAGGTTAAGAAATAGGCTACTTATCAACTTAATGGCATGAATGGCTCCCCTTGGCACAATGATGGGGTTCACGAATGTAAATCTGATGAATGAAAATGTTTGGCTCTGTCAAAGAGCACGAGAATTAAACACAGGCATACCTCTAGTAGCAGAGGGAAGATTGGCAGCATGCAAGTCACCACCTTCAGAAGCTAAGACAAACTATGGGTATTGATCCATTCGATGGTGATTTACTTCTTTCGCCCTAGAAGTATAAGGAAAGGACTAAAGATTGAAGCTAGTTCTCTGCTATTCCTTACAAAACACCCAATCATACAGAAAAGATAGGAATATTTAGTGTGCCATTGAGTGAAACTGGATGCCTTTCCCAGGGGTGGGTTCCAACTTACCTCGCTGCCAGTTCACTTCCTCCCGCACCGGGTGGCTGCGCCTCATGCGCAGTACAAAAAACCCCAATTTTTTTTAAAAAAACCCACAAAAAACAAAATGGTGACACATGCTCAGTGCTGGAAACTCAGCTTCTGCGCATGCACAGAAGAAAAATGTTTTTTTTAATTTGAAAAAAAAATTTTGAAAAGAAAATTAAAAAAAAGATGGCAGCGCCCACGGTCCGGCACCGACCGATCCGGTTCGGTGACATCACTGTGACTTCACCAGCAGGTCGCTACCGGTTCAGGTGAACCGGTCCGAACTGGGAGGAACCCACCCCTGGCCTTACCTATCATGATCACTGCAGAAGCTTTAGTTTAAAAAAAAGTTTGTTCACTAATGTTTCTGTTGACCATGGAAGTAGGTCTCTGTAGGAGTCTCCAAAGCTCCATGTTTCAGCACCTACTCAGAAAACTTTATCTGCTTTATCAGAAAATGACCCATGTGTCCTTTCATTTTGGCTCACAGGCTGTCCTCTTCTCTTCTCTTCTCTTCTCTTCTCTTCTCTTCTCTTCTCTTCTCTTCTCTTCTCTTCTCTTCTCTCTCTTCTCTTCCCTCTTCTCTTCTCTTCCCTTCTCTGTTCTCTTCTCTCTTCTTCCCTTACTCCTCCCCTTCCCTCCTCTCCTCCCCTCCCCTGCCCTCCCTCCCTCCCTCTTTCTTTCTTTCATTCTTTCTTTCCCTCCCTCCCTCCCTCCCTCTCTCTTTCTTTTAGAGAGGGGCTGTAGCCCCCCCCTCTAAAAGAAAGGACCACAGTGTGGGGGCGTGGTGTCCGTGCATTGGCATGTGCAACAATGTAAAACAGGTGAAATCTAGAAAGTGTTTTCTAAATTAATCTCTTGTTTTTCTTCTTTGTCACTGTATATTGGCCATCTTAATTGAACCTCAGTACTAATAATCCCATTGTTTTCTACAGAGTAGCTTCAGTGTAATATACACAAGGGCAGCTCTCATCCTATCCAATAAAATCATATGCTAAATGTAGCCATAATTCTAGTTTTATCTCAGATAAAGTTTTATCTTAGATAACTTCTGGGTAGAATGTTGATCATTTTAAAATATTTTTAAAACTGATACAACATTATTTCTCCTGGGTCTAGTGATATAGTGCATATTTATACACCAGAGTAAATCATTATTTCAATGAATTTAGGTTTCTTTCCTCCTTGTTGTGTAGCCACATGCAGACATTAACCTCCTTACCTTTATCCGCTATTCAAAAGAAATTATATATACCCTTTATGTTTTTTTTTAAAAAAGATTTTAGTCTAAGCAGTAATCAACTAGAATTTTAATTGGCTACATTCTATTCCTATGGTTTTTGTTTGCAATGAGAGATGTAAAATAAAGTGAAGATCTCTTTACTGCACAAACTTTTACTTAACTTAAAATACATATCTGACATGAAGTATAGAACAGTCTTCACAAAGCAAGGAAACTCAGAATATGGTGATAATATTAGAAAATCTGTGTCATTGCTCCAGGTTTTGTCAACCTACTATTGTGTCTTCCCATTGGCAGGAAAGCTGCCCTGCTATTAAATACACCTTTCTGGAAAAACACTAAAATGGAGTCATATGGAATGTACCATCTTGGAAGACTAATCAGTTTATAATGTATGCAATTCCCAGCCCCTTCAGATTCATATATTATGACTAAAAACTTAAATTATCTTTTCAGTGGCGATGCCAGAGATTGAACACAAGATCCTTGGAAAGCTAACAAACCCTGTAACAAACAAGGACTGAAGATGAATACAAGAAGCCTTCAAATTTTGAACATGGTTCCCTGATTCATCAGGTGGCGTTTCCTCGCCACCTCATAATTTAGAATCAGATTTCCAGGACAAAAGTTGCAAGCTTTGAAGAATAGATATAGTTGGGATTCCAGTGAATGGGAAAAGAACAATTCAATTCTAGGCTTCTATAGTTACAGGGTTGCTCAGGCTTCCCAGTGGTGGCTGTTTATCCATTTTAATGCATCTATTTATTACTGTTAGTAATATTTTTCTGTCTGCAATGCGCACAATATGGTGTACATCAAAAATGTAATAAATGTTTTTTATAAAATAGCATCATACTAGGCAACACGATCTATTCTCCACTCTTATACCTATCAAACATTGGACTAACTAACAAGAACAGTGGTTTTATGAGATAATAAAATTTAAAATATACTGCCTGCCATGGAACTACAACTCCCAGCATTCCTGAGAAGGATGAATGTTTACTGGCTCAATATGGTAAAGTGATAGTGTATAAAAAAAAACTAATGATAAATTTGAACCACTGATTTGCACATGTTTTCCTCGCAATGGCTAATCATTCAGGTATTTCCTTTGGGGGGAAAACTATAATCTCTTCTTGAAACAAACAAAAAAAAACCTCCAGCAGTGAGAGCTTCTTATTTTCAACCCCTCAAATATCAGCTAGCAAAGAATATGGAACACAGAAAACCAAGAACGGCTTTGCGTGTTGCGCTGAAGTAGGGAAAGTGGAAGAACAGAACTCGGCAATCTTCTGCCTTGGAGAGTAGGTTTAGAGATAGGCTGACATTTAAGAGGAGATGTACAAATGGTGATATAATCAGGTTCTGAAATTTATTATGGAAAGAACAAAATAAAACAAACGTATGTTTTATGAATGAAAGGGGTACTCTGAATAGAAATAAGGTAAAGGATTAAGCTATAAACACCTAAGATTCATTGTTTGCCTGACAAGATTTTAGCATTACCTTCATCTACTCTTTATATAGTATATGGTGTATCAGGAATGGGATATGAGAGAGAAATAAAATGAAAATTCCATGTGAGAAACTTTATTCATTGCATATTACTGTATATTAACCAGGTAACAGTAAAATATTTTGAATTATGGACTGGCTGAGAAGGAAGGAACAGAGATCTAGTATTAACAGAATTAATGATAAGATAACAAACTTTCTTACCTTTACAATGATTGGTCTGACATTTTTTTAGCAATCCAAGAAATTGTTGCACACTAGAACACATCTGTAAGGCATTGAAAATGAAAAAAAAATCTGTGATAAAAGGTTGTTCAATTAATCAATAAATCATTAATATGAGAGAGAGAGAGAGAGAGAGAGAGAGAGAGAGAGAGAGAGAGAGAGAGAGAGAGAGAGAGAGAGAGAGAGAGAGAGAGAGAGAGTATTGAATAGGATGGGTGTACCATTATAATGCTTGTTTTGTTTTGTTTTGTTTTGTTTTGTTTCTGCATATGCTATTATTCTGCTTCAGTCGGGAATTTAAGAGGTTTACAAAAGCTATTTAAAAAAACCAACCATATAAATATCAATTCCACTTTAGAATTGGAATAGTAACCACAAACAACAATAATCAGTGCCCACCAGCGGTGGGCTGCTCCCGGTTCGGCCTGGTTCTAAGAACCGGTAACGCCGGTGGTGGGAGGCTCCGCCCACCCACCCGGGACACTTCTGGGCATGTGCAGAAGTGTTGTGTGCGTGTGAGCGCGCTCACAAATTGGTAGTAAAGGGTATTAGAACCCACTACTGGTGCCCACACAGATCCAAAAATACATACATCATCAATTCCTCAATCTTTGAATGCCTGCCTAAGCAATTAGGTTTTTACAAGCTGATCTTTGCACATGACACAGAGCTCTTGCTTCTGAGGTCCTTCCAGTCATACCTTGGGGTTTTCCTCCTCTCTCTCTCTCTCTCTCTCTCTCTCTCTTTCTCTCTCTCTCTCTCTCTTTCTTTCTTTCTTTCTCACTCTTTCTATCTATCTATCTCTCTTGGTGCCTTCAACATAGCCTTCAAGTCAATGTTATCTTGTGATAACTGCCAGGATTAATCCTTGCAGTTTTCTTGACAAGATTTCAGAAGTGGGTTGCCACTACCTTTTTCCTAGGGCTAAGAGAGAGAGAAAGTGACTGGCACAAGGTCACCTTACTGGATTCGTGCCTAAGGCAGGTCCAGGACTTATGGTCTCCCGATTTCTAGACTTGGTCTTCACCACTACACCAAACTGAGAGATGGAGACCTTTAATATAGTCTGTCTACCATCACACCTTGATTGGGTAGACTCTGACTGGAGCAGATACCTAGTTCTAAGTCATGTAGGACTTCATAAGTTATTACTAGCACCTTGAATTTCATCCAGAAACAAATTGATAGCCAATACAATTGCCATATTACTGGAGTGCAGAATTATATAGATGTTCCTACTATATTAGCACACATCTAATCCTGTACCAGCTGATGTTTTAGTGATGAAGTATTGGTTCTTATACCAGTATCTTTCATTCCAGAATGATCATACTTGTCAGAACAACTGGAGATGGACAAATGGTCTTCTAGACACAGCTTCCATCTGCTGTTCTAGTAGGAGGTGTTCATCCAAGAAAGCCCCCAGATTACAGACAAGTTCCTTCAGGGAAAATGGAATCCTATCTAGATGCTGTCACCACCCCCATAATAAGTTAACTTCCAGGTTAAGCCACTCCATTTTCTTTGGCTCTCAGACTGTTTTTTCCTTATCAACTCCAAACATCGGATCAAGACGTCTATTAGATCTCTACTGGAGTAAAGGTCTACAAATGTGTTTCAGTATATCGATGATACTCTGATCTTAACCAATCAACTCATTTGTCCCATCAGCCACAATTTTGATTTATTAAGTCAAATGGAAGAAAGGTTTATTTTATTGATTTAGAAAATTTATATTGCCGCCTACTCACACATAACGACTCAAGGCTGCTTACAAGAATATAAAAACATCATATAAAAGAAATAAAAAGAATAAAAAGAAAAATAATAAAATAATAACCTCCCACCCCAGTGACAGCACACATTCATACTAGCCATTTAATGGGCTCAATCCCACTCTGGGTTCCCCAGGCCTGCTGACAGGGCTTCTGAAAGAGTGTTAGAATGGGGGCCAGTCTAATCTCCAGGGGGATGATGTTCCAGAGAGAGGAAGCCACCACCCTTTTTCTGGGTCCCGCCAGATGTATCTCCTTAGGGGACGGGACCTGCAACATTTCTTGCCTCCCTCCCACTCTGACTCTAGTGGGTCAGGTAGATGTGACCAGCAAGAAACAGTCCCTCAGATAACCCAAGCCATGAAGGCAGAATTGGGTTCCACTTACCTTTGCCACCGGTTCGCATTGCGATATTTTGCACGCATGCGATTGCTCCGCTCGTGCGCACGCATGCATCCCCTCGTGCAATTCTGCTTCTGCGCATGCTCAGTAGCTATAATCAGCCTGAAACACAGCGGAGGAGCTGATCAGCTGTGCTTCGGGCAAAGGAACAAAGGTAAGTATAAACCCGGGGGCGGGCGGGAGGGCCCATTTTCAAGCAGCAGCAGAGGAAAAAACTTCCAAACAGAAAAAAATCCAAAAAAAGATGGCGGCGCCCACGGACCGGCACCGACCGAATCAGATCCGTGACGCCATTGTGACATCACCAGCGGGTCACTACCAGTTCAGGCGATCCGGTCTGAACCGGGAGGAACCCACCCCTGCATGAAGGGCTTTAAAGGTGACAACAAGCACCTTGAATTGCACCCGGAAGCAAATCAGCAACCAATGCAGTTCCCACAGGAGAGATGATACATGTGCACACTGAGGTCTGCACAAAACCATGCGGGCCACTGCATTTTGCACCAACTGGGTCTTCTGGATGCTTTTCAGGGGCAGCCCCATGTAGAGCGCATTGCAATAGTCAAGACGGGAGGTGACTAGGGCACGAGTGACTGTGAGTAGGGATTGTCAGTCCAGGAAAGGTTAGATTGACTAAAGGTTTGACTTCTCATCCATTGTACATTCTGCTTTTCAACAACTGAAATGTTGCTTCTGATACTAAACCCTTGCAGACAGTCTAGAAGGATGCTATCTATGGTCAATGATATCAAAAGCCACCTAGAGATCCAGAGGGCAAGTAGGATTTTGCTCTCCCTATCAAAGTCCCAATATAGATTGTCAGCAGAGTGACCAATGGAGTTTCTATTCCTGTTTGGACCTGAGTCCCTACTGAAAAGTTCCAGATAATCTGTTTCTTCCAGAGCCATTTGTACCTTTCACTGTCAATTTCTTCAGGACTAACAGAGTCACTTTTCCCCCAGATAATATCACCAAACATTGCCCTCTCACCTCTTTCCCTCTGTTCAACTGGTTTTGAAATCTGAGCAAATGCTAATGTTTATAAGTTACAACAATTCACTGTAATACCAAAACTACTTTTTTTTAAAAAAAATAGAATTTACAAGAAAGTTCTGAATCCTTCCAATTCAGTTTCGGTGATGAAAATAAACTCCTAGACTCAGAACCTGCTTAGAGTGGAAATCCAACTATGTTTTTTTAAGCCAAGAAATTCTTTTAAGCAATTCAGTGATACTTTTGTGTATTTTAAAAAAATTAAATGTAACTCTGAAATATTTACATGGCCTTGTAATCAATTTATATCTATATTTAACAAAGAACTGTGGCTATCTCACAGTCTATTTATTCTTCTGTGCAACTCATAATATACTGTTTTCCTACACAAAATAGATACTAATGTTTTAATAATTCTCAAAAGCACACTGATTTTCTCATAAAGAGAACATTGTGATTAATTTGAATAGGTAGAGGAAAAATATTGATATTGGTCTTTTCCAATGGATAAGAAATGTATGGACAGAAAGGTAAAGGATATTGTACTTCAGGACTATCCGGATTGCCTTTTTCCTCCTCTCTCGTAGAAAAATTATAATGTCTTATTGTTGTCCTTGGTATGAGAAAACATTTGATGGGATTCTATTAATAATTACTGATTTTATCTCCAAGGGTTTATATCCAGAAATCTGGAATATACATTTTCTTTTCAAAGTCTCCCAGTTCTGAACAACCAGGCCTCTTTCTCCCCACTTTTTGAGACGAGTTTAAAAGCAAATTCCTTCTTCTCTGTATTCATTATCTATAATTTGGTAAGGTATGGCAGAATAGCACTGCAGATTTTCCCAATTTAGAGAGCAGAGTCTTTCAATGGGTCAAAAGAGTAGACTGACAAGTTCACATAGAGCAAATTCACCTGCATGTGAAGAAAAGGATTACTTCTGAATAGATAGGAAATGTAACATTTTAAATTTTCATTATTTATCATGCTTTTATTATTGTCCTTCTTACCTGTACTCCAGGATTAATCTGAGACGACAATAGATCTGACTGAATGCCATATAAACATTTCAAAAATATTTCCCAGATGTTAATGAAGCTTAAGCTTTACCTTTAAAGCTATTTTGAAGACATCATCCTCAAAATCATCAATGATTTATTCTCAGGAAGCACTGTGAAGCCAATTGAATGCTTTTGCTGAAAAAAGGCAATAGTATGAAAGGCATTTATATCGAGGCAATGGCATCTCTCTACTTGGTAGGACCAGTTTGCTGATATCTTAACGAAAAATATAGAGATATTTTCAGAATGCAAAGGGAAGGAAGCGGGTGTTCCTCTGTGGCATAATGTAATCAGCTAGATTTATTGTCTTTGTAAAATCAATAGCTATTTTTATTAATCATCTTTAGATATCATGATGCTCCAACTATATCTCTTTCAATGACTAATACAATAAATTTCCCATTTTGATGTGTCTTGACATTTGAGGAAATTAAATGGAGCATTAAGTAGGATCCTCTTTGGGGGGAAAAGAAGTGGCAGAATGATTTTTGACTTATTAACTTCTTTGGCAAACTGGCAGCATCTTCAAAACATGGCTCCGGAGGCGCTATTTATTATTCTTCCCATCTTTGATATATTCCTCCGGATCAGATGGTTTTAGTTTTGCCAATATGTACATAGATCTAGATTTATTTTCTCATCAAAAGCAATATCTTCTGGCTTTATTTTCTGGTATTTCTTTTCATATGGAGAAGACTGCTTAGTCATTAAAACTTAAGATGATCTTTTAAAGAGGCGTCTGTGAGGTTTTTAAATGCACATTCTCTCAGAAGCTATTTTCCTTCTGTGTAATCACAGGCGGTATAACTATGGATCAGGTAGATTAATCAGAGATCAGCTTCATTGTTAAAGTTATCTTCTTTGGACCTTGTTTCCCTTTGGAATAAGATCTTAAAATCTGTAGGAAGGTGGAAATATCGGTATTACGATGCTTCTTTATATTTTAAGTTCAAACCCTGAAATTTAAAGAACTGTACAGAAATAGTCAATGAAATTTCATATTTATTTATTTATTTATTTATTTGGAGGTTCTTCTATGCCACCCGACTCCTTAAGGACTCAGGGCGGCGTACAACATTTTAAGAAAACAACCAAACAAATCAGTAAAAACAATTTAAAAAACAATTAAAAACACATATAACACCATACATACATGGGGGAGACATCAGATGTAATGTTGTCTCAGAATCACCCCGCCTGCAGGAAGAGCCATGTCTTAATGGCTTTTCGGAAGGCCAGCAAGGTGGGAATAATTCGGTTCTCTGGGGGGAGTTGGTTCCAGAGAACAGGGGCCCCTACAGAGAAGGCCCTCCCCCTAGGCCCCAACATATAACTTCAAACCCAACAGGCTGAATCTTCCTGAAACTCTCCAAAGCCTTTCCACATCTTGAAACTTCCAGAGTGACTATCCAACTACTTCCAAAAAGCCTCCAACAGGACTTGAGAAGTGGATCCCCCCCCCCCCCCCCAGTGAACTTCCTTGATCCCTTGATCCCTGGCTACTTTTCATCCTAGAGGTAACATCAACTCAACATGGTTATCCCCAGAGATTCTCTTTTTTTAAAGCCAATCAAGTTGATGGCCATCCCTACTGTATATGGTCTGATACACTTCCATTGGATGATGATGTACTCTGTTATTAAGAAATAACAAGGCTATCCATCAGGTTGGACTGGGATGTGCAGGGGTGGGTTCTACTTACCTTCCCCACCAGTTCGCATCGCGACGGAAGTGCACGTTTTGCGCGCACGCACACGCTCGCTCCACGTGCGTCCCCTTGTGCAATTTTGTTTCCATGCACGCTCAGTAGCTGGAAATCAGCCCAAAACACAGCTGAGGAACTGATCAGCTGGGCTTCGGAAGAAGGAATAAAGGTCAGTATAAACCCAGGGCCAGGAAGGAGGGCCCTCTTTCAAGCAGCAGAACAGGAAAAAACTTCCAAAAAGTAAAAAATTCAAATAAAAAATAAAGAAGAGATGGTGGCGCCCATGAACCAGCACCAACTGATCCAGTTCAGTGATGTCACCAGCGGGTCGTTACCAGTTCGGGTGAACCCGTCCAAACCGGGAGGAACCCACCTCTGGGGGGGTGTTGGGGGGGGGAATGGCAGCTGGGGCTATGCAATCAGAGCCCTGCTTATTTATGTGATGCACATTTAAAAAAATAACTGGCCTTCAATTATTCAGTTGTAAATACTAACTAGACTATTCTTACATCCCAGAGACAGCCCTGTGAGAAAAGGGGGGTGGACTTGAATGTTCAAGATTATATCCCTCCATAATTTATCATAATTTATTTATTTATTTTTTGCTCCTCTAAATCAGGAAGCTAACAAATGTTGTACTCTTTTTTGTAATCTTCTACCATTTGAATGACTCTTCTGGTGGTTTTTCCGGCAATATTGTAGCTACTATATTTTGTTATACCACGAATTTGTATAAAACCGCTACAATCTTGGTGATTTTATCCCTAGCATGGAACTAGCCTTTCAGAACTAACTCGTTGTAGATCAGCCTTTGCATTGTTTTTCAAACAGACAAAAAGAGTATTTGCCTCCAGATATCTTACTTTATTACATCACAATACCATGAAACCGTTTTTAAGTTAGCAAAGCATATGTTGTCCATATGGAACCAAGCAGAGTTGTTGGTGATGCTCCTGCCCATGGCCAGCTGAGATTCTCCATTGTCAAATTTAGTTGAATCTCCACTGGTTGGAGTACTTTGGAGGTGCAGACCTCCCATCAGCTTTGTGGCTGCTACTAAAGAGAGCCAATTCAGTCCCACTGCAACAAGGGGCCTATTTTTATGGGATTCAGATCAGTGGTGGGATTCAAGTGATTTAACAACCGGTTCTCCCTAATGACTGGCTGGGTAGGCGTGGCTATGGAGGTCATGTGACTGAGTGGGCATGGCCAACTTGATGTTATTCACAGCAAGGTGGGGCGGTGCAGTCAGGCCAAAGCAGCGTTGACGTTGGCTGGAGCCTTAGTATGGGAGCGAAGCGCTGCATGGCCCCACCCCTTGCCCCTCACCTCCCAGTCACTCCTCACCTAGCCTGAGAAGGGTGACGGCAGGGGAGGGAGACTTGCTCCGGGTGGGGTTGGAAATCTCCGCCGTAGAGGGTGGTGCAAGAAGTGGTGCAAGGAGTAGTGCAGCCCCTGCCAGCTGGAGCAAAGTAATGGCACTGTTGCGGCAAGTTGGGGCGGTGCAGGCGACCAAAGCGGCAGTGGCGATGGCTGGAGTCTTAGTGCGGGAGCGAAGTGCCCCTGTATTTACCTCGGTCACAGCAACAGCATTCCGCCTTTGTTGCAGTACATTTGCACTCAAGGCAGACCTTGCCTCCTGCCACTTCGGGCTCGGAGCTGTAAGCTGCGTCCGGGAAGCACAGTGGCTGAGAGAAGAGGCTGGATTCTCCGGCACCTCATCTCTTGCTGGGTCTCTCTGCCTGACAGTCAGGTTCTTTTAAAAAGATTTTTGCAGCAGGAAATGGTGGGCGGCTACTTCTGGCCTTTGTTGGTGCTTCAGTCACTCAGGGAAATGTGCAACCTGGTCTCCACAACGAGACACTGGCCTGCCACTGCCGCCGCATTGCCTGCTCACTGGCCCAAACCATGTCATGGCTGACTCTGCTGCTGTTGCTGGGGGAGAGCCCACATTGTGGCTCTGCGTCATAATGGGCTCCAGGAGGAGTAGGGGAACCCGTCTCCCCCTGCGTTCTAAATTTCACTGTGCTGTGCAAGGCGCTGCACAGGCCACTTTGGCCATGAAGCTGCAATAGCAGTGGTAGTGGGTGGTTCAGGCCACTGGGACGGCAATGAAGCTGCGGCAGTCGGTTCGGGCTGGCAATGAGGAGGCGGTGGTGGCAGGCAGTTCGGGCCGGCAGCCGCAGCAGGCCAGTGTCTTGGGACGGAGAGCACATCACTCCCTGGGCAACTGAGTCATGCCCAGCTGCACCAACAAAGGCCAGAAGCAGCTGCCCGCCATTTCCTGCTGCAAAAATCTTAAAAATCTGGGACGTGTGAAAGGCAGCAGAGATCAGCAAAGAAAGACTCACCAGGCAGGCAGGGAGCTGGGCCATGTGGGAGGCAGCAGAGATCAGTGAAGGAAGACTCACCATGCAGGCAGGGAGCTGGGCCGCATGGGAGGCAGTGGAGATCGGCGAAGGAAGACTCACCAGGCAAGGAACTGGGCCGTGTGGGAGGTTGCGGCGAGCGAACGAGGGAGCCAGAGAGCAGCAGCAGCTATACTGTGGCCATGATTCTAGGCACTGGCCAAGGCGGGCGAGGTGATATAAGGAGGGACTCCTGGGATGGGAGGGGTGAGGTCAGCCAGTGGTGGAATTAGCCGGTTCTCAGAACTTCGCAAAAAGTTAACAACTGGTTTGCCCGAACTGGTGCGAACCTGCTGAATCCCACCTCTGATTCAGATGGAGGTAGCATCTCTTTCTTCTGCCAGCATCATATGCTCACAAATCCACCTAGTGCAGTCCTTAGTTTTGCACTTGTAACAGTAATGTCTTACATAAGCTTTCACAAATTTCTGTTCTTTTCAATTTTCATTTTCACTTTAAACCTCCATATCCTGTGGACACCCATGCAAATGGCCCTCCCAAAAGTTTTTACTACCAAGTTCTGAATGTTATGACCAGAGGGATAGGAATGCATTGGATTTTTTTATTGAGGGGTCTTATCTTTGTAAGCCATCCAGAATCACTGTGATTCTAAATAAATAAATAAAAAGATCTATAAATATTGCTGATGAACTACACGTAACATGAGAGGCCTTCTTCTTTCTACTTTCAATCTGGGGATCCGTTGTAAATTATTAATATTTTTTCAAAATATTTGTCATATCGGAGATGAACAAAATAATGTCTGACTTAACTTCAAATTCCTGTCGGTTTTTTAAATGATTGATAAGGAAAGGGGATATGCATATAAAATGCTTCTCATGTGGCCTAACTCACATTCCATACATCATCAGTAATGCACACATCAAATAGTGAACATAACAGTACATATCACTGCAACAATGTAGTCACTACTATCCAGTAAACCTTCTTTAAGAACACAATCAAGTGTGAAAACACCAGTGTTTTCTCCTGTTGCTTATATAATCTGGAAGGTGGTTTGTGTTTTTTTTTTGCTTGTTTGTTTATCTTCCCATATTAAATAAAAACTGGAAGCTATTCAAATTAATAATTTACTACCCACACAATATTCAAAGTAAGAAGGCTATTCAATAAATACTAAGCAAAACCAAGCACACTGTATTATAGCCTAGAGAGCTAACATTATTATCACGTATTTACAGGCATTCAGTTCAAACACAACTAGTCAACAGCAGATACCATGGGAAGAAAACGCTTTTGTACTTTCAGGGATAGCTGCTGTTAGAAGAATAATTTGGGGTTCCCACTTGAGCCGGGGTTGTGCAAGAATAAATAAAAATGAAATCCAGACAGCTGTGAGGAAAGGAGAAATATTTATTCCCAAAAGCAAAGAGGTTTGCTTTGTGGGCAGCTGCAGAGAAAATGGGGTACAGAGACATTGTTTTAGAGGGAGAGCTTATTCTGGATGTGGAAACATGTACATCAGTGGTTCCCAAACTTTTTCAGTCCACCGCCCCCTTGGTGCTACAAACTCATCCTCACCGCCCCCCACCCCACCCCCTCAGGTGACCGGGTGGGCGCGACCAACTTGTAAAGTGTGGTGAAACTCACTTAACAACCAAAATGTTAGGCTCAATTGTGGTCATAAGTCTTTCTTTCGTTCTTTCTTTCTTCTCTACCTTCCCCCTTCTTTCTT
Source organism: Diadophis punctatus similis (assembly GCA_023053685.1). NCBI lineage: Eukaryota > Metazoa > Chordata > Lepidosauria > Squamata > Dipsadidae > Diadophis > Diadophis punctatus. The sequence goes on along the minus strand of JALIGW010000001.1, from coordinate 195,032,895 downwards.
TCTTTTTCTTTCTGATTTCTTCCTACCATCTTTCTTTTTCTTTCTTTCTTTTCTTTCTTTCTGTCTGTCTTCCTTCTTTCCTACCATCTTTTTTTTCTTTCTGTCTGTCTGTCTTCCTTCCTACCTACCATCTTTCTTTCTTTCTTCCTCCCTCCCTCCCTCCCTCTTTCTTTCCTTCTTCCCTCCCTTCCCTTCCCTCCCTCCTTTCTTTTTCTGTCTGTCTTCCTTCCTACCTACCATCTTTCTTTCCTTCTTCCCTCCCTCCTTTCTTTTTCTGTCTATCTTCCTTCCTTCCTACCTACCATCGTTCTTTCTCTTTCTTTCTTTCTCTTTCTTTCTTTCTTTCTTTCTTTCTTTCTTTGCTTTCTTTCTTTCTTTCTTTCTGTCTTCCTTCCTTCCTCCCTCTCTCTTTCTTTCTTTCCTTTTTCTTTCCTTCTTCCCTCCCTTCCCTTCCTTCCTGCCAACCGTGGCCAGGCCGCCACCGCCGCTCATCCAGGCCGATGGCTTGGTAAGTGTTCTCCGAATCGTGCAACAGGTCGCAAAGCGCCATCAAGGCCGGCTGCCACGTCAGCAGCTCGGGGTGCTGCAGCTCTTCATTGAGCTTGGGGAGGCCTTGGCGGCTGAAGGCCACAGGCGCCTTGGTGGGGTCGATGTCGGGGGGCAGCTGGGCTGAGATCCGTGGTGCACCATGCCGAAGGGGAGCCCGCCGAATTGCACTTGCTGGGTTGCTAGGTGCCGGGGATGCCAGGCGGGAAAGTCCGTGCACGTGCAGTCTTCCTGCGGGTCTGTGAGTGCTCGCCCAAGCAGCTTCAGGAGTGGTCGGCTTCCCTCGTCACTGTGCCGTGCTCAGTACCTAGCACTTGTAACTCCGTCACATTCCATGCTCTTGGGTGCAGGGCAGCCCATTCTGAAAGAAAACATCTCGAGTTTTCTTTCAGAATGGGCTGCCCTGCCCACAAGAGCAAGGAACACAAGAGAGCTTCAAATGCTAGGTAGGATGCCCATCGCGCGGTGGGACACAGTTTGGGGTGACCAGTCATGCGGGGTGGGGCAGAGCAGAGCCTGGGCAGGGGCTGGGTGGGCCACGAGACGGGCATCATACCTAGCACTTGTAACTCAGTCGCATTCCACGCTCTTGTGTGCAGGGCAGCCCATTCTGAAAGAAAACATCTCGCGTTGCTTTCAGAATGGGCTGCCCTGCACACAAGAGCGAGGAACGCAAGGGAGCTTCAAGTGCAAAAGCATGGCGAACCACCAACCACCCCCCTGGCCCCTCTCACCACCACCCTGTCGGCTCCCTTGCCTCTCACCACCCCCCTAAGGCTTCCCACCGCCCCCCGGGGGCGGTACCGCCCACTTTGGGAACCACTGATGTACATGATGATTCTAGGGTGACATTGGAGGGGCATGGGTGTGTTGTTTATGATATTTATTCTTGTGAACAAGCAGTTCTGTTAGAACATTTTAATTAAATCTACTTGTGTTTAAGGGGACTCGGTGGCTCAGTGGCTAAGACGCTGAGCTTGCCGATCAGAAAGGTCAGCAGTTCGGCAGTTCGAATCCCTAGTGCCGCATAATGGAATGAGCTCCTGTTACTTGCCCCAGCTTCTGCCAACCTAGCAGTTCAAAAGCATGTAAAAATGCAAGTAGAAAAATAGGGACCACCTTGGTGGGAAGGTAACAGCGTTCCGTGCACCATCGGCGTTTAGTCATGCCGGCTTCATGACCACGGAGACATCTTTGGACAGCGCTGGCTCTTCGGCTTAGAAATTGAGATGAGCACCGCCCCCTAGAGTTGGGAACGTAGCACGTACGTGTGAGGGGAACCTTTACCTTTACCTTATTTGTGTTTAAGAGCTTCTCCTTTGATATGTGGATTAGGTCTAGGTAACTTATTTGGGGGTTTAAGTAAGTTTGAGTAAAAGGTTTTCCCCATTTGCTATTTTTACTTGATTAATTTGGTTTCAATCATCAAATGGAGAACTTGATTCTCAGTCCATTGTGGATTTGGTTAAAGTTTGAGAGAAGATGGAGACAGTATAAGGAATAAAATATATTTTGATATAAAACTTCCCACACTGACAACCACTGACTGACAACAGGCCCAGCCTGAATCCCTACATCATGGCAGGGGAAGGTAGTTGGCTGGGTTTCTCTTCTATTCTTTGCCTGGATTTCCCCAAATCCTGCTGTAAGATCGTACAATTACTATAGGTCATGAACACAAAATGCCAGGAGCATTTCCAGCTGTGATTGTGCAATTGCTTCCCCAAAGTCGCCTTGTAATGTGGCAATAATAATACCCCAGCTGTAGCCACAATCACGGAAATCACTGACAGTGTCAGTAATGTAGAAAACCCCATGTCAGCTTAACCGGCACTTGCCAAAAGGCATTCATCAAATTCACTGCTTCTCTCTCTCTTTCTCTCTCTTTTTTTTAATCTACCGTTTTAAATGGTTTGGTTTTATTGTTGGAGTTGTAAAAGAAACGTGTAAGGTAAATAGGCCCTGGCTGAATCACATTCATCACTTCTCTCTTTCCCTCCCTCCCTCCTTCCTTCCCTCCTCTCGCCCCTCCCCCCTCCTCCTCCCCCATCCTCACACACACACACATGCACGTGCACACGCACACACAGAGTTAAAAGCACAAAATGAAAGTTTTAACTTCAGTAGTTCCGAAGCGTTCTCTGTAGCCACAATGGATAGACAGTCAGCATTTGAACAAGACATTGAACACAGATGACTGAGCTTCTTTGTGCTTTATGTTCTTCTCCAAAATGGGAAGGATAAGACATGTTAACTCCCTTACCAGCCAATTGGCTTTGAAATCAGCCAGATGGTTCTGAAAGTAGGAAGGAGAACATGCTGGAGGAAGAGAGAGAAAGGACTGTGGCACTTCTGTACTCGCAGCAAAATGCAAGTGAAGCAGTCAGTGACAAACAGCTGAGTCGGCAATCCCAGCTGCATTTGGGGGGGGGGGGAAACATACCCCCTTGAAGATAATGGGTTGAGTTCTGAGCAATGCTCAGGACTGAGCTACAAGGTTTCTCCTCTTCCAGCCAGTTCTAATGGCTGCAGATGCAGCCCATTGTGCAAGCAGAAAGAACAATAAGGAAGAAATACTGTGAATTGGAGAATTGAAGAAGCTAAGTTGAAACAAGATCATGAGGGCCCATCCTCTGATTGCAGAATGAAAATGACCCTCTAACCATTTTTGAATGGCATGTTCCTGTGACATTGTCTGTGCCTCATCCTCAGGCCACAGTGGAGGAAGCATAAAGTCATATTTAGTTGTTCTAATGTCAAAGTAGTATTGTCCCATTTTTCCCCCATATATATTTTCTTATGGCCATGAATTAGATGAATTATATCACTAATTTCCGAGATATACCCACGTAACACCTATTCTCCGCCAGCTGCATTGGTTGCCCATTTGTCTCTGGACACAATTTAAGGTGTTGGTTTTGACCTTTAAAGCCCTACATGGCTCAGGGCCGGGTTACCTCCGGGACCGCATCCTACCACACACCTCCGTTCGACCAGTTAAGTCCCACAGAGTTGGTCTCCTCCAGGTCCCATCAGCCAAACAATGCCGGTTGGTGGGTCCACGGGGGAGAGCCTTCTCTGTGGGAGCCCCATCTCTCTGGAACCAACTCCCACCAGAGATCTGGACTATCCCCACTCTTCTGGCCTTCCGCAAAGCCGTAAAGACATGGCTCTTCCGGCAGGCGGGGTGAAGAAGATCGGATTCCCCCTGGATGAATGGTTTTTGTTGCTTTTTAAAAACAATTTTATGTTATGATTTTAAATTGTTTTTTATTTACTGTACTGTTCTTATTCATGCTGTACACCGCCCTGAATCCTACGGGATTGGGCAGCCTATAAGAACTTTTAATTAAATTAAATTAAATTAACAATCTGATTGCTGACAGGTTCAGGTATTGGAATCCGTCCATCTCCTAATTGTCATTTGAGGCTGCTGCAAGCACTCTGCCTCTGGGATCTGTCTGTTGGGATCTGTCCTCCGTGGCCAGCCTGCCCTGGGATCCAGATGAGATTGGAGACATGCATTCTATAGAGGTATCTGTCCATGGAAGACCTGGCTGGTACTTTCCAAGTCTTATGCAGGCTCCTTTTAAATGGGCAGAAAAGAAACCCAGCTCACAATTGCCAGTACAGAAGACAGATGTGAAGTGAAGAATGAGAGAGATACCTCAGAGAGGTTATTGTGCAACGTAGGTTCAACACTCTTTCATGAGAAGACTAAACCCAGCTTCAGAAGGAGCCTAAGGGCCTATGGAGATTCTCAATCATTGCAGTCATGGTTGTCACAAAGGTGCTTTTTTTAAAGGCATACTGGACTTTCTTGTTTTCGCTTGAAGGCATTTCGCTTCTCATCCCAAAAGCTTCTTCAGTTCAAGCAAAAACAAAACAAAGTCCAGTTGCCTTTTGAAAAAGCACCTTTGGGACAAGGAGCCTAAGTGCAAGATCAGTGATGTGAAACACCTCTGAGCCTTTGACCTGTCACTCAGGCAGATTGATAAATAGATAAACTTGGCCATAGGAAGGAGTGATGAATGATTTACCCACTGACAGACGACTCAGGGAGTGGAGAAATGAATTCAGAAGAGTCCAAGAGTCCTTTTCTTAATTTCTCCCTTATGAAAGCTATAAGGACAGCAGCACTGACCAGACTGTTCCTGAGGTAGAATAAGGCTGAGTCATTGGCACAGTACTATTTCTGCCAGAATAACTGAGTTTGAATAATGCATACCAATCTAAAATAAAGCATAAATTCAAACTAACAAAAATTATAGATTATTTTAACATCTTTTTAGTAATTTATTTTAATAATTTTAAAACAAATAAGAATTTGTTTTTAAAAATTGCAATTGTTTGCAATTTTTTTTAAAAAAAATAACCTAATTTCAACATAATTAAATGTTTGTTTAATTTATCCAGGGCAAATGTGACTAGAGGGAGGCAGGTTGGTATATAGTCATTAAAGTATTGGATAATTTTCCTTCTTCTAGCCGATAGAATGGACATCCTCATATATTTCAGATATATGCAGTCATTGTATTAATTTCATGTGGGCCTTGGAATAATTTTAAAACTTCCTAAAATCTATCCACTTCTTTTTTGAAGCCTGCTACTTGGAAAGGCAGGAAGGGGATCAGAGAAAACAAAGACAATGACGACTTTAGAATAGATGTCACTTCCTATTTTTGACTTTTATGACTACCCATGGTTTTCAACTGTCTCATTGACCCCATATGGTGCAGAAATTTTATCCAGCAATTTTTTCCCCCTGTAAGAATTGCAAGAGTACTCTTCGCCATGATATTTCTTGGCATTAGGACTTCAAGCCATTCCATTTGCAGAAGAACCTTCAGTAGAGGCAGAATCTCACCAGATTAGCTGGATTCTTATCGGTTCATGCAGCCATAAAGATGTTATAGATAGATCCAGCATAAATCTGAGCGTTCCAATCTCCTTTTATGAATGGAATGATAAAAAGCAGGCTCAGGAGACCAAAAGGGCTCTTAAAGCTGATCAAAGGATGCCGTTAGTAGATGCAGTGAGTCTCTAGGCAGCCAAAGGGAATAGAAACAAACCCCTAAAATTCTGTTTTCTTACACAATAGGATACCAAATTCATCCCCCACCACCAAACCCCAAAATGAGTGCAATTTATCTCAGCTCCTGCAGATGCTGAAATGTTCAGTGATGACATTCAACTAATTAGTTGCAAAAATTGTAAACTTGACTGAACATGTATCTGCTTGAACCTGCAAAGAAAACATCTCAAATGGATCTGTGCTGTGTTTATGGAAAGATCAGCTGTCTTGTGGGGAAGTTCGAGAAAGGATTTACACCAACACTGAGAAATGAGCTTTTCTATCCTGCTCAAGTGGTTGATAGCTGGCACCCAGCAGGAGCGTCACATGAAGAATACAGGAAATCAATACCACTATTTCATCTAAGCAGTTTCTTTACCAATCCCTGTATAAATAAAAGTGATAATCGCCTTAGGCCCTAGTCTTGCTTAACTTTACCCTATAGGCAGCTTTTTTCTGAAGACTATAACAGGGTGGCTCGAATCCTCTTTTCCTTCCCTCCGTGACCATGTGAATGAAACAGTTTGAAGAATTCTCTCTATTGCCTTTTCTCTTTTTGCTTTGATGTATTATTTACAGATAGAGGGGAAACAAGCAGCTTTAATATGCTATTGTTTCATAATATTTTCTACCATTCTTCTTGTGCAATGCCCTGAGCATTTTAATTATTTAAAGAAGTAAAATGTTTTTTTTTAAAAGAAAGGGGGAAAAAAACCTGCTGTTCCTTAGCTTTCACTGTAACAATCCCTTTGACCGTCTGCATACTTATGTAGGAAGCCAATGAATCCCTTAAACTTCATCAGGCATAATCTTTATGATCTGTGCATTAGATTATGCTAGGAATGCATGTGAAGATTCAAAAGACTACCCTAGAGGAGCACTGCAAACTCCATTAGTTTTAGTAGAATACATTTCAGTTTTACGTTAGTAAAAATCTGGAAAAGCGAATATATGGAGAGTGCAATATAGCCAGAGATTCAGCAATAGAGGAATTGAAGAAGTGTCATCATAACACAGTAGTAAAACACCTGTGTTGCATGTAGAAGGTCCCTAGTTCAGCCCCTAGAATATCCAGGTAATGACTTCATCCAGGATTTTTTTTTTAATCCTGAAGAGCTTGTTTTAGTCTGAAAAAAAAATGAGCAAGAAGACCAATACTTTCCCTTGCGTTAAGGCAACTTTGTATGTTCTTTCCAATACAGTCTCTAAAGCACAACATAATATCTGAGGTAAATCCTACTGTATTTAATAGCTGCAAGTGATGGTTCCATTCAGGTTTGAAGGGGCTTTAAGGACATCTCTAGGTTTAAATGGGACCTTGACAAAATGCCTATTTGTTGGTCATTTTAGTATTGCTTGGCTTACCAGCTAAAATCAGCCAACAATTATTTTGCAACAATTTCTACTAGGTGGCTTGGAACAAACATTTGATGATATTTCCAGTCTAATTTAAGGGTGAACCTCATAAATTAAGACTGTGTTAGGACTGTACTGGGGTCATTTTACAGTATATGGATGCATATGCCTGCCTCCTGAACAGTTTTCACTGTTAGTTTTGACAATTATTGTAGCTCATAAATCAGCTCATAACATCTTAAAGGTATGTTAAGCCGAGAGTCACACCTTCCTTGGAGGGCAGGCAAATTCCAAAAGGAAGATGGGCATAGCCAAGGCAAGAATATTTTTTTCACTTAATTGGTGGACTCTTATTCCATTTCATAAACTAATGAATTAAAATTCAGGCATATTATTCCTCATATTTTTAATAATTCTCCCCTTTTATCACATCGCAAATTACAATCTGGGGGCAAGAGCTGTCTTGGAAACCTCCAGGGTTCATGTGTACTGGGGTTTCAGTTTCTTGCAACACATCAGTAAGCCTCTGAGCAGATATTTGTCTATTTGGGTGTGTCAAATTATTGCGTCATTCTGACACCTCCCTTCTTTCTGAGGGAAAAGATGGAATCGCGCGGTATTGCAGAATATTTTTGAAAGTCTCCTCAAGAAGGTCTGGTCTCACTTTTTTCAAATCGGCAACAGAGAACTGGTTGTTCTTGTAGCCCAATAAAATTCGTACTTACTTGGAAACAAGTGCCCCTGACTTCATGAGGTTGGTTCTCAGGTAAAGTAAATAAGTACAGGACTATAACTTTGTCACAAAGACGTTATTTTTTTAATTTAAAAAAAAATAATGTACTGTAATGATTAGCCATATCTGTTGCAAAGGCCGCTTCCTCTTACCTGTGGCTGAGTCAGCCTTGCAGGGTTTACCAATACTGCCGATCTTACCTTAAACTAAGGAAACCATCCATCGGACTTAAAGGCAGTATTTAGACGTGGCAACTCCCATCATGCGCCTCAAATAAATCTTCTTTTTTTCTCCTCCTTCCTTTCTTTTTTGACCCGAGCCTGGCTGCTAGTGCACATGAAAGAAATTACAATAGCTTCTCAGTCACTGCTGCTTGGGTTCCTTGTGCACTACAGCATTTGTCATTGCCAAAACAGCAGAGTTTAATTAAGTGTTGTGAGCAGCCTAGTGAGAAACACACTTTAAATTAAACCTCTGTACGTGCGACTATTGGTTCTTTGCCTTTGGAACAATCAGCAGGGTATTGGCATAAATTCTGCCTCTCTAGGTAAAGGCAGCTCGGCGCACCTCTAGCAATTCATAAATGATCCAGCTTTCCTGGAACCATATCTTATTAAAAGCCCATTTAATTATTTCTTCGTTTTAAACACCAGTAGATGGAGGCAATAATTAATGTGACCGAGCGCTAAACATTTTATTTACTCTTGATAAATTAATGATATTATCAGGAAGATGCACCACAAACCCAGAATTTTAAAGATTGGGGGAGGAGGAGGGGCAACTTGCACAGAAACTTTGTATCTCATTTAGCGCACATGCACGGACGCACACGCTGTAGAGTACACAAAGACACGCTCAGAAGGATAAAACAATAATAGACAACGGAATGACACGGCGTTCTCCTTGAAAAATTATTAACACATTTCATAAAATTATTTTAGAACTGAAGACAGCTTTACATTAATACGTGAGCTTTCTTTTTTTGTGGCTAGACGTGGAGGAAACAAATGGTATAAAATTTCAGAGCATTAAAAAAAGTGGGATCATTGAAAAGGGGAAGGAAGGAAGGAAGGAAGGAAGGAAGGAAGGAAGGAAGGAAGGAAGGAAGGAAGGAAGGAAGGAAGGAAGGAAGGAAGGAAGGAAGGAAGTTGAGAGAATGTTTATAGAAAATGAGCTTTTTTTTTTGGCTAAATGCTGCCAGCAGCAAAAAGTATCTGTAAATGGGAAGCAATTCAAACAAACTACTTAGGGCCTACATCTAAAGATACGTAACAAAACCGCAATCATTGACTGCTATCTCAAAAGAAAATGCTTTGGGCTGGAAAAGCAGCAGGGAGAGTAAAGCTTAATCCTCTTCCCATCTGCTGCCTTTTTATTATTTTTTCTTTTAACCTGAGATCATGACCCTAATCCACTTTTGCTTTCATGGGGTGGAGATTCAAACAAATTTCTGAGGTAAATGTTTCAAGTTCCAGGCAGAGAAGATGGGAAATGACTAGGAAGAAGAGAGAAACAGTGAGCAAGGTAAAAAAATATAAACAGGGATTTCCATTTTACTTCTCTGCTGCTTTGAACATTCAGTGTTCGTTGTTTATGGCTGTCTAGCGATCAGTAATTAGAGTTGGTTGATGGGAAAAATAATACAAGGCACTTATGCTATTGTATATAAATATTGAAAATAGATTACATAAACATTTTCTCTGTATTGTTTGACTTTTGTATTCATGATGGCAAGTACAACCAATTTTGTGGCCACAGTAACTTTAGACAAAAAAAGGTCACTATTACAAAATTTTCCTTAAATAAATATCGCTTGTTTGAATGAACCAGACTACATTTGCCAGTACTGGGAAATGTTTTAGGTTTTGGCATGTTAGGGACACATGGCTACTTATAGTTTGTTAAATTTGTAGGTACCAACTCCTATGAGATTCTTGATGTCTCACAATACAATATACAGTATGATAAATGACATATCTATAGTTAAAGAATCCCTTATAATATATTAACAATAATCAAAATAGCAATATACTCCTCACTTCATGATGTTTCATTCCACAACCATTCAATGTTACAACAGCACTGAAAAAAAAGTAGTTACAACCAGTCCTCAAAGTTACAGCCATTATAGTTAAAGACCTTGTTATATTGTTTATATTGTTATATTGTTATATTGTTTGATAGTTAAAGACATTAAAGACCTTGGAGTAGTCATATCCAATGACCTAAGTGCTAGAGCCCACTGTAACAACATTGCCAAAAAGGCTAAGAGTTGTTAATATAATCTTGCGTAGCTTCTTCTCTGGCAACATTACATTGCTAACCAGAGCATACAAAACATTTGTTAGACCAATTCTGGAATACAGCTCACCTGTCTGGAACCCGCACTGCATATCAGACATAAATACAATCGAGAGAGTCCAGAAATATTTCACAAGAAGAGTCCTTCACTCCTCCGCTCACAACAAAATACCTTATTCCACCAGACTTGAAATACTGGGATTAGACAATTTACAACTATGTCGCCTCCAATCTGATCTAAATGTAGTTCATAAAATCATATACCAAAATGTCCTTCCTATTAATGACTACTACAGCTTCAACTGCAGCAATACACGAGCACGTAATAGATTCAAACTAAATGTGAAGCGCTCCAAACTTGACTGCAGAAAATATGACTTCAGCAACAGAGTGATCAGTGCCTGGAATGCACTACCTGACTCTGTGGTTTCTTCCCCAAACCCCAAAAACTTTAACCTTAGACTGTCTACAGTCGACCTCTCCCCGTTTCTAAGAGGTCTGTAAGGGGCGTGCATAAGCGCACCACTGTGCCTACCGTCCCTGTCCTACTGTCCTATTGTCCTCTTTTATTGTTACTTTTTACTTATGTTTATATAAACTACTACTATCCTATACATGTTTGATAAATAAATAAATAAAATAATAAATAAAATAAATAGTGTCCCACTGTTCATGTGGTCAAAATTCGGGCACTTATTTATGACTACAGAGTTTTAAGCAGGAGCCGTGGTGGCGCAGTGGTTACAATAAAGTGTTGCAGGCTAATTCTGCTAACTGCCAATTGCCAGCAGTTTGGCAGTTAGAGTCTCACCACTCAAGGTTAACTCAGCCTTCCATTCTTCCAAGGTCGGTAAAATGAGGACCCAGATTGTTGGGAGCAATATGCTGACTCTGTAAAACCATTTAGAGAGGGCTATAAAGCACCATGAAGCGGTATATAAGTCTAAGTGCTAAGTGCTATTTAATTCCATCCATCTGTCTATCCCTCCTATGTCTGCTCTTTGGGCCACCTTCTACTCTGCTACCACTGCCTATCCCTGCACCCTACCAGCACCATTCGCCGTCTTCTTCCTGCTGCTAGTTTATAAGATGCATCTAGCCAAGGCAGCTGTTGACCCTTCATGAACACATATCATGATGCAGAGTCAATCAATCAATGTTCAAATAAGACATTAGTGCAGGTAGTGCTCAATTTACAACCTGTGGTAAGCCTTCTGGAGCTCCTCCCCCAAAGAGCCTGATGCATCCTGTGCACCACTTAATGACCTGCATGTTTGTTTAATGGCTGCATTGGAGAAAGCATGGGTGGGTAGGGTCATAAGTGATCACATGGGTGCTTCACTTAATGGCTGTCACAACTACCAACCATAATGGGCAGGCTCCATTGCAATCATGAGTCAAGGACTATCTATATATATGTACTTCCACATCAGGTTTACTAAGATAATATGCTCTGGGCTAGGGAGATAATAGGTTGGTGCTTCCTCCATGATATATTCTGGGATAAAGATCCCATTTGCCCAATAAGCAACAGAACTGGAGAGCTGAGGAATTGATATTCAAATTGGAATACCTTTGTGGAGCTATAGCAAAATTTAATTTAATTTAACGAAATTCATTTAACACAATTACTTTCACATATTTCACCATTTCTACTTATGCTGCATTAAAAATTACAAATGGAGGGCTGTGGGGAAAATGCTTAAGGTTTCAGAATCATATATGGCCGCAGTGTGGCTATCCCCCTGTAGATCCCTGAGAAAGTTGGACATAATTTGCTATAACATTAACCAAGGAGGGTTTTTTTTAAAGATCACAGGAAAACAGCAATATGTTTAGATGGATTCTGTTTAACTTAAGTAAATAGTATAATAAATACAAAACTAAACCAAAGTTGCTTATTTTATTATGTATACTTCAGGAATGTATCAATATAATTCACATCCATAGCTACCAGAGCTATCAGACTGATTAAGACTAAACTTATACATTCACATTTATTGGTCATTTTAGGTCTTAACAGGGGTGAAATGCTCCTGGTTCGGGTGGGCCGGTCAGTCGTCGTAGAGCCGATAGCGATCACTGTGTGAGGCTTCCCCCACTTGCCTGGACGCCGCCATTTGGGTTCTTTTACCTGCTGCACATGCGCAAAGCATTCTGCGCATGCACAGAGGGTAAAAGAACCCAAATGGCGGCGTCCAGGCAGGTGGGGGAAGCCTCACGCTGCAATCGCTATCAGCTCTACAACAACTGACTGGCCCGCCCAAACCGGGAGCATTTCACCCCTGCTCTTAAGCCTTTTCCATTCTACCATTCCTTTCGATATACTTTCATTTTATATCATTCTAATATAATTCTTATTATTACAATATGATTATTAAAGTTTACTTATATATTTTAATGAAATGGTGATTTTTACATTTCATGTTAGGTGTTTTCATTTATCTGATGACGGTATTAGCTCATAGCTTTATTCAAACTATGTAAAACTCTATTGTATTCACTTCTATCATTATAATTTTAATCTTACGATCTTAATGGGATTTGTAGCATTTTATAGTTTGTAATTGTGGTTTTAGTAATTTGATACAATTTATGGATTAGACTACTATCATTTGGGGATGTATTTTTATCCTTGAACGTTGTGTTATCCTAGCTTCTTAGAGCCCTGTGATTCATGTTTAATCAAAACTGAAAATTGTATTGCAGCTTTGTTAGCAAGACATTGGAGTAGAGTCAGCATAGAGTTTTAAGAGTTTCACAGAATTCTCAAAAACTCATTTTATTCCAAGAACTTTGGCTATTTATTTTATCAATCTGACAATTATTTAAAAGAAAACTCTATCAAAATCTAAGGCAATGAACAGCCTCAGAAGGAAATAATAGTTCAGTATCTGGAACTGTATCTATCAATACCAATATGATTAAAGGGCTGAAGAAACATTAGCAAGTGCATTTTGTTCAGATGGAAAGCATTGTCCCTGTACAAAGCAATTCTTTGACAAAGTCAAGAAAAAGAGAATTACATGATCCTAATTAATGCTTGTCCTTTTGTAAACTGGAATAGACAATGACTATTTCCACTTACTGTCAATGATACAATTGGAAAATCACCTAATTTTATGTTTTGGATCATGGTACTCTTTCAACTGTAGAAGTGATTGTTATAGTTTCTTCCAGAGGAAACACCAATTCCCTCTCCTCCTCCTCCTCCTCCTCCTCCTCCTCCTCCTCCTCCTCCTCCTCCTCCTCCTCCTCCATCATCTCTATTTCCCCCACCCGAGAAGACAGAGACGTTTTCTTATTTCTGTTAATGGGAATAGAAGATCCAATCTACTCTGGGGCCATTTAGATCTATGCTATTAAAGGCTAAACATCATGTTACATTTTGTGAACCACTCCATTCCTTTTAACATTAAAGTCCTGTTAACTCTTTTCTTTCCAATATTTGTTAACAAGCAGAAATATGAAATAAAAACCTCTCTACTTTTATTTCAGCAATATTGAAAGCAAAGCAAAACTTTTGCCATTTCTAAGCCTAAATCTAAGCAGACACCTCTCTTCACAATATACATGTACTTTAGGCATTCATTAGTGATTGTGATTGGACATTATTAAAAGTACAGTCTAAAAATAATGAATAAAGTTCCCTGCTAGGGACAGAGGAACGTTTAAATGAATCTTTCCCTGAGGTTATATCCCTGGTTAGATGTTCTCACAAACACTCAGAGATAATACATGTGCGTCCATCCTGATTAGACCCACCCGAAGATAGACAGAGAAGCAACATGGATGCATGCAGATGCAACATATTTACTTCAATGTACAGACAAAAATGAAGATGCCTTCTGTGGTCACTGCTGCTGAAGCGATTGGAAATAATTCCAAACACTTCTTCTGCATGCTTTCTCCAACGTGTTATTCTGCCCTAAGAGAATGTTGAAAATAAATTGTGCAGTGGCCTTGTTTTATGTCTGTTTCTCCCTCAGCATGGCAAGTCGCTGAAAACTGAACAAAACCAGACCAAATATGGGATGAAAGTAGAAACTTACAAAAGAAAGACAACAGTTAAAATGGCCCAGATCTGGCTTGGGGCTATAGAGACAAACATTCCTGGAAATAATTTCCCCAATTCTTGCCTGTAGGAGAGGCATTTGGGCAGTGTCTCAGAATGTGGCCAATTGCTCCATTCTAAGCCTCCTCCTCCCTCTCTGCTCACATGAAAGAGAATGGAACCAGTTCAGTGTTTGGAAAGAAGTCTGGCTCCACAGGATTCCCCCACCTTCTTAATTATCTCCATCTGCAAAACTCGCTGGAACTTATCCCAGCATGGAGCCATTTACTAAAATCGGGATTATATTTAATTACAGATTGCTTGGTTCACGTTATCACACATCTTATTCCAGTTTGTAACTGTCAGGAAGTGGTAACCGTTAGCCTTTTAAGAGTGACACAAGACTGGGTTTGCTGAGACAAGGCTGCTGCAATCGGGCAAGCCGGTCAGTGCTTTTTGACACAGCCTGTTGGAAAAAAAATTGCTGTCAATCTTTAAAGGACTTCTATCCTTGGCTTACTTATGCATGTCAACTCAGCCTTCAGTAGAGCCAGGGTTAAATTTAAAAAAACACAAACACCTTGTACCGTTTACCGTGAACCTTAAACAAACTTGCAGCAGCATTTTTCTTTGAGTCGACTGACATTTTTCTTTATGTTTCATCAGTCGTATCGGAGTGATCAGACAGCCGCTACACGTGGTACACCCACCAGGATTATTATCTAGACCAAAGGCCCAAAGCTCATTGTAGCAGGCATGTAATTCTTTACAATGTATGCCACGTTAACTGTGTTGGATTATCTATTCAACAGCTGACTGAGCTGGGCTCCCAGTCTCTTCTCAACAACCATGTAAGAAGCAATGACAATTGTGCTACTTCATAACAGCTGCATGGAACTCTGACATACACTTCACAGCAACCAGTCATCTATATAAACCAATTTCAAGAGCAAAATTGCATGGTGCCTCCACTCTGTTATAAACACAATGATACCCACTCAAAGCTGATAAATGTACTGTATTCCTCTAGAGCTTTAAAGAACCAATTCTTTGCATTCTTCCCAGCAAATTAGGCCTTGGTGTGCTAGTTTGTAATTTAGTTTTCTCAAGTCTCATACTTTGTTTTACATACACACACACACACACCACACACATACATATAACTATATACATACACATATACACACACTCTCACACACACACACACACACACACACACACACACACACACACACACACACACACACACACACACACACACACACACACACACACATATATATATATATATATATATATATATATATATATATATATATATATATATATATATATCCACATCTCACTAGGGCTAGATATTAATATTCCAGAGCATTACACTAAAAGGCTCTTATTATCTCTACTCTCACACCTCTTGCAAAGCTATTGTGAGAATCTGATGAACTAAAATGGAAAGCAAGGTATTAACGGTGGCAAGTAATTATAGTCTTAAACGTTAACTCCCTAGCAATTTTCAAATTAGTGACAGTATCATTTCATAGGATTACATATAACATAATCCTTGCAATGGGATAAAAGGTAACCGCAAACAGAAACCCTTTGTAACAAAACAAAATGAAACAAAAATCCACCTTATTAGCAGGGAAGCTGGGAACATATTAAAGATTAATAAAAACAAATTAAAAACATTTTGCCAAATAGGAAGTTGTTTAGTTTTAGTGTTGTACTTTGACATCTTAGCTAGATTTCTCACCACTCGGATATTTCAGTAGTAACTCCATCACAGCAATGCAAATTATAGCAATGCACAAATCGTAGTAAAATTTATGAGATCTGGATTTTGCAAATAATGTCAGTTTTCCATTTGAAATTCCCATTGAGATGGTAAACACTATTTCTCTCTTATATGCAGTGAATACTCTCATATGCTGTAGTCTTATGCACTGTGTACATAATATATACAGTAATGTCAAATACGGGAGAAAATGAGAAAATAACCTTTCTTCCGTTAACCCTAACAATCCCTGAGGAAAAAAAGGGGGAAATAAAACTAATAATTCCCCTGCTGTTAAGTGGAATTCCTAGATTTTGTGGTTAGCAAGATCTCTGCCCTATTTCTTCTGCTTATACAGACATATTTAATGCATATGAAGTTTCCATTATTTCTTGCTAGTTTACAGTTTCTAGTTAAGTGTTCATCATTTATCAGTTTAAGAAGGAAATAAGTAGGAAGACAAGACATTTTTAACCACAATAATATATTTGTCTATAATAGCAGTCACTTATATTAGTTCTTGCATTGTTGCTGCTGCTAACAATAGCAACAACTGCAACAGTTTATAGTGTTTAAGTTAAAATAAACATTTTATCATCATTAAGAGACAGGAGAGGGGCCTAAAGTGAAGGCTAAACAACAGAGGAGGCATAATTTAAGTATGAGGGCAGGGGGAGATATTTCACATGCTGAAAGAAAAAAAAGGCATGAATAGAATTAGAAGAAATTTCAGGGCCAAAAAAGGGCCCAACTAAGACTGGAGAGACAAGATTCAATCTGGTTTCAATTGAGAAACTCCCACTGAGTGATTTTTTGGGGGGCCACCAATTAACTTGTAGTCCAGGCTAATTATTTTTATTAGGAAAGGATTAAAGAAAGAAAAAAGAATGAAGATAGGAAAACATAAGTAACCTGAATTAACGCAGAAGTACTTAATGAGTATAAAATGGAAAGCAGGGCTAGTAAATTTTTGTAACCAGGAAAAAAAAAACTGTGTAGTTTGCTTCGATACTCTTATCACTGGGCCTTCTTTGCAATGCCTGCATTGCATCTTGCGGTCCATCACCTGCTGTTCCCTGGCAGTTTAGTTTCCAAAGTCACCTGATGCTTTTATGCAACATGAAGCAGCAACCTTACTATAGAACTATAGACAAATCACAGCGCATCCTTGGCACTGATTGGCCTGGGACACACTTTGGCTTTTTCTTTTCATTTCCTCTACCAATCATTTGCTTAGAAATCCCCCACCCAGTTGCTATTCAGAGGCCTGAAATGAAGCAACACTTGGTTTCTGTCACGTAGTGAATATTGTCAGTTGTTTGTCTATGCAGGATAATGCACCCCTATCCTAATATTATGGTACATTCCAATACAGGCAGAACACGTGATATGATCTTGTACTCATGTCCACATTCCTGATCCACCATTAATCTCCTTTTGACTTGGCTCTTGACCGGAACGGTCGTGTTTTCTTAGCAAAGATGTAATTATTCAGGATTTATTGTTTTTGTACCAAAATAAATATTTCTATTAGACTTATAATCTCGGCTTTATTTCTAACTGTCTGAATTCCAAGTAAAGATCCAAATCGCCTCTATGAGATTTATTCTCACCTTAACAGTTTCTTTGTATACACACACACACACACACACACACACACACACACACACAGAGAGAGAGAGAGAGAGAGAGAGAGAGAGAGAGAGAGAGAGAGAGAGAGAGAGAGAGAGAGAGAGAGAGAGAGAGAGATCAACTGTTGTGAGAGTCTGCTTGAGAATAGCAAAACCAGGATATTACTTACGAATGAAGATACCAGTAAGAAAACTAAAAACTGAAATAATAGTCTCAAAGTGCAACTCTGTGCTATTTTAAAGAAGAAAGCTGCCACAGAAAGGAGATGCACATTTATACAGAGTTTGCTGTTACAACATACAGTTGTATTTACAATAGTTAAATAAAAATACAGAGTGAAGACCTCAGATCAATATTAATAGCAATAGCACATAGACTTATATACTACTTTACAGTGCTTTACAGCCCTCTCTAAGTGGTTTACAGAGTCAGCATAGTGCCCCCAACAATTTAGGTCCTCATTTTACCCACCTCGGAAGGATGGAAGGCTGAGTCAACCTTGAGCCTGGTGAGATTCAAACTGCCGAATTGCTGGCAGCTATCAGTCAGCAGAAGTAGCCTGCTGACTGCACTCTAATTGCTGCACCACCTTGGCTCAAAATATAGTTTAGCCTGTAGAGAATAGAATAGAATAGAATAGAATAGAATAGAATAGAATAGAATAGAATAGAATAGAATAGAACAGAACAGAACAGAACAGAACAGAACAGAACAGAACAGAACAGAATAGAATAGAATAGAATAGAATAGAATAGAATAACAGAGTTGGAAGGGACCTTGGAGGTCTTCAGAAAACCCTATACCATTTCAGACAAATGCTTATCCAACCTCTTCTTAAAAATTTCCAGGGTTGGAGCATTTACAACTTCTGGAAGCAAGCTGTTCCACTGATTAATTGTTCTAACTGTCAGGAAATTTCTCCTTAGTTCTAGGTTGTTTCTCTCCTTAATTAGTTTCCACCCATTGCTTCTTGTCCCACCCTCAGGTGCTTTGGAGAATAGCTGGACTCCCCTCTTCTTTGTGGCAACCCCTGAGATATTGGAACACTGCTATCTTGTCACCTCTACTACTTCTTTTTATCAAACTAGACATACCCAGTTCTATGCTCTTTCATCCTAATTTAGTCTTTTTTTTCCCTCTTAATTTTTCTCTTTAACTTGCTAATCAGATCTGCCAACTAAATCATCTGCAGTCATTTATCTTGTGTTGAAGGGATTCAGCTTTGGACTGAAGACACTATAACATTTGTTCAAGTTTTCCCTCACAATTAACATAACTAATTAAGGTAATTTTAGAAATCTCCTTAGCCCAAAGTCAAACAAGTGAGAATGAAAGGCAGCCATTCATTTATGGAAACAAGGATTTCTTTTTCTCCCATTCCAGGTTGCAATCAAATTATATCCTTCCCTAAAGGTTTTGGTGGACAGTGGTTTTGCTCATTTATTTCCCAAACTATTAGCAGTGGCTGAGATTTTATTTTTCCTAGGCAATAACTGCATCCATAACTATCTTGGAATCTTAGTATTTGGTGATTAATGAAAGCTTGGCCTATCTGTCTTCAACTTTTTCCTGTTGATATTGTTATAAGGAAATATCCTTTTAGGTTCAGTTCCAAGTGGGGAAAAAGACACTGGATTCATGAAGGTTGCTTGGAAGGAAGGTTTAATGGTGGACAGGAGCACATGGCTTGAGCCCCTGTACAGAAAAGGTAGCTTACATGGTTCCAGGTGTGGTGAAGAGAAAAAGAGGAAGAGATATGCTGAGTTCCTGGTTTTTATAGTGTAAGTTGGGTCCCACCTCTTAGATTTCCTTTTCCTGTATAGAAATGTATCCCATTGGCTCTCAGACCCCCCAGGGGCATGCTGGGGTGGCTCTTGGCTTTTGTCTAATCCAGCTTTGGCTGAATGAAAGGGCCTTGGGCAAATCCTATTGTGGTTTTATCATGCAGAAGACTTTCAGCCAGGTGAGAGGAATGTGTGAGCTGGGCCCAGTCCTTAATAGCCCATTTGCAAGGCGTGGGAGTTTTCCAAGAGGAGTCTTGTCTGTTTAAAAAGCATGTTTCCAGATGTGTTCCACAGAATATCTTCTACCTTTTAATATCTCCTAGGATATCTCATTTCCTAGGAGAGGGGTGGGTGCTAACTTCCTACAATGTTAATGAACATGCTGTTTATGATGTGAAAGAAGAAGGGAAAGGAAATAAATAAGACACCTGGAGTAAGTTATTAAATTGTTCTCCAGGCACATTTTGGATATGACTATAAAGTTGTGATTAATAGGTTATCGAATGTATTAACAAGGGCTCTAGCAAACAGCACAATGCCACTAGCCATTTCTATTTTAAATAGTGCTCTAAGCAAACAGGTCACCAGAGCTACAAATTCTGGCCAACAAGGCCATCAAAGCTTCTGAGATTGCTGCTTTTTCCACCCAGTGGGCTTTTTTCTTCATTGTAAGGTTAAATGCTCCCATCAGGCTCCCAATTAAGAATAACTATAAAAATAATATAGGGAGGAAAATGTACAAAACAATGGTCAGTGTTGGTGAGAAATTGAAATAGCTCTATGAACAGGTCACAATGCTCCTGACATAAAGGTGACATTTGGAACATAAAGTCCCTGGGTTATGATGGTTATTCCAAAACTAATTTTCTTTACAATTTGGGGGGGGGGAGAGATTGTAAAGATTGTGAGGGGAAACTGTTGAGTTTTGGAGGGAAATGAATGGATGTGCCTCAAAACTGGAATGTATGCAGCAATTCTGATCAAGCCCATTTAATGAAGACATGTACCAATGACCTTAATATTAATTTACATTTTTGAGAAAAGATTCACTGTATAATGTTACTAGAGGGCCACTTCATTTTATTTCATTTCAGATCACACAGATCAAGATTAGCCATTTTTGCTACTGAGGCAAAATATGAGAGGACATCTCCTTCTCCATTGTGCAACACAAAATATAATTTAAGTGAATCTTCTTTTAGCACTGGATGATGGCTAGCATCCTTCGCAGTACCTGAGGTTAAGGCAGAAGACGTCAGGGTATAATGGCATGCACAGATCTGTTTTGTAATAGAAGAAAATTGCAGGAAAAAAGGTTGATGAATCTGCATAGGATTAGACACCTACTCATTTCTAAGGGTTAACTTTTGGGAAGACGTGTTGTAAGTAAGCTTAACCACATTCCGTATTTTTACTCTTGTGTAACCATGCACAGGATTGAGTTGTGAAATATCTAGTATGGATAACCAAGAAATTCAGATCTTGGTTACATGTTATATATGAAAAGGTGAACCAAAGCTGGCTATGCCATCTGTGTCATATTGCTCAAATCTAACTACACATCCAGTGGAATGAGATGGGGAGGGAAAACAGGCACCTTCAGCTGTCCCTCATCTTTAATGCAAATTTTAGCAGCCAGAGTCTGATTCCATTAAAATTGTAAATAACTAAAACTGGATGGTGAGCCTGTGTAATATTCTAGTAGACCCCACAGAAACAAGGCAGCTTTATCTGTTCCAAACCATTTTAGGAATGAAGAGTTGTGGTTCATAACTATTGGGAAAAAGGGAGAAAAATGCAGATAATCACAAGCCAAATGGTTGATTACATTTACTTGGCCAGATCACTTTTGTTTTCTACCAATCAAGAACTTTAAATGAGTGTGCGTGGAAGAGAGAAAAAGCCACATTTGAATCCGAATCAGCTTATCTTGAGAAGTTGAAGAACTTCTCTATTCCCCCTTCCCTTTTTTTCCAGCAGGCTTTTTTTGGCAAGCATTTTTTTTTCTCCAAGATCAACTAGCTTTAATTTTAAATTTCAAAAGCCTTGCATTTAATCCCTTGAGCTGGCCTGGTACCTTCCACCATCTGTTCATTGGTTTTGTTATACCAGCATACACCTGCCGAGTTTTGCAACATTTCAAGCTGACTGGGGACAAAAAATAATAATAATCATCAAAATAATTATAATTTTCATAAACTAAAGACTTCCATTCAGACACTACAAATTGTCCCAATGTGTTTGGAGTGTAAATGTGTGGAGAGAGAGAGGGAAAGAAAGAAAGAAAGAAAGAAAGAAAGAAAGAAAGAAAGAAAGAAAGAAAGAAAGAAAGAAAGAAAGAAAGAAAGAAAGAAAGAAAGAAAGAAAGAAAGAAAGAAAGAACAGCATATTTAATGCTTTTTTTTCTAAACAAAGTCAGCATATTGCTTCATATGCACTGGAGATCAGTGTGAAGAATCTGATATTTAAGTACAAATCCTAAATCCTTTTGACATCAACCTGTCACCTACTAATGGGGTGTTTATGTGAATGCTAGTCTGTGACTCTCATCACATTTCAAAGGATTTGACATCATCCAACATTGTTACTGGAACCCATTTCAGGGCTTTTCTAATGGATAGTTTCATTTGTACTAAGTCTGTCACCAATTGTTGCAGAATAGTTGGTCAGTGGGTAATTAGAATGCATCAGAATAGGGTTGCTACAACTATGCTATAAAATCCCTTGTAATAAATAATACATGACTGTATGTAGATTATGTAGATTTTTCTCAGGTTGGAGTCTTCACCTATAAAGGATGAAAACAGCATTTATCAGCAGGCTCTACGTCTTCAACTATAAAAGATGAAAACTATATTCATCAGCAGCCACTAAAACAAATTTATTCACCCATGTATGGAATGCCATGAAATCCAATTCTGTCCTCCCTAATCAGCTAAGTTACCCAATAGATTTACTTGTGGTTAAATTAACTATGGTTTTTTTTCATTTAATCCAAATTTCCAAATTTTTACTGTACTATGAGCATAAAGTAATGCCATGGTTGACCTCATGAGGCTAAACAGTTGAGGCCAGATAATTTGTGGGCATGTATAATTGACTTTTACCAGATAGTATTTTGATTTGCAGCAGATAGGGTCTTTGTAATAGTTCTGTGTGACTTGTATTATTGATGAAATCTGCAAATTGTCATCTAAATTGGACAAAAATAATTCCAGATTTTAAAAAAAGATAAAATGCAAAAGAAAGCAAAAAAGGATAGATTTGTTCATCCATATGAAAATCTTTGACTCCTTCACTTTTAAAGATCTTGAGATCTGCACTGAATACTGTAAGGATTCCCACATTTTTTCAATAGGAGTCTCAACTTTAGCAGCTATGTAGCAGGCAAGAGCAACCTGGTCCTCCCCAATAAAAAAAAATATTGTATCTCTTGAATTTGGTCAGAGCAGATTGGTGAGAATTTTAAAATATCTTCAGAACGAGAATGAAAAGTATTTGAAAATATTAAAAAACTATTAAGTATGCAAATTACAACTGAAAAGGATACAATTGCTTTAGAATCCTAAGACTTCAGCACCATGTGAATTCTGTGGGTCTGAATTTGAAGAAAATTTGCAGTGATTTGAACTGCTAAAATAGTCTCAATCAATGTAGGAGTTGCTCACATAAACATAAACATAATTCGTTAATATAAGACAGGTGTCACCAGTTCTTAATCCAAAGTAAACTCCCTAGCTGTTGCTTGCAAACCCTGGAATACTAGCTTCCCCCCACACACACACACACAGCTAATGTCTTACTGGTGCCCTGGTGGTGCAATGGTTAGAATGCAGTATTGCAGGCAAACTCTGCCCACAGCCTGGAGTTCGATCCTCATGGGGCTCAAGGTTGACTAAGCCTTCCATCTCTCTGAGGTTGAGAAAATGAGGACCCAGATTGTTTGGGGCAATATGCAAATAATGCTTTACATTGTAAACCTCTCAGAGAGTCCTGTAAAGTGCTATAGGGTGGTATATAATCCTAAATGCTATTTCTATTACTGCCTAAGGAATTTTTTGGGGGGGTCGGGTTTCCCCATGAGCTAAGATGTCACCAAATCTTCTGACCAAAGTTGTGAATGTAGTGGGGAGTGGTATGGGAGAGGGATGACAACCGTTTGAAGTTACAACGGCAAGGGAAAAAGTGGGCTTATAACTGGTCCTTGCACTTATGACCATCGCGACATCTCCATGGGCACAGGAGCAAAATTAGGGTGCTTGATGGTTGCAGTGTCCCAGGGTCACGTGATTGCCACTTGCAGTCTTCCCAGCCAGCTTCCAACAAGCTTCCAACAATCAAAAGGGGAAGCCAGGTATGCTTAACAACTGCATGATTCACTTAACAACTGCCTTGCTTAGCAATGGAAATTCTGGTCCCATTTGTGGCCATAAATCGAGGACTACCTGTAAATCCTTTTAATATATGCTGTACAGATGAATGAAGGTTAGAAGGTGGCACAGGTTATAAGCCAAGCCATAAGCCACATGCAAATATTCCTTGCATTCCATCTTCTGTTCATGTTAAGGGTATTGGTCTGCAATGAAGCATGCAATGAACCGGCACTTCTTATAAATTTGTTCTCCGCCGCACGGCTTTTGCCATACGATCCAGAGAGGTGAGTCCCGCTCGCTGGCATCGATGCAGGATGGCTGAGTATAAACTCTTGCACATCATTATTATTCTGATAGCCCCATGGTGCTAGCAGTTTATTACATAACCTGGTTTTGCTTTTCAGAAACAGGGAATGCTTTTCCCACAGCTGCAGTCTAAGCAATATATTTTGTCCATTCAGAGCAAAGATGTGCTGGCTTAAATAATAAACTATCCCATGAAAGTGGTTTATGGTTCATTCTTCATGAATGGCTTTTCATACAATATTTCAGAAATAGCCATCCCTGTTCCCAGAAAGGGACAAAATGGATGTAGGCTGTACAATTCTGCCAAAGATTGCACTTGATCAAAGCCAAAACCCTAAATGCTGACTGACTCTATCCTCTGAAAAATAAACAGAGCCAGGACGGGGTCAAGGCCAAAGCTAAATGTAATTAAAATTATACTAATTGAATTTTAATTAAACTAGGAACAGTTGATATAATTGTTCATATATTTTCAGGAATGAAAATACTTTCTGACAAATGGAAGGACAATTCTAAAGTTGGGTTTTGCTGAAAGCGGAATGGAGTTACAACACAGTTCACGAAAGGCAAACCAGTTAAAATGCTTTTCAGCATTTTAATAGAAAGCCCGTATCTGCATTAAAGGGCAGCGTAGTGCATAGGATTATGGCATATATAACTGCATTCATATTTTAGCCATCAGGAGAGCAGATGCCAAATTCTGCCAACTAACTGAGCTGGTCCTGACTTCTCCAAGATTACATCATCCAAATGGCCACCAGCTTTATATGCTTCCCTGTAAGAATTATTGTTGGACAAAAGCTCTTTGTGCTAGTCAGTCCTTTCTCCAGCCAGCACCAATCCAGGAAGCAGCCAGCCCCCTGACCCTCACCTCATCTTCAGCCTCCTTATTTTTTAACTTACTTTCTCCTTATTCTTCATGTTTTCAAAACAAATACTCAAGGTTGCCACTGTTGTGCAAGGAAAAAGCCGGTCCTCCATAAGAAACCAAGGTTGCACAGTGCCTTTGCTTCTGTTTTGGCAGGGGACTTAGAGATGGGGGTCAAGATGAAGCAGGAATTCCTGCCAAGGGGATGTCACTAAATCCAATAGCTCCAGAGAAATTGTAAAATTGCCAGGAACAAGAATTGAACTGATTTAGTGGCAGAGTAGCCCTATTTCCAAGATGGCTAGAGGCCACATGATATTGTAGAGATAGCAATAGCAATAGCACTTAGACTTATATACCGCTTCATAGTGCTTTACAGCCCTCTCTAAGCGGTTTACAGAGTTCAGCATATTGCCCCCAACAATCTGGGTCCTCATTTTACCCACCTCAGAAGGATGGAAGGCTGAGTCAACCTTGAGCCTGGTGAGATTTGAACAGCTGAACTGCTGAACTAGCAATCAGCTGAAGGTTGCAGTGCTGCTTTTAACCACTGCGCCACCTCGGCTATATGTAAGTGTAACACATCCCTTGTGTTTTGAAGGGAGGATAATGTAGAGAGAAGTACCAACCACAAGCCCTGTTGAAGAAATCAACTGTCCACCACTTCATGCCATCAGCAGTCCTTCTAAAAATGGCAACATGTTCTGTTGACCTGGTGAGCTATGGATGCAGTGTTCTTCCATGCTGTTTATCCAGCATTTCCTGCCCTAGATTCGCTCCAATGGCTCCTTTGGCTGGGTGAGCTAACCAGAGGGACTCCCTTTCTGGCTTTTAGATGCTTCTGATGTCCAGCTTATCAGGATACTTCATCATCATTCTTAGTTCCTTAGGTTATCAGAGGATGTTTCCCAGAAGGGGAAGATGCAGATCGACAAACAACAAACCCAATTCATATTTAATTTTGAAATAACTATTGAAAAGACCACCACAATGGAGCATTTTGAAAACAACCGAAACAACAATGGAGGTAAAACAGCCTAAGGAAAAGTTCATAAACAACAGATGGTTGGATATATCAATTTCATCTTTGATGGGGAGAGTCTGATGAAAACAGCCTTGTCGTGTGGCAATGCACTTTTCTGCACATACATACAAAAGAGCCAGATTCAGTGATGTGAGGCTGTATCAATGCTTCCTCATTCTGCCAATAGCAGCAAGCTTCTGACAATGCCCATGTAAGAACGTGTAAAAGATGGGTGGCTACCCTGTTTTCCCCAAAATAAGACATCCCCTGATAATAAGCCCAATCGGGCTTTTGAGTGCATGGCAATAAGGCCAAGCACTTATTTCAGGGTTCAAAAAAATATAAGACAGGGCTTTTTTTTTGAGGAAACACGGTATATAAATCAGGAAAATAAAGTATAAACACTTAAGGTTGATTGGAATTTGATCAGAATGTGAAGGACTTCCATATAGGAAATAAATGGAAAGCGTAGTGCCACTGTATCTTAACATTTTGTGTTCAGAACTTAAAATTAGCATTCTTTGCTTGCTGTATTTGCTGAGTAACTATTAAAAATAATTATAACCATATGTTATCAATGCGCTGCTGTTTAACTCACTGATAACTTCTAATTATGCTCTATAGGCAATACTATAGGACTGTTTAACATGATCTTGCAGGTTGGAATCCAAAATATTGAGTTTAAGATGATAAAAAGTGTTGCTTTAATTCTTTATTGTCACCTTCTTAATAATAAACAACTATTTAGGAGTTTTGGGGGGAAAATAGATTTTTATTCTGCCTTTCTTTTTGAGTTATAAATCAAGGCAGCAAATACACCAATACTCTTTCCTCCTCCTATTTTCCCTTCAACAATAACCCTGTGAGGTGAGTTGGGCCAAGAAAGAGTGACTGGCCAAAGTCACCCAATCGACTTTCTAAGGTGAGACTAGAACTCATAGTCTAGTCCCGTGGTGGCGAACCTATGGCACGCATGCCACAGGTGGCACGCGGAGCCATAGCAGAGGGCATGCGAGCGTTGCCCACCGGCAAACCGGAAGTGCGGAAAAATGCACTTCCGGTTTGCCGGTGAGCTGTTTTTTGCACTCCGGAGGGTTCAGGGAAGCTCCCTGAAGCCCCGGAATGCAAAAAACTACAAAACTGACAAACCGGAAGTGCGGAAAAACGCACTTCCAGTTTGCCGGTGAGCTGTTTTTTGCACTCCAGAGGGTTCAGGGAAGCTCCCTGAAGCCCCGGAATGCAAAAAACTACAAAACGGACAAACCGGAAGTACGGAAAAACACACTTCCGGTTTGCCGGTGAGCTGTTTTTTGCACTCCGGAGGGTTCAGGGAAGCTCCCTGAAGCCCGGAATGCAAAAAATGACGAAACGGACATACCGGAAGTGCATTTTTCCAAACTTCCGGTTTGTCCGTTTCATCGTTTTTTACTGGCCCAGGCTCCGGTAAGGCCTTTGCGCGGGGATGGGGGTGTGTGCGCATGCACAGGGGGCAGCATGGGGGGGTGTTGTGCGCATGCGTGAGGAGGAGGGAATGGGTGTGGGCATGCGAGCGAACGCTAGCGCGCGCACCACCACCCCCTTTTTGGCACACGAACCTAAAAAGGTTCGCCATCACTGGTCTAGTCTAAGGTGACTTTCTAAGGTGAGACTAGAACTCACGGTTTCTAGGCCAGCATTTTAACCACTTCACCAAACTGGTTCTCAATTTTGGTAGAATTAAAGTGTAATGGAAAGAAAAATTAAATTATAAAGAAATAAACATTTCAACCAATAATCCAGAACCATATTCTAGAATTCTAGAATACTTTCAAAATGAAAGAATAGAGCCATCCAGCCATTCCCTTTCAGGAAAATTGATGGTTACTGAACACGGGAATAAGCGGAGTCCTCCCACTATGCCCTCCACATATTCTTGGTTATATACTGTATAAAGTGATTTTCAGTCTTCTCTCAATTGAATGACACATATGCCATTGCCCTTTATGGTATAAGGGTTCTCTATATAAAATACACACACAGAAGGAATGATATCTTGAAAGTAATGCAGAGGAAAAACACAACTTATTTTGTAGGCTTTTCAAGGGTCCAGCAATGTTGTACCCTATCCTAATAAAGTAATTCAGCCTTCCCCACTCCAGATGTGGACTACAATTCCCAGAATTCCTAGGCCACGTATAATCCTAGGCATTGTAGTCCCACACTTCTTGTGGGTGCCATGTTGGAAAGCCCTTTGCATAACGTATGAGAAATGGAAAGAAACATTGCTCCCTGCCCTCCCCATCAGCTAAAATTGGAGAGCTGAACTGTCATCCCATGTATTTCTTAGACAAAGAATTAAAATGAATAACTCCTCATTCTTCTCAGTGAAATATTTTGACAAATCTCGCTGTAAAAATTGTATAGATTATAATAGCTGTCATACCCTACCCTACAATTTAAAGATCCTAAAGACACTTACAATTAATACATCATCTCGACATTGGGAATGAAATTGTTAAGTCATTTTCCACAACAGACACTTGTTACTTGATAATACATGATGGATAATTGTGAAGCTATTTCATAATCCAACACAAGGCTTGGAAAAGAACATTTCACATTTTGCATGTATTAGGCATATATCATAGCTAAGAAAGGCATTTTTCCATTTGATAAATCCTCACTCAACACATTATCTACACTGATGAAGTACATTCTTTTACCCGCGTGTATGTGTGGAGAAACAGAGTATTTTCAGATTACACACATACACAAAAAAAAACCCTTACTTTTCAGTATGTGATAGTACCCACTAAAACGCACAGTATTTAATTTATCAAACCTACGGATAGTGAATGAACAAAGGTAAAAATAACAGGCTAGTTATAAACTAGTACTATGATGATGACATTGTGAATTATTTAAAAAGGGCATATTCAATGTGACCACAGAGCCATCAATCATAATAGACATTGATGAGAAAAAGAGGTTTCAGTCACTTCCTATCTGCCAGGAGAACAATTCTATCTCACAGGTAGCTGTGAAGTGGCAAGTGACCCTGTGTCACTTGCATTGTTGCTCTAGCCTTTGAACGGAGAGAGTAGATTCTCTCAATATTAGAATCGAATGAGTAAATAAAATCTCAGTTCACTGCCACACTCCTTCAGAGTGCACACTTCAATTTGTCTAACAATAGAGAGGACAGAAAAGCAGAAATCTCTTAAAGCAGGGATGAATTTTTTATGGAATGTTCAAATCCTGCTGCAAAGAATGAGGTTTTAAATGGTAGCAACCCTTCTTTTAGCCAAAGTCCCCTGAGACAAAATCTTCGGGAAATTTTTTGTATTGAATTCACACAGGGCTTTCCAAATACTTCCTTTCCATAGAAACATTCTGCTTTAAAACACACATACACACATGCACACACGCACACACACACACACACACACACGCACACACACACACACACACGGGGTGTGTGTGTCCATTGTATACCCTGATCTTTAAGGAGAGAAAATTAAAGTGCAATAGTTAAAAGGAAGACGTAGAAAATTCTAAAAAGAAAAAGAAAATTCTCTAACAAGGATATAAGATCATTCTACTCAACAGTTACTTAGAAATGAATGATCCCAAATAGTTCTTTTGTTTTCTCCTAACTGCAAAAGATAAGGCATCAAAACATCAGTGTTAAAATCTCCCGCCTTTACTGTAATCCCCAACATCTGCGCCCAAAGAGTCTCAAGAATTATTTAATAATGAATTCTGTCTGAGATTCTATAGATCCCATGGCTAACATAGGGAGTAGTAGTATTACACTAAGCCATGGTTATTTGTTGGTCTTCACTGAATAAACTGCAGTTGGTTTTTCATTAAACTGTCAGTTGTTGTTCACTAACAGCAATGATTTGATTCGCAGAGCAGACAAGCCAACCCCAAATAAATCCAATGATGGCTTAATGCCATGGGTAAACCTGGTATGGACAGAGTTAGCTGTACCAATGATCTAACTCAGTATAAGACAGTTTCTAGACCTCTTTGCTTCTAAAAGGTGACCTATTGCCATAGCTGCATCTCACCTATCAAAGCTTCATGAGCTGACAACCTGAAATTAGAATAGAATAGAATAGAATGGAATGGAATGGAATGGAATGGAACGGAACGGAACGGAACGGAACGGAACGGAACGGAACGGAACGGAACGGAACGGAACGGAACGGAACAGAACAGAACAGAACAGAACAGAATAGAATAGAATAGAATTCTTTATTGGCCAAGTGTGATTGGACACACAAGGAATTTGTCTTTTGTGCGTATGCTCTCAGTGTACATAAAAGAAAAGATACATTTGTCAAGAATGGTTGTCATAGAGTTCAAGTAAGCAATCAGGAAACAATCAATATTAGCATGGGGGTTGGGGTGGGAGGAGGGAAAGGTTGGAATGTAAGGAAGAAGGGGAGGATGAAAGTCCAGCGGAACCTTGTGAGAAGCTATAGCCAGCCAAGGTCAAGTAACAATATGCAGAGCTGGGAACCGAGCAACTGTTTCCTAAACAAAATACAAGCACCTGACTGGACAATTGCAGATAACTGGGGAATGGCCAGGGGGGAAGAAGGAACTTTCCTTTGTGTTGTTTGCACAGAAAACCTCGGATTCAGCTTACACTACTTCTGAAGACATTTAAGCTTCAGTAAAGTGTACTCTTGGCAAAACAAATGGCCAGGGGTCTTTCTTTGTTAGATGACTGAGTGGGGATGGTTGACACCCATCCTGAACAACCAAGGAATTCAAAAGCAATCTTCAATATTTTGAAGGCTTTTTTTCAGTTAGAACTGCTGACCATATGGAAGATCTAGTTGGTCGGTAGAATAGGGAACCAAAGTAATACATGATTATTCAACGCTCACTCCACACGGCAGATTTCTACTAAAATCGTTGAGACAAATCCTTATCTAATTTGAATGGGAGAGTTTATTTTTGTTTGTCTTCAAGATGTTAGAAATTGTTGGAAGAAATAGGGCTTGCTATTTTGTTTTGTTTTTTTAGCCCTACAATCATCTTGGGGAAACTGTTAAAAGGAGGACTGGCTGGCTGGATTGACTGTAAGAACTTTTTGAAACATATTCAAAACAAATAGTTTGTTAAAACAAAAATGCTTAAGAAACCCAAAACTAGTTCTCTTTCTCAACAAGCACCAAGAAGATTATAGAAATTCTGAACACTTAGGGGACTATAATTGAAGCTCACTACTACGAAGACAGGTATCCCTTAGATAAATCATTTTGAGATGAAGTTTAATCTGTTTATGTTAATCACATTTTTTCTGAAAGAACTAAATCAAGCCTCAAGATCAGGGGTGTCAAACTGGCGGCCCGTGGGCTGGATGCATCATGCGCATGCCACGCCCGCCTCAGCTCCACAAAGGGAATAAAGGTCGTGAAATGTCACGTGACGGCAATGTGACGCCGCGAGTTTGACACCTGTGTTCAAGATGATCAGGGGTGCCTTTATCTTCTTTGCTGATGTGCTACTTCCTAATGAAAGGAGATCTGGCCGCAGTGACCCCAAGCTTCCCTTAGATTCTTATAACATGCTCTATCCCAGGGGGTCTTCAAACTTGGCAACTTTAAGACTTGTGGACTTCAACTCCCAGAATTCCCCAGCCAGCATGGACTTCTGGGAATTGAAGTCCACAAGTCTTAAAGTTGCCAAGTTTGGAGACCCCTGCTCTATCCTTTACTGCTCTATCCTTTACAGTAAAGGATAGAGCAGTAATTTTGAAAATAAATTCAAAATTACATCTAACTTGAATGCAAACTATAGTGGCTTTCAACCTCTTTCTGAGCCCAGTCTTGGGCTACAATTTTCAACTATAAGGTTCCAAATATTTGAAATCAAGATCTCTAAAAATCTACTATCTGTCCACTCTATGAAAGAAGTCAAAATGAGAGACAATGTGGTGTATCAGTTAAGGTGTAAGACTGGGGAGAATTATGTTCAAGTATCAGCCTAAGCAATGGAAACTCATTGAGTCATTTTGGACCTGTCATTATCAACACTTAAAGTGGTATGGATGCTCTTTTGAGTTTCTGGAGGAAGTGTAGAGTTTAAATCAACCCATATAGATTGGTAGATTAGGCTGAGACATACAGATTTTTCCCCACAAAGGGCCCATCCCTACTGAATTGTACAGATATATTAAAAATCATGCTTTTTTTATTGGTCTCTGAAGGCCTCCAATGGATTTTAAGATTAGTTTTGCTTCTTTAAAAGAACTTTGAACAATTCTTCTTCCAAAGTAAATAAATTTTTAAAACTAGGAATTTTTTTTAATGTAATAAATGAATCATAATAAATTTATTTTAATTCCTTCATTACAAAAGGAGGTGGTTCTTTAAGAGTTCTTTATTGATAAATGTGAATTGAAATGGTAACATTGTGAAGGAAAGACTAATTGAATGCCTCTCAGTAGCTCAACTTGGGAGTCTATGTGTGCCAGTTCCTTGCTTCAAAGCTTGTTCATTCTCCTCCTTGGAGTTCCTTTCCTTAATCTTCCTTCCATTTTTATCTCTGCACAGCCTCACCTAGCTCTCTGGAGTGGGAAAAGAAGAGCGCCACCACTTAATTGCTAATAACAGGTAAATCAAAGGTAAAAGGGAAACTAATTAATTTTCTCATTCAGTTTTATTTTACTGTTAGTGTTTTGAGAAAATATAAAAAAACCCCATTAGTGTTAAGGTAGGATCATGAAACAACATAATATAATGCAAGGAAGACATTTAGTAGTGTCGAGGAATGTTAAATTACTAATTAACTCCAAGTTACTGTATAAGAAAGCATAGTAATTTACAGGATTGTTGCAACGTGAAACGTAGAATGCCACAAGGGTCAGCCAAGGAGCATTTTCTTCTATATCCTTCCCCCACCCAAGTGCAAAATTCTTCTCATATTAAAATGGACCGTCTTCCTTACCCAGAGTTCAATGCTGCTAATTAGCTGCGGGGGAGGTGTTTTAGTAGTCATTTCACCCCGGCTCTGTATTAAGCTGCCAGCGTCGCCAACTGCCTCAAGGTTCTCCCTGCTCAGAGGATCCAGCTGTCCAGCTCTTACCCCCATGACATGCCATTCAAGTGTCGCTTGCCAAGCCAAGCTTCTGTGCAAAGGAATTGCCATTTTGTGCCCAGCATTCAATGAAAAGCAGGCTGCTTGGAGGAATGGTAGGTTTTAGGACTAGGGTGCACTACCTTTCTGTTTCGAATATAGAACAATGCTTTATCCAGGTAGTCCTCAACTTACGACCACAACTGAGCCCAACAATTCCATTGCTAAGCAGTGGTAAAGTGAGTTTGGTCCCATTTTATGACCTTCCTTGCTTGTTAAGTGAATCACTGCAGTTGTTAAGTTAGTAAAATGGTTGTTAAATCTGGCTTCCTCATTGACTTTGTCGTCAGAAGATTGCAAAAGGTGATCACATGACCCTGGGGACACCATAACTGTCAAAAATACATACCAGTTGTCAAGTGTCCAAATTCTGATCAGGTAACCATGGTGATGTTACAATAGTCATAAGTTGAAAAACGATCATACATCTCTTTTTTTTCCAGTGCCATTGCAACTTCAAACAGTCACTAAACGAATGACTGTAAGATAAGGACTACCTCTACACATACTTGCGGATACCCACACCTATGCTTATGCATACACGCACACATTTATGCATGTTTGTATACCAACACATATGCATGCACACCCATACACACACAAAATCTGAAATCTTTATCCTACAGAGAGACGACTAATCAAACCCCAAGGATTTCTACAATCTGTTTAAACATTTATTTAACCAAGGAAGCAAGGAGAGCTATCTTTTAGTTTTACCTAAATATATAAGAAGAATGCCATAACTTTGATTAATAATGGATTAAATAAACCTTCCACACATCAAAGGCAGGAAGGAGTGCTGTCTCCAGAAGAGCAGGGCTATCAAATGCCACTTTGTTGTCTTAAATGGAGCTCAGATCTGCAGAGCTCCATAGCATTCTGCACATGAAAGTTGGAAGTTCTATGCAAGGGGAGCATTTAGAAACAGAACGAAAGGAAAGAAATTACTCTTATCTCTCCCAACCCCCCCCCCTTTTAATTAAACAAACATGGAAGAGATTAAAAAACACTGGGGGGAAAAATGAGATCATCTTACAACTGCCCAGCGTTGCTGGCTTTATGACTAATTTATGTTTAACCTTCTTGAGAATTTACGATCAGAATACACTTTTCTTGTGAAATTCAAAGCTGCTGTCACTGACAGCCAAAGAGTTTTAAGAGGGATTGTCCCCACTCCCACCCCGCCCCCTCTGAAAACGGCTGTGGGATAATTTGGGGCATGCAATAATCAGCATTAGGATCGGGCCACCAGCATTAGGGATTATTCTGACCTGAGAGTCCTGCATTCTTCAGCTTCCCATCTGGGCGTGAATGAAAGAGATTATGCAGTTTTGCCACTTCTCTTCCTTGTGGTTTATACCTGTTCCTCCAAGTAAAAAATATTTCTCATAACATTTTGGCCTTCTTCTCCTTCCTACTTTGAGAGAAATGGCCCATCTATTTTTTATTTTATTTTTTCCTGCTCATCAATTTGGAGGGACAATTTTAGGAAGTCGTTTATAAACCCAGCTCTAAATCTTCAGTGCCCTTTTCCTTAACAGAAAAACCTCACTGGGTAGTTTCTCTACCTAAAGCGAATATCCTTTTTTGTTTTGTTTTTTCCTATTTTGAAGAAATCAGCAGCAGGAATGAATTGGATTCCTTTGCTTAAACTTGCCATTGCCTCTCCTGACTAATTTGACCAACAACTCAAGAGGGAGTCACGGTCCCTGTTGATTTCCTCAAAACCATCCTGAATTATGCATGTCTTTCCAAGTAGGAGTCTTTTACACGAACTCTTTCCTTTCAGGATTGCACACTTATTGTATTGTATTTCTCAATCCACCCGATGTTTTTTTTTTAAAAAAAGGCTTTTAAAGAATACAAACATAGCAATTAATAAATACGATGAGCAAAATGAAACTGCTCAATCGAAAACAGTTTCTCAGTTATATGGCTGCTCCGTTTCTATTTCAGAGCAAAAGGCAGTCTTCAAGGGTACTCTCTTTATCCATCTCCCCATCCCCCATTCCATATGTAGTCTGTCAGACTATAACAATGTTCCGGCTTCCCTTTTTTCAGGTAACTCTGAGCCAATCACTATATCTCAGTGTAACCTACCAGCTAAGTCATTGCAGTAGGCATAAATTGAGGAAGTCTCCCATGTCAGGGGCCTCAAACTCCTGGAAGAGACATAGGATTATAAAGTAAGAATGAGTACATATTGATGTCTAATCAGGGTAGGGCATATTTGGAACAGTCAATTTAGCTTCTCTTGGAATTTAACTCAGCTGTACAAAAATAGTACTCCCTGGCTCAAAGAATTTTACTCAAATAGTCTTCTCCTTTGAAGATGTAGGACAGGGGTGGCCAAACTATGGTTCTTTGAGGACCTGTGGATTTCAACTCCCAGAATTCCTGAGCTAGCCATGCATGTTCCGGCCATGCATGCATGGCTAGCTCAGGAATTCTGGGAGTTGAAGCCCCCAGATCCTCAAAGAACCATAGTTTGGCCACCCCGATGTAGAAGAGCAGGCAGAGCTGGGGGTGGAGTTAAGTACGTCATTAGTTTAGAGTCCTTTGGTTTCTACCAGTGCTCCAAGCCCAACCCCTCTTGAATTCCACTGATCTTTCTCTGGTGCCAATTTAGTGTTGAACTTTAGTTTTTTATGTATCAGCTTGAATACGATGCAACGCTATGAATGGTCCTGATTCTTTTGCAACTGTCAGAAAGTGGTTCTAAAGCAAAATCTCTTTCATCAAATTGAATAAGAGCTGGTAGGGAAAAAATGAAGACACATTCTCTGCCTACTACTAATATCCCTTTTTCTATTTTGAACCTTTGCTGAAACTTGCAGTCACCATCCCTGACTCATTTGACCCCTCCCCCAACTCAAGACAGAATCACAGTCCCTATTGAGTTCCTCAAAAACATCCTGAATTAACATATCTTTCTAAGTAGGAGTCTGTTACATGAACTCTTTCCTTTCAGGATTGCACCAGTAGGCCACTCAGTTTTTTACCTGAGAAATGTTTTGTGTTTCTTCCTTCACATGGGTTGCATTGCCATCTCTTCACACATTTTTGGGAAGATGGGCTGATTAAATCCCACTGAAGCTGTCTAAGGATTTAGTAAGCCTGAAAGCATGTAGAATCTTGGACTGCACTGTAGAACTTCTATCCATTGGAATTCCAAGATATGCAGTCAGGTGAATGAACTCATTTCTGCTTCAATTGCACATGAAAAATGCAGTAGGAAGTAACAACATTACTTCTGACAGAAGTACAAAATTCTTTGTCCTAGTAGGATAAACTCAAAGGCTATCAAAACTGTACATCAACAGTAATATGAAAGAAATATTAGCTTTAACTTTGCTCCGGAATGTTACACACAACTGCCTATTGCGATTTAACTGTTCTAAATCAGTATTTATATCAGACATACAAAAGGCAATTTTAAAAGCATTCAATAGTCACCGAAGAAACTTTATTTT
Source organism: Diadophis punctatus similis (assembly GCA_023053685.1). Classification (NCBI taxonomy): domain Eukaryota; kingdom Metazoa; phylum Chordata; class Lepidosauria; order Squamata; family Dipsadidae; genus Diadophis; species Diadophis punctatus. Next base: position 194,996,460 of record JALIGW010000001.1, on the reverse strand, counting down.
CCAGATCCAATTAATCTTAAAAGCGCAATCTTAAATCTGGTTTCATTTGTTTCCTCCAAAAGACGATATGCAGTAATAAAGGATATTATTCAACACTTGTAAGAATCTTATCACCTTGGCAAGAAGGTTTCTTCTTCAGTATCTGCTTCGGTATCTACTTCTATTTATATACCGGTAACTAATGTTAAATGAAGAAAAATACATTTTTTGAATTTAGAATGTCTTCGGTTTCAACCTGTAAAACCAGATTAGTAAAACAATTAGGACCATCAAAATTGGGTAGGCCCATGGTAATGAATCTTTTCAGGCAACACCATCAACAAATTCAAAGCACAAACAGAAGGAAAAATGTGTCGGAAAACTTGTCTACTCATTCTAGCATCTTTACTCAACTCAAATTTTCTTCAGAAAAGTGGGAGTCACAAGATGCCTCCTCAATAATTTAGGATGATTTCATCATTACCTAATAATTATGTTCAGCCTATAACATTTTCTTCATCCTCACCTTCTGGAAGAATTTTTAGAAGGCTAGCAAGTTCAATATGTGTATGTGTACACTCTGTTTTTAATTGCATTATTCAAACTTAAAATGATTAAATGTATTATGGTAGATAAGAGCATAACTTAGCAAACCAACAAATGGATAATCACTGTGAACGTGCTGCTCATTATTGATTGGATCAGTGTTTTCAACAGATTTCCCATATTTCTGCTTAGCTTTGAGCACATTATAATTGCATCCCCGTTGAGTGACTGCTTAAAAGCCCATCTGTATGTGGGGATATTACCATCATGTTTGAAGCACAAAATGAGACCATTTTAAAGATCCTGCCATGCAGGCTTCTAAAATAGTGTTATCAATAACAGTGATAATAGCAATCATGGCATGTCTTTGTTCTGTGTTTCTGTTGAGGAAAATCTCAATTTCTGTATGACAGCTGACAGTTCTTGCTATCAGGATGCTAGCACCATGAGAACCAGAAGACTTCTCTGCCAAATAGGACCCAGCTTACACTTGGTTGCTGTTATTTGATCACCCGCAGTCAACAGTGTAACAGTCATTCAGTCAAGACTATAAAGTGAAGATACATCCCAAATTAGCCATTGGACCATCACTGAAATGGTAGGATTGATCATCAATCTGTAGTTCCCTTGTCTTCTTTGCAGGAAGCCTAATATAACTGACAAAATAACCATACTGATGTTGCACACTGTTGCAAGTCTATTAGATCAAGCATTTTGCACATTTTGCAAATAATCTCAAGAAGATAGCTAGACATGGCATACTTATCTGGTTCAGCACTTTCACAACAATTTTCCAGCTCACATATAGGAAAAATGATAACATGAGCAAAGAGGAAACAATGAATCTCCAGAATCATTTGTGGGAACCCTACAGTTTGTCACCACATTCCATATTTATTTTGCAATTGGGAAAACTTTTCCAACTGTCTTTCAGGGATATCTGCTTTTCTCCTTTTCCTTTATTCTTGTAGATTATCTTTTCCCCCCCAGCTCATAATTGCATTTGTACCACAATATCAAGTGTTTGGCAATTAACGTGATAGTTAAATAAATAATGGCATAGAATAATATTGATGCCTGGACCTTTTATGAGCTTCTCTTGGTTTTTAATGAAATGAACAATAATAGAACAGAAAGTATAAAGAGTGAGCTTGTGTGATCATTATGGAATTGCAGGCTATACCAATTAAAATACACATTAAGGAATACTGTCAAATTAGCAGCAGCTTCAATCAGCAGCCGAAGATCACAAAAGTCATTGGTGGGCTCTGATACAGCCCACTACAAGCTTCTCACCCTGCCAATAGCTTCAGAAACTGCTCACAGTAAAGGCAAAATATCATCTCATTATGTGGAGTGGAACTGAAACGATCCAATATTAAAACCTAATATTAATCAGATTTAGGAAACTGGAGTTTGATGCCTAGTCTAGATTTTTAAAATGTTTTAGTCAAGGCTGTAGTCCACGGGTGTCAAACTTGATCGCACCACAGGCCGGATCGTGATGTATCGTGATGTTTTTTTGCCTTTGCAGAGCCGGGGTGGGCGTGGCCTGCACATGATGTATCCGGCCTGTGGGCCACCAGTTTGACAGGCCTGCTGTAGTCTTACCAATATTATTGTAGTAATACCTTCTCCAAGCAAATGAACTTCAAATGTGTTGTGACTACAACTCCCAGAATTCTTGTCATGTGACAATTCTAAAGGTTGCTCTCACCACACATCTGGTGAAGGTTGGTGAAGACTTCCTTGGGACAAACTAAAAAAGAAGCCATGTTTTAGGGAGGTTTCCTGTCTTGCTGACACAATTACCTCATGAGTGATAGTAGCCTGTGATGGAGTGTAGTCCAGATCCCATCACAGTCTACTACTACTCCAGGAGGGAGGGAGTGCATTCCAGAGAAGCAAGAGGCAAATCTGTCCATTCCTAATAATGTGCAGTTTTTCCCAAACATCTCTGGTTCTTTCATTATAAGAACTAAGCATAACATGCAGCTATCACCAATGCATGGATTCCTAATGTCATAAACAAGTGTAACAACCTATACGATACCAATTTACCTCAAGTAAATTCATTCTATTCTATGCCTGCTAGTATCTCTACTCTACTCTAGAATGCATCTTGTGAGCCAAAATATTGTGTTGCTCTCATCCCACCGCCTGGGAGATTGATGCAAGGTACATAACCATCCCAAAATGCAACATAACATTGTTTCCAATTTAACAGAACCAAAAATAAGTAAGCTGTCTAAGCAATCAGTTCATAAGACAAAAGACAGAAATGGAAAATCACCCTAATATGCAAAGGAGAGGATCTGGATTTTTTTCCAGTTCTTCTTGAACAGCTATGTTTGGGCCAAACAATGGAAAAACCTATATATGAAAAGTGCCTACTCTGTGCTCTGAGATGCCTATAACCTATATTCATTCCTGGCTAACTTTTCTAGATCTGCTGTCAGCCTAGAATGGTAGCCCAGATAGGAAGCATGCTCAGATGAACTAATTCTGGTTTATTGTAAAGTTACATTAACATAATCTTGGAAGTCTGAAAATATATATCTACCCCATCACCTTTACAGCCCAAGAAACTAGGGAGGGTCTCTTTTGAGACATTGGTGATGATTATATGTCTGTTGCAGGCTAAGGTGAGTTTTACCTGACACTTCCCTGGTTGTGGCTCTTCCCCATCTCCCAAAGTCATTCCCACCTACCATTAAATCTATTCAAACTAGTTTCTTAGATATGACTTCTGTCTAATATTCATCAAGTGTAATAGAGCCCACCTTTTAATGGTTTGGTAGCATGAAGATGTAGAAAGTTGTCCCAGGGACACAAGCTCTCCCCTCAGAGCAAAGAGAAAAATAGCCAGCCACTGAGATGGTAGCTTGCAACCATTGTTCCCAGGCATTTTGGAAAATATTGAGTTTAATATTGAGGGGAAAGAGGAAGACAGTAGAGTATATTGAGAATAACAGAGTTGGAAGGGACCTTGGAGGTCTTCTAGCCCAACCTCCTGCTCTGGCAGGAAACCCTATACCATTTCAGACAGAGAGAGATGTTATGGATCTGCAAGCATGTCCCCAAACAAGCAGATGATATAATGGAAGAAGCTGCTTAATTTTTTTTTAAGGCTCTGCTGGTGGTAGAGACTGAAAATGTCACACTTCCCTCTTTTCTGTTGTGTTGGAATCATGCACAATCAGCTTTTGGATCTGTCTGGGGCTCAGATGTTGAAGCTTCCTGCTCATGTTTATTTCAGAGAGTCCCGTGATAGCCTGGTATCTTTAATTACAAGCACCAACACTACCTAAGTTTACATTTTAAGGCATTTTGATGCAGGTATGCACAGGTGAAGAACTAATTCCTTCCTTTCTCCTTCTTTTGCACAAAACTGCTCTTCCTCTCTGCTTTCCCAGCATCTCATTGTGAATGTGGGACGCTGAGCCTCTCCTCTTAAATATTATGACAGAGAAAATCACATTGTGGTTTAACCTATCAACAATGGAACAAAGCAATTACAGCGCTAAACAGAGTCGGGAAGAAGACCCAATAAAAAGAGATCCAGGAAAATTTGGTGAAAATTCTTTAGGGGCCTTTCAATGTTTAATCATGCTTCTGGCCTAAATTAATATTCTGATTCCAATTCAAAAGACTGAACCACAAAGGTATATCTTTGGGGTATTTTTAATAACCATAGTACAATACTCCATGAACTGACAGCTGGTCTGAATGGTATTTTACTTCTTTTTTTGCTTACTCAAGTAAAGCAGTTAATATCAAGATAATCATCAAACTAACATTAGTCAGCCAGAGGGCCATTTTTTTTTCAAAAAGCACTGTAATGTAGTGTATTTTTTTAAAAAAATGTCCCTTTATCCTTTTACCAAAGATCTTTGGGTTGTACAGTAAAAGAACAAAGAAGAAATAACCCTTCATTGGATTACATTGTTATGTTAAGCTTATCAGTCATGTAACCAAGCTTCTAATATGGATAGTTAAGAATATAAAAGCTTGAATATTTGGGTAATACATGAAATAATATAAATTATATTGCATACTGTTAACATTTTTAACCATATAAAATAGGATATAATCAATATGGTGACATAAGTACATGCAGACAATAAACATGAAGGCTATGGGACAGAGATAACTGGAAGAGAGGGGGCAGGGTTCAACAATATCATAATGTCAGTCATGACCAGAGTGATCAAAGCTCCACCCTCTTTGCATGTACCTATCTTGAGTTTGTTCACACAAGCGCACACAAACGTGTGCGTGCGCGCACACACACACACACACACACACACACACACACACACACACACACACACACCATGGATGCCCCTGACACTGAAGAGTATGGGTTTGCAAATAATTAGAATATTCTAATTAATGATTAAGACTTTGAGAAAGCAACATACGGAGTATTGTCTTTTTGAACTTTGGGGCTGGAGAAGACTCCTGACAATATCATGGATATCCAAGAAAGCAAACCAATGGCTCATATAATAAATCAGTCCACAGTTCTGACACAAGGCACAAATGATCAAGCTCAAATTATCATATTTTAGACATATTATGTGCAGGGGTGGGTTCCACTTACCTTCGCCACCGGTTCGCATCGCAACATTTCGCACGCGCGCACTCGCTCCACTCACGTGCACGCGTGCGTCCCCTCGTGCAATTCTGCTTTTGTGCATGCTCACTAGCTATAATCAGCCCGAAACACAGCTGAGGAGCTGATCAGCTGTGCTTCAGGCAAAGGAAATTTCACTAAATTTAGTTTGAATTATCACTCAGCTAGCTTTGTGCCTAAAGTAGAACTAGAATTCCTAGCCTGGTATCCAAACCACTAGACCAAAATGGCTCACCAGTTTGAATTAACCAGTACTCTAAAATTGTGTCTTTGTTTAAATATACATGGAGATGGGATTAGTGTGTAAACCACACATACCCATTCTTCAAGTCACTTCCTTTTACAGCCTTTCCATCCAACATCCCTATACCAAAGAGTGTTGTGGTACTCAAACAGAGATGGTATTCAGCAGGTTCTGACCAGTTCTGGAGAACCGATAGCAGACATTTTGAATAGTTCAGAGAATGGTAAATATCAACTCTGACTGGCCCCGCCCCCATCTATTCTCTGCCTCCTGAGTCCCAGCTGATCGGGAGGAAATGGGGATTTTGCAATAACCTTCCCCTGGAGTAGGGAGGGAATTGAGATTTTACAGTATCCTTCCCCTGGAGTAGGGAGGGAATGGAGATTTTACAGTATCCTTCCCCTGCCATGCCCACCAAGCCACACCCACCAAGCCACGGCACACCGCCACCCCACGCCACGCCCAGAGAACCAGTGGTAAAAAAAATGTACTCTGTACACTGTACTCGAAGTCATTAAAATGGAACCCCTTCCTCAGTGGCCCAGAGTGATTGGCTACTGCTAGAGGCAGGACATGGAAATAGATAGGCCATTGGTCTCATCTAGGATGGAAACTCCTGTTTGTTTACATTAGATCTCAAGATATTCACTCTTAAGGTTTCTAACATGATGTGTGTCCATCATCACTACAAGTGAAAAAGTGCAATAGATGTGATAGTTTGCATTTCCTCCCATTTCAGTTGTGGATAAGTACAATGTTCTCTCAGCCCAGAACAAAAAGGAAGTGGGGAAAAGCTTTATATAAGTAGAGTTTATTTTAAGTGGTATATAAAAGTGATATTCTAAATGATTGTCTACATTGTTTTCCTTTTGGGCTTACTTGATGTACTGTAGCAAATACTTTTTACATTTCTAAAAACTGCCTTTGCAGAGAGAGGCTTTGGGATTTCTTGACAGGTCCCTTTGGTTCCTATTTGCCTGTATAAAGAAACAACTAGGAAATACCTGACAATTAACCTTTGAATTGATTCCTATTGTACTTAGGAAAAGTGATTAACAGTGCATGGTCCTCCTGAGCATAGCATTCAATGTTGGCTAGGAATTCTAGGAATTATACCTTCTAGGTTGTCAGAAAGGCACTAGATTGTGCAATGGCAGCTGTAAATAAATGCATTAGTGATCAGCGATTATATTCTTTTAATATTGATTCCCAGCTATACAGAGTGGTTGCCAATTCTTTGCAATGCTTTAATAGTTTTTTAAATTTATTTTTGGTTTATTTGTTTATTTATTTATTTTTGCAATCCTAGAGTTTTTGTCATCCAGACAAAAGGGTCTATTTCTGTTTAGAATTTAGTATTTATTTAAATTTATTGGCTGCCCAATGCATCAGTATATTGAGAGGCGCCTGTTTGCACCCCTGCATTTTGAACCAGCTGTATCTTCTGGGTGGTCTTCAAGGGCAGCCCCATGTAGAGAACATTGCAATGATCAAATTATAAGGCAGGAGTAACTGTCCAAAGGGCCTCCCAGTTGAGAAAAGGGTGCAACTAAATGATCCCCAAGCTGTGCCCCAGACTTGACTGGATAAGTTCATCCCTCTCCAAGACCAATTATGGCAACATTCCTGACCCAGGGTGTCCAAACAGCCACTCAATCTTGTTAGGATAGAGTCAAAGCAGGGGTGAAATGCTCCCGGTTCGGGTTGGCCAGTCGGTCATCGCAGAGCCGATGGAGCCGGTGGCGGTCGCAGTGTGGGGCTTCCCCTGCCCGCTTCCCCCGCCCACCTGGACACCGCCATTTTAGTTCTTTTGTCCTCTGCACATGCACAAAGCGTTCTGCGCATGCGCAGAGGCCAAAAGAACTCAAATGGCGGCATCCAGGCGGGCGGGGGAAGCGGGTGGGGGAAGCCCCATGCTGTGACCGCCACTGGCTCCATCGGCTCTGCGACGACCGACTGGCCCGCCCGAACCAGGAGCATTTCACCCCTGAGTCAAAGACCCAGACACTGTGTCAATACATCAACATCACTTGGGGTTGAGATATAGAATTGGTGGGATGACCACATTCAGTGGTTGCATTTATTATTTGTTTGTTTGTTTGTTTGTTTGTTTGTTTGTTTGTTTGTTTGTTTATTTTGCTGTTCTTATATGCATGGCGATGTTGAACAGCAGAGGGGAGACCGTTAAGTCCTAAGGCATCCCACACATTGGGGGTTGCATATACAATCTCCCCCCCATCCTCATTCATCAGCAGTTGAAACTGACCACTGAGGAAGACAATGAACTACTGCAGCACAGTGTTTCCCACTCCTGACTGTTACAGCTGGTCCAGAAGTATATTGCGATTGACAGTGTTGAAAGCCACTGAGAGATCAAGGAGCACTAGGACAGAGGCACCGCCTTAATCCCCGGCTCCACCAAATGTCATCAGCAAAGGATCAACAACTCACAGTCTGCCCATTTCATCCAACCCCAGCCAACAAAGGATGGTAACTCAGAATTTCAGGAAATCAGCCCGGTTGTATTACTAGTGAATTTAAAACAGGGGGTACAAACGTTGAAGGGCCGGGGACTGCATTCAGTTTATAGATCGCCTTACAGAAAAAATGGTGACTTAACTAAAGAAGAGGTAGCTTCCGAACAAAACTAAATTTAAATACATTTCCATGCAACGTAAAACAAATAAAATTCAATGAATGCAATTAGTCTTCAGGCATGTATTCATTTCCTCTTCTGTTGAATTAAAATTACAGAACTTCTGGGGGAAGTTCTGGGGGAAGATGAGGGGGATACTTTCAGGGGTATCAGTAACTTCAGGGGCCAAAGGCTGCTGCATCCAGATTTAGGATTTTCTCTTCAAGAGTAGCTGGATTAAGCTTTAACTTACTCCACTCCTTCAGCTGCAGGCACATTTTAGAACTTTTAGCCAAAATTCTGGGAAATACCAAAGTAGTTTGGCTTTTGGACTTTGACGCACCTTGATCATCTCTGTAACCATGGCACACCTTTTCCTCTGCTTCGAGATCCCTCATTTTCCTACTCAAGAAACTCAAGTTCTCATTTCCAGAAAAAAATCCACCTTTTTATGGGAAAAGTTGGAGGCTCCCGTCATCACTTGTAGCTGCTACAGTTAGGCAAGTATCACTTGGTTGAGGTTTAAAAAGCCACCCAGGTGCCCTAAGGACTATAATATAATCATGCGATCCATAACCAAGCAGATGAATATGGAGAAATCAAAGCCTCTAGTAATAGGCTCCCCACTCCACCCCCGCTTCTCCTTCGCACTTCCAATCAGTGGTTGCAAAGGTAAGGGGGGAATATGACACTGTTAAGTACAATATCTAAAGTGCTTAATCTAATTATGCCTATTTTGTAAGATTAATTATAATTAATAATTCAACATACGTTATCGTTTAAGTCAGTATCCGTTCTGATCTTTAACTTCAGAGAACACACTGTATATGTACCACGTAATTAGGGCTAAATACTAGGGAAATCAGGCTAATTAGACCAAATCAAACTGAATTATTTAAGCGTTTTTTTTATTTGAGTAGTATATTTTGTAATTAAAGGCAGATCTCTTCTCACGCAACTCACTTGTCTTGGAGATTCAAGAGTTCTAACAAAAAACAATTGCAGAAAAGGGCAGGAATCGGCTAGTTGAAGAAGCTAGAAATGGTTTCCAGAAGCCCTGGGAGGGAGGGATTTAAGGATATGTGGCTTGTTGTGAAGACCCAAAGCAAAGGACACCCTTCCCAAGTCTTGTTCTTTCTCATTATAGTTTCTGGAGCTATTAAGGGACCACCAGCCAGGCGTGCTTTCTTCATCCAACATTCATTCATTGGGGGGGGGGAAACAGTTCACTACATTCAAGTTGGATGACTGTGTTATAGTATTCTCCTTTTGAGAGATGACCCCCCCTTTTAAGAAAATGTTAGATCCTCCTCCTATCTGAGGATGCCTATTATATAGCAGCTTAGCTTCAAGATAGAGAGTTTGATGCATTCAAACTTCTGAAATGCTAAAGAAAGAGTTTTTATGGCTGCTTCTCACCCAGGGTGTCTTTCTCTTTATTAGCAATTATTCTCTCTCTCTCTCTCTCTCTCTCTCTCTCTCTCTCTCTCTCTCTCTCTCTCTCGCTCGCTCTCTCTCTCTCTCTCTCTCTCTCTCTCTCTCTCTCTTCCCTCCTCCCTCCCTTCCTTCTTTTTTGCATGTATGAAAATAAATTAGCATATGCAAATGCTATGGAAATCCATCCCTTCCTCTGTCCTCTTGTGTGGAGATGCCTAGGAGGCCATCCTATTAAAAAAAAAGGCAGGTTCATGATAGTTTCCTTTGAGCGGAAGTTCATGCAATCATGCAGAAAGTTACATTTAATCCCAGGCATTTCTTTTTAAATTGGCTCAGAAGGATCTCTGCCTGAGATGCAGAAGGGTCCCTGCTAATCAGACAAAGCACAACCCCCAAATGTCACTAATGGGCCAATTATCTTGCTGATTTTGTATGCTATCAAAAGCAATTGTCAAGCCCATGTTTGGGGGGATATGTGTAGAAGAAGCCTAACTGGGTCCTAATAAAAAGTCTCTAATGTTCATTATTTAGGTTGGGAGAAATGCATTTCCCTCCGATAACAAATAACAGCTTTTGGAGAAAGCATTTGAAACCTGAGTTTGACAGCCTTCGCACATGCACAGAAAATGGTTATTGTCTCCAAAAAAAAAGAATCTCTCTCTCTCTTCATATTAACAAAATGTAAGCCACCAAAAGCACAATGGGAGGGCAAGATGGTGAGATTGACGCAATCCTTTCTCACTCAAATCAGGGGTACCAGAAGTGCTTCGTTTGGGGATCAGCTACATGAAACATTATTTCTGAAGGCAGAAGGCCAAAGACTCTCTAATCAAACCATAACAAGCAATCCTAGCCAGGTAGCAGGCAGTGACCAATGAAATGCACAAAACTCTTTTGGTACAAGGTTCAAAACTATATCAGCAACCTACCTGAGTATAGCAGGCCTCTCGTTTAGTGTTGGCCTTGTACGGTAAAGTGACCAGACGTCCCGCTTTTGGCAGGACAGTCCCGCTTTTTGATAATTTGTCCCGCGTCCCGCGGCGTTTCAAAAAAGTCCCGCTTTTTTCAGCCGGGCCAGTCATTTGGCGTAGAGCCGATGGAACCGGCTGGATGCCACCATTTGGGTTATTTTGCCCTCTGTGCATGCGCAGAACGCTTTGCGCATGCGCAGAGAACAAAATAACCCGAATGGCGGCGTCCAGCAGGACGGGGGAAGCGGGCGGGAGAAGCCCCGCGCCGCGACCGCCGCCAGTTCCATCGGCTCTACACCGAACGACTGGCCCGGCCAAACTGGCAGGATTTCACCCCTGGCTGCGGCGACGAACAGGTAAGCCTGCACCAGTAGGAACCCACCCGTGGCTGCAATGAAGGGGGGGGTTGTTTGGGATGTGTGCACAAAGCTGCAGGATAAGAGAGACGGACTCCTCCTATCTTGCTCCCCTAGAAACCCCCCCCCCATTAATAGTGTCCCGCTTTACAAAAAATAAAATCTGGTCACTTTATTGTAGGGTAAACTAGAAATCACAGCCAGATGAGCTAATTCTATTTCATTGTAAACTATCTTGAGAGAATTTTGCAAGTACTTCCATACAAAGTCTGAAAGTATACTTTTCCTCCACCACCACCCCCAGTCTCCTTTATAACCAGAGAAACTAGGGAGGATCTCTTCTGAGTCTCTTCCCCCACCTGCAGTTGTGGGCAATGCTGTCTCTTATCTGACCATTCCCTTGGCATCTCTTTGTCCCATCTCCGAAGGTCTTTCCCATATACATTACAATTAGAACTTTCCATTTACCACAGGGGTGTCGAAGTCATGTCATCACGGCAGTGTCATGTGACATATCGGGACTTCCCCCCCTTTGCTAAAACAGGTGTGGGTATGGCCAGCGCATGACGCATCCGGCCCATGGGCCGTGAGTTTGACAGCCCTAATCTACCAGTACTGGAGGAGGGTATGGTTGATGATCAATCTGACGATGTGAAACTTCAGGCACCTACATCAAGCTCATGTGCATCAGATGGGAGAGGGAGAGGGAGAGAATCTGGTAGCTCATCCACTGTTTTATTCATGCACAGGTCTAACCTACTGGAAATATAATTAGGGGGGAAAACAGGCTTCATGCAAATTCATACTCTGGCAACAGGATCTTTATTATTATGCCATTTCTATCACAAATTATAAAGTATGTTGAAATGGTGCCAGTTGGCTGCTGACTGATAGCTGAACTCAGATAATTAAGCCGTTAACCAGATACTTCAGTGGTCAACATGGTTATACATCTCTGTCCCAGATCTGCTCCTCCTTCTGGCTTCTACCAGTCCCAGGGGAACCAGATGAATGGCCCTTGACACAATGTACCAGGCAACACAGACAACTGATTAGACAGAGACCAGAACCACAGGTTTACGCCATTATTCACTCTTTCTCAATTCAAGCATTTCCTGATTTAGAAAGGGTCAAGGCTGTTGACTTCAGACACTCTATATTTGAAGACAAATGTTTTAAACAGTTGCAGCATTCTTGCACTGATGCCGTGAGAACAAAGTTGGAGGAAAGGAAAGGAAAGGAGAGGAGAGGAGGGGAGGGGAGGGGAGGGGAGAGGAGAGGAGAGGAGAGGAGAGGAGAGGAGAGGAGAGGAGAGGAGAGGAGAGAAAGGAAAGGAAGGGAAGGGAAGGGAGGGGAGGGGAGGGGAAGGAAAGGAAAGGAAAGGAAAGGAAAGGAAAGGAAAGGAAAGGAAAGGAAAGGAAAGGAAAGGAAAGGAAAGGAAAGGAAAGGAAAGGAGGAAAGAAGGAAAGGAAAGTTAAGGAAAGTTCTTGCACTGATGCCTTGAGAACAAAGTTGGAGAAAGGAAAGGAGAGGAGAGGAAAGGAAAGGAAGGGAAGGGAAGGGAGGGGAGGGAGGGGAAGGAAAGGAAAGGAAAGGAAAGGAAAGGAAAGGAAAGGAAAGGAAAGGAAAGGAAAGGAAAGGAAAGGAAAGGAAAGGAAAGGAAAGGAAAGGAAAGGAAAGGAAAGGAGGAAAGAAGGAAAGGAAAGTTAAGGAAAGTTCTTGCACTGATGCCTTGAGAACAAAGTTGGAGGAAAGGAAAGGAAAGGAGAGGAGGGAGGGGAGGGGAGGGGAGGGGGAGGGAGGGGAGGGGAGAGGGAGAGGAGAGGAGAGGAGAGGGAGAGGAGAGGAGAGGAGAGGAGAGGAGAAGGAGAGGAGAGGAGAGAAAGGAAAGGAAGGGAAGGGAGGGGAAGGAAAGGAAAGGAAAGGAAAGGAAAGGAAAGGAAAGGAAAGGAAAGGAAAGAAAGGAAAGGAAAGGAAAGGAAAGGAAAGGAAAGGAAAGGAAAGGAAAGGAGGAAAGAAGGAAAGGAAAGTTAAGGAAAGTTCTTGCACTGATGCCTTGAGAACAAAGTTGGAGGAAAGGAAAGGAGAGGAGAGGAAAGGAAAGGAAAGGAAAGGAAAGGAAAGGAAAGGAAAGGAAAGGAAAGGAAAGGAAAGGAAAGAGGAAAGGGAAAGGAAAGAAGGAAAGAAGGAAAGAAGGAAAGGAAAGTTAAGGAAAGTTAAGGAAAGGAAAGGAAGGGAAGGGAAGGAAAGGAGGAAAGGAATGAAGGAAAGAAGGAAAGGAAAGGAAAGGAAAGGAAAGGAAAGGAAAGGAAAAGAAAGGGAAGGGAAGGGAAGGGAAGGGAAGGGAAGGGAAGGGAAGGGAAGGGAAGGGAAGGAAAGGAGGAAAGGAAAGAAGGAAAGAAGGCAAGGCAAGGCAAGGCAAGGCAAGGAAAGGCAAGGAAAGGAAAGGAAAGGAAAGGAAAGGAAAGGAAAGGAAAGGAAAGGAAAGTAAAGGAAAGGAAAGGAAAATCAAATAATATGCAGGATCTTATGGAAATGGCTCTAAATGCTTTTTCAATCTGCAATTCCATGTGTGCATGGAATTCGTTAAATGTAAATATTTTTTCCAAAAGTAAATCTAAATGTCCTAACATCAAGCTGTGATGTTCAAAAGTTTCCAAGTGTAGAAAGAAGTTAACATGACAATAGCTTGTGAAATTCCTTTTAAAAACTGAAAGACCCATTTCTGAAATGGACATTTGCCTACCTGTTGCACAAGTGCTTATAATGCAACTGTGTAAAACAACACAGCACGGTCTGCACAGTGGCTTGTCAGAATGTCCAAGGGTTGAAGTGCTATGATGCTCATAGGATCCTATCATCTGTCTTTTTTTTTTACATAATCAAGGGGCTTTGTGTATAAGGGCTGTGAACTGCATTAGAGATTTAACACGGCTATAGTTCTGCAAAAGTTCTGCATTCATCCCCTTTTAGATTTTCTGTATTTTTACCTACCGGTACATGACCTTGTCTATTCACTGCCCTCTTCACTGGAATAAACAGGAATTTACTTATATTTACGGGAAACAGTGGGTGAAAATGAAGCAGCCTGGAAATCTTTTGACTGGTATGAGAGAAAATAAATTGTGTCATTGATACCAGGTATGGATTATGCCTAACAATGGATTAAGTATCATTTGCAGAATTAGCCTTTCATTGGAATCCTGCTGCATGTCAGCTAAAAAGCAAACGATTGTTCTTTTTTTTTGCCTTCCTTATTCCTGCTTGATTAGATCATTTTGAGAATTTGACCTAAATCAGAGTATCATGGCTACTTTCCAAGTAGTGGGTTTGGCCAAGTCAAAGAAATGACAGATCACAGAAATAAAAAATAAATAAAACTAAGGAGACTTAATTTATATTGAATTACCTTTGAATTAAAAGCAGCAAACATGACTGTTCTCTTGAATTTATTAATTATTGTCTTCTGCTGCATTAAAATTTGCAACTGATACTAATTTCAGGAAGAGCTGTGAGGAATAGCAGTAAAATTTTGTGGAATAGGAGCCAAACTTAAGATCTGAAATTGTGCTTTCTTACAAATTATCAACACCCTACTCTGGATTAAAAGGTTCCAAATAGTCAATTTTTTTTCTCAAGAAGCCATTACAATATGGGCATCTCTCTCTCTCTCTCTCTCTCTCTCTCTCTCTCTCTCTCTCTCTCTCTCTCTCTCTCTCTCTCTCTCCCTCTCTCTCTCTCTCTCTCTCTCTCTCTCTCTCTCTCTCTCTCTCTCTCTCTCTCTCTCTCTCTCTCTCTCTCCCTCTCTCTCTCTCTCTCTCTCTCTCTCTCTCTCTCTCTCTCTCTCCTTCTTTGCATTGGTGTAAGGCCTAAGTGATCTCTTTTAGGAGATTGATTTTTCATTGATCAAAGGCTTCACATAAGTAGTAGGCATACATTCATACATTGAAATGGCATGTATCATCTGTAGCACTGTATCATTTAGACAGGGGTTGGGCTTCAAACATTTTAGCAAGAGGTTCTCTGCCTGGTTGCTGGGTGGGCATGGCCATGGTGGGCATGGCCTAGTCGGCCTTCTGCACCACAGCGGGGGGGCGGTTTTTGCTCTCCCCGGGCTCTGGAGGCTTTCCTCAAGCCCTCCGGGAGGACGAAAGTTTGGGCTCAGTTGTGGTTATAAATCAAGGACTACCTGTAGTAGAAACACTGTCACTTCTTGGATCCAATTCTTGACACTTTTGCATTCAGATTTCGTTTCCCTCACATCTTTCCATTCTGATAGCCCCAGTTGGCTTGACAAGAACTACCTCCCTTTACTTTCTTCAACAAAAATCAATTTTTTACAGCTATAATCAATCCTCCTTGAGTTAAACATCTACAGACTTCACTGGCTTTTAAAATGCACTTAAGTGTCACAGTTATGTAAAGGGGTAGGGTGAACAGTGATGACTTGCCAAAGTTATATAGCATTAGAAGTATCAAGAAAAGAAGTTTAAAAAAATCTGAATTTTAGAGCCAGCCTTTATTCAATTATGCAACATCCAGTATCTGTCAACTATGTTCATCTTGAGTCCTTTCGCTTCAGAGAAATCTTGTGGTCTCTAGAATTTCACTACAGAGGGCAGCAACAGACAACACAGGCAATGTAGCATAGCTTTAGTAAACAACAGGAGGGCGGGAGGATGAGGAAAGAGAAGAGGAGGAATAATATTTTGGCCAAATCAAAAAATATGCCAAGGTATGCAATCAAAGGTTGCTTTTCAACAATTTCATCCTTTTATAGATCTTAATAATCAAATGTTTAAAAAGTTGAGCCAGGCTTTAGCAAATGGAAGCATAAATATATGAGTAAGTATCAGACTATATGATAGATAAATAATGTCTACTATTATAATAAATAAATAAATAAATAAATAAATAAATAATAAATAAATAAATAATAAATAAATAAATAAATAAATAAATAAATAAATAAATAAATAAATAAACAAACAAACAAATAAATAGGAAGGAGCGAAGGAAGGAAGGAAGGAAGGAAGGAAGGAAGGAAGGAAGGAAGGAAGGAAGGAAGGAAGGAAGGAAGGAAGGAAGGAAGGAATCTACACACAGTGAGAAACCTCTACCCTGTGCAATTTTCAGGTAAACCACTATTCCAGGCCTGTCAAACTGGCAACCCACGGGCCGGATATATCACGCGCAGGCCATGCCAGAGGTGGGTTCCTCCCAGTTCGGACTGGTTCACCCAAACTGGTAGCGATCCGCTGGTGACGTCACGGAACCAGTTCGGTCGGTGCTGGTCCGTGGGCGCCACCATCTTTTTTTTTTTTTTGAAGTTTTTTTTGAATTTTTTTGGAATATTTTTATTTATTTTTTCTTCTGAGCATGTGCAGAAGCCAAGTTTCCAGCAGCACTGTGCATGCAGTTGCCATCTTGTTTTTGGCTCCTTTTTTTTTGAAATTTTTTCTTCTGCGCATGTGCGCATGTGCACGCAAAGCACACTCGCACCCACGAGACGCACCCATGCTGCGCGGGAAGAAGCGAACCAGCAGCGAGGTAAGTTAGAACCCACCCCTGGGCCATGCCCATCCTGGCTCTGCAAAGGGAAAAAACATTGCAATACGTCATGATCCGGCCCATGACGGGATCAAGTTTGACACCCGTGCTCTGTTCTGATTGTGAAAAGAATTATACTCTATAAATTGTGGACTTTAAAATAATGTTATCTTTCCAATTAAAAAGGGGAGGAGATAATCAGTACACTTAAGGTTTTGGAACTGGGGGCAGCAAGTGATATGCAATCAAAGGCAAAGGGAAATGACAGACATAGCAGAAGAGGCTCCAGGAAACTAATGGAATAATTAATCTTAAAAGGGATGAAGAATGCATGATATCACAAAAAACAGACCATTGAAATTGGATTAGAAAATAAAAATGAAATGAACAATGTAAATATTCAAAACCACATTATTGACATGTAATGTGTCATTAAATGATGTCAAATCAAAGGAGAAATTATATCTGTAGGAATGCAGAAAGATAAAGGCAGTCATTTTAAACATGCATGCAGTTCTTCAAGTGAAACTCTCTTCTTGAAATTTGACCAGGTATCAAATAAAAAATAAAATATATGAGGAAAACATAAGATTAAAGTCTATTTTAAAATGGATACTGAGCAGCAGTTAATTCCAACATTAGGAAACCATTCCAAAAGATTTTGCTTCAGAGTACCGTTTCTCCAATTCATTCATGTAAAAATCCTTCTGATTTGTGCATTAAACCCCCTTTCAGAATTAGTCTAATATTACAAGAATATTTTCCCAAAATGAGGCTACATAGAATGGGGATTTTGCAGAAGGTCGTTGAAATTCAACAAGGCTTATCTCAATGAATAGGCTGGTAGATGATTTGATAGAAACATTAAGGTGATATTTAGAAATCTCACTGCTTCTTGGCTGGTTAAAAAATTATATGGGAAGGCCTAGCAATCTACTGCATGAAATATCTAATTTCTCTAGAATCACAGGGCTGAGTTCCATTGGAGAAATGCAGCTTTCTATTCTGTACAAATGGATACATTTGCCTTTGAAAGGTAATTCATTGGAGCTGACACGTGAAGATTTTTCTTCATTTTACTCCCACAACAGCTATTTTATGAGGTGGGTTGGGCTGCTGGTGACCACCCTAAAAACGCCAAGTATCTTTCCATGGCTAAAGAAGAACTTGAACCTTAAGTTAACCACCAAGACCTTAACCAAACCTGGTCTAAGACCTTAACCACACTAGTACAGTGATAGTCAAACAATTGTCAGCTGTTAAGAAGCAAGCCAAACCTAGAGGACAACTAGAAGACCAAAGGGCTATCAAAGATGCTGCTCAGGAAACACTGGGAAGATATTTTTTTTAGCAAATCTCATCTAGAACAGAAATCCTTTTAATAGTCTTTCTTGATCACTGGGACTTAGTAGATTGCTGATTGGGCGAAGAAGGTGCTTTATCTAGTGACATCACAAAGGATGCCCTATATCCTGGCTTATTGCAACAGAGTTGGTCTATGAATCCCAATAGGTCCACCTATTTACCAGACTATTCAAAGTTCTTTGTTTAGACAGATAGTGACCATTCAATGTTTCACATCTGATCATTTAAAAAAAAAAGCCAGAGATGGAAGGAAGGAAGGAACACTGGATGTTGGAAGGCATGTGATTTAATATAAAACAGTGATTTTCCCACTCCCCACTCAATGTGTGGAACACATTATTATCAATCTCTTTCTTTTGTATGTTAGTGTTCTTTTGAATGTTTTATTCCTAATTTGTAAACCATGAAAGTTACATCAGTGATTGAGATGGCATACAAATTGATAAATAAATAAGTCCTGATATTATTTATTTATTTATCTGTTTATTGACATTTACCCAACTCCAGTGGCATGCCCCTTTATGCTTGTGAAAAATTAGTGAAATTGAAATTGATGGAAGTACGTAAAAAAAATGTACAGTCAGATAGAGATAGAGAGATATACATGCATGATTTAAATATTAGAATGTCTTCATAATCACAATAAAGTATTGTTAAAGACAATACTAAAGGGGGCTTTGTTCAATGTAATACATGGTAATATAACTGCTACATGGAAATGAAGTGTTACAGTTTTTCCACAGAGATAAAAGCAAGCATTTCGCATGCTGCAATGAAGTGAATGTAATTAAGGAAAAAATGTAATGAGGCTTAATGTAGTTTGTAGACAAGATATTCCAGCTTCAAGCTGGATGATCACATAATATGTTCTCTTCTTGTGTCACTTCAAGAATGCATACATACCTCATTGCTAAACTCCCTAAAATGGGAAGGAATGGAATCTCCTGTAGGTTCTTAAAGCTAATCCCATTTCAAAATCAAATGAATTGTTTAAAATTATATTTTGCTCACATACGTCCCAGTAATCAACTATATTTTCAAACCAAGGAGCATATTGCTGATTTAGGATAATAACAAAGTGCTGAAATCTGATCTTAAAAAGAACTCTGTGATCAAGATGGATTAATGACCAAGAGATATTTATATCCCAGGTTGTTGTTGTTTTTAAAGAATGCCCTGCAATAGGGTTTCTAACAGGTCTTGTAGCCTTATCTGTGTCCCCTGCAATGGTCAAAGATGTACAACTGAGCCAGATCACATGACCTGAAAAGCCAATAGGAGTTCCACTGACTTGCAGAATTGCGGTTAGGTCTAAGTAATTTATGGGTGATTTGTTCACCATAGGATTTGATTCTCATTCTATATTTGAACATGTGCACAAGGAAATGTTGGCCCTTTCTCCGCCTGTTTTGGATTCTGATATTAGCCCAGCATGTCTCAAAGTTGAGTTGAGACCACCTGAGGGAAGGGTTGCAAGTCAATGAATGGGATGGTACAAGGAGCTTTACCAGTTCAGAGTGAAATATGCTGAGTGGAGAGCAACACAATGTTTTCAATGTACAAAACCTTTAGTGGCAATTAATATTTATTATTCTTTATTTAGTTTGCAGTATTTGCATGCCACCAAATTATAAAAAAAACCCAAAGCCTCATTAAAACTGTAATAGCAATGTGGTAAAATCAAATTAAAATTAGTTTCTGTAGCTGACCATTCAGATCTCAATGAGGAGCTTATACTACATCACCAGAGGAAACAAACAAACAAATTAAAAATAACTGCTTCCAGGAACTGAATCTCTTGCATTCTGGCCTAAGCATCCTCTTGTACACAGAACAAGCAGGTGATCCTGAATCAATTAAAAACAGTTAATCCTTCCAAAATATTCTTGTAGGGCAGGGGTGTCAAACCAGGGCCTGCCCACACCAGCTCCGCAAATGGGGAAAACATCATGAAATGTCACGGGGCGGCAACGTGACGCCGTGGGTTTGACACACGTGTTGTAGGGCTTCCTTGAATTTTCCTCAGAAACCTACTGCAAGCCAGGGCAGCATCCATAGGGTGGTTGTTACACTATTAAATTAACACTTATCAATAAGCAAACCAGCGATAAGCAGTTGCTGTTTCTGAATACTCTTCTAGGGCAGACCCAGATTTATTTATTTATTTATTTATTTATTTATTTATTTATTTATTTATTTATCTATTTATTTATTTATTTATTTATTTATTTATTTATTTATTTATTTATTTATTTATTTATTTATTTATTTATTTATTTATTTATTTATTTATTTATTTATTTATTTATTGAAATTTCTATGCCGCCCAACTCCCGAGGGACTCTGGGCGGCTCACAGCATGTATAGAAACATATAAAAGTAAAAACAATTTTATAAAAAACCATATTAAAATACTATGCATAATTAAAAAACTTTCATTCATACCCCGCCTGCCGGAAGAGCCAAGTTTTTATTGCTTTACGGAAGGCCAGCAGGGTGGGGATAATCCTGATGGAATGCATTGCAGCCATCTGGAAATAAGAAAAGTATGGGTAACTATTGACAGATCCTGATACTCCCAAAAGGGCTGCAGTTGGCTTATCAACCATAACTCAGCATAATCACCCACAACTGCCACCTAATGATCTATGTGGAGCCACAAACCCACTAATTGCAAATTTATTCCTTTAGAGTAAGTGTTACTCCCTCCAGTGGCTGAGTGGAAGCTGTCTAGTAGGACAGAGGCTAAAGGACAGAGATTGTTACTTTTTTCCTCAATTCCATTAAAAGTTAGGTAACAATCTGACATCTTTCATCAAAGGAATTGACCTTGTCAGTTGAGACTCCACAAAAGGATCAGGTATCTTTCTGTTTGGCCTTCAGCAAAATGCGGTAGGCAGCATATACCAGAAGGTGAACGTATATTGGCATAAACTTCACCAATGATGAAACACCCTGGACCAAGCATAAAGAGGAATAAAAATAGCAATAGCACTTAGACTTATATACCGCTTCATAGTGCTTTACAGCCCTCTCTAAGCGGTTTACAGAGTTCAGCATATTGCCCCCAACAATCTGGGTCCTCATTTTACCCACCTCGGAAGGATGGAAGGCTGAGTCAACCTTGAGCCTGTGAGATTTGAACAGCTGAACTGCTGAACTAGCAGTAGCCTGCAGTGCTGCATTTAACCACTGCACCAAATCTTATGGAAACCACTGACCATCTGACCTGCCCACATTCTGCAAAGGGGAAGGGAGAATAATTGGGAAGCTACAACAATAAAGGAATTGTAAAAGTAATTGGAGGGGTTTTCTAGCACCTAAGCAGAAGTTTGTAGGAGGACAAAATCTAAATATGGGTGTGGAAACAGTGCCAAGAACAACTGTGCCAAATGTCTGCCAATGTTTTGCAAGCTGCATGACTTTAAGAGCAATTTAAGAGAAACTGATTTAAGTAAAATAAAGCAAAGCAAATGAAACAAACACTGTTCTGCCATAACAACCCAGGCAAAGGAAACTTTTCTTTTCTTTTCTGATTTGATAAGTAAAAATAATTGCACACAATAAAGAATTGGTGGAAAGGGAGTACTAATCAAAATCAATCATAATTCCTCATCATTTGCTGATTCCACATTCCACTCAGGAATCAATAATCAAGAGAGTTATTGCATATATTTGACTTGACCCTCAAAGACTACTATTGCTAACAACAACAGAGAATGTGACCATTTTTTTTAAAAAAAATGAAAATATAGTATTTGTATCTGCATAAACTCTGTTTTGTCTTGTGGCTGTAATGCAAAAGTAAGCAAGTTCACCCCATTAAAAATTCATTTTAAAATTTGATTCAGTTTTTCTTTTCTTCCAGACAAACAGTTTTCTTCTATAAAGTCATAACATATCACTGTTTTGTTTGATGTACAGATTAAAATTAAGGAAAGTAGTGGAATGTTCTTACCCAACCATAACTTGAATGAAATTATTTACTGTATCTATGGGCGAGTCACATAAATATCTTTACCATTTACCATTAGTGATACTTCAAAATTTGAAAATTGCATTAGCCTGTTGGGAACTTAAAGCAGCTCTCTTACCTTATTGCCACTAAGCCCACTGGAGTGATATTTTGTCCTAAAATCAGATATCTTTAGATCAAGAAAATTAATGTTAGAGACATGTCTTAAAGATAAATACATGGTACATTCTTTTTTAAAAAAAAAAATAGAATAACTGTGTTCATTTTGTTTGTTTATATCCCTGTGTTTATTATTTTTTTATAAACAATTCAAGGTGGTCAATAGCTAATATTCCTTCTTCCTCCTATTTTCCTTACAACAATTATCCTGTGAGGTGAGTTGGGCTGAGAGAGAGAGAGAGTGACTGGCCTAAGGTCACCCAGCAGGCTTTCATGTCTATAAGACAGGATTAGAACTCACAGTCTCCTGGTTTATAGCCTAGTGCCTTAACCACTAGACCATACTCCCTTTCTGGGGATATGTAATCAAGCCTTTCACATAATGCTATTGTGTGATGCTTTTCCATACTCTCTGCCTCTGCCACTAATTGGCAGTGGTGGGGAAATGACTACACACCACAGTCCATCCTGCAGAGATCTACTGACATCATGAGAAAGAGTTGCAGAACAGGAGTGATTCTGCAGTTCTTAAAATGTTCACTTCCACTGTCAACAATACTTTCCCATCAGCAAGGAATTTAGCGGTTCTCCCCCCCCCCCCACTACCATGCCTGGACCAAAACTGTATGGATACATGGATAACTGGATCAATAAATAAAATAAAAATAGGGGAAAGTGCTTGTCAATGGGCTTGTTGCAGTACAAAAAAAATAAAAAAGAACCCAACTCCAAAGCAATTCATTATTAATGCCTGAATATTCTTGCTAAACAGTTCTGATTATTTCACAAGAAAGAGGTCAAAGTAGTGGAGAAAGGAATTTAATCAAATAAACTCTCAATCTCTCTCCAAATAGCATTTTCATCCAGCAGCATGTAAATTCATCAGATGATGAGCTTTCAAACATACAGACAAGGTTAATCTGCTACTGACTGTTAAAACTTCTGGAATGGACTTTTAAAAAAAGTCTGAAGCAGCCATACTACTCCAAATTCCTCTTTTTCTTTTGCCTCCCCCCCCCCAAAAGACCTAATATATCACTTTTTTAAAATTCCAACTGGAGTCCCTGAAGTAGTTTGGTCAACTTCCCAAAGGAGGATCTGATTGATTCACCTCACCCTGTCACTTGAAGAACATTAATAGAAGTAAAGTGAAAAGAAAATGAAAAGAAGGACCAGGGGAGACATGATAGCAGTGTTCCAATATCTCAGGGGCTGCCACAAAGAAGAGGGAATCAGGCTATTCTCCAAATCACCTGAGGGTAGAACAAGAAGCAATGGGTGGAAACTAAACAAGGAGAGAAGCAACTTAGAACTAAGGAGAAATTTCCTGACAGTTAGAACAATTAATCAGTGGAACAACTTGCCTCCAGAAGTTGTGAATGCTCCAACACTGGAAGTTTTTAAGATGTTGGACAACCATTTGTCTGAAGTAGTGTAGGGTTTCCTGGCTAAGCAAGGGGTTGGACTGGAAGACCTCCAAGGTCCCTTCTAACTCTGTTATTCTATTCTAAAGTAGCCTGGCTAAAAATTGAACTTTTTAACATTGTCCTATATTTCTGGAATAAGAACACTTATTCCAGAATAAATGTTTTCTTACCAACAATCTTGCTCTGATATCTTTAAAACTAATTTTGTAAACTCTGGCTGGAGGATTGGCCCTGACAAATCATATGTTAGCCTGTCATCTTCTAGTCTTAATCAATCAAAATCATTTACGTAATATATGATATTATATATTTTAATTTGATCTGGCAAAGTAATTAATGAGCTGCTTTATTTAGGAGAGATTACCTATCCCCCCCAAAAAAATCCTGGCTGTTTTTTCTGGTATAAATGTATATCATCACTTTTTTTTTTAAAGGACTGTTTCAATTTGTTCTCCTTAGCATATTATAATGGAAAACGCTATGGGATAGAAAACAAAAATCAGCAATAGAAACTGTTACTGGTTTTCTGGAGAGATAGATACATCGGGTCCAGATATGCTTATTTGAAATACAATCAGCAGATGGATATCTCATAAATTCTAAAGACTCCATGGCACGGGACACTTGCTAGGGAATAATTCAGCCACATTTACTTCCACAGAAATGGGCCTGAGATAGAAGACGGTGCTTATTCCTTCACTTCTGTATAATCCTTGGAGCAGCAGAGACAAGTTAAATGTGCTGAATCCTCATTGTTTTCACAAAATTTTGTTCCCTTGTGCTGCTGCCAAATTTCCTCTGCTTTCATTTGACGAACGTTTTCTGTCCTTGTTCATGCTGAACGTAGATGCCTTCATTAAGGAGTCCCATAAGGAGTTAAAAATTATTCTGGTATTTTGTGCCCTCTGTACACAAAACACCTTTCTGGAAAGTGAGATACTATCTTCTATGGGAAAGCTTTCTAAAAAAGAAAGAAAGAAAACTACAGGGGAAAAAAAGTAACTGTCTAATTAGGAGCAAAATGATTGGCTAGTTCACGGACTCTGTGACAGTTATGACAAATACATACATTGGCATCGCCCTAACCTCACTTCACCATTTGCAACACGAAGTTGGTATTTTCAGAAATGTGCAGAACACTGGGCTACAAAGCTTCACCTTGTCTGATGCTTTTTCATTTAATTTTTTATTAACTGCCTGAACATATGCCATTCTACAAGAGGGTAATAGTTACAAAATGTCAGCAGAAACATTTAAACTGCTAAAATGTAAATGATTTTATAAATTTGTAATGAAACATAATTGTCGTGCGGGGTGGGTGGGGGGGGGAGAGAACAGAAAAACAGATACATTTTGCTGCACAAAATTGCATCTTATTGGTCAAAAGTAGCAGAACTGTAAACATATTTTAATGAGCTTGACAGGCTGTGCTGAAATGAAATGATACTCATAAGCTGAAAGAGTGAACTCTATCGTATTTTCTTTTCTAGCATTAGAAAAGTTCACTCTTTCCTGAAAAGATCCCACGGAACTTTGTATGTATTCTTAATTCATAAAAAAGGTAAGGTTATTAAATGTATTACTTTCTTTTAAGACAAACACACATAGAAACAAGTACACAAACACACACACACACATACACACATGTCAAAGAAGATAATATAAATTGAAAGACATATCTACACATCAAGACAGCACATCTCTCAAACGAACATTATTCAAATGTGGATAGATGATAGATAGATAGATAGATAGATAGATAGATAGATAGATAGATAGATAGATAGATAGATAGATAGATAGATAGATAGATAGATAGATGATAGGTATGTAGGTAGGTAGGTAGGTAGATAAGTAGATAGGTAGATGGATAGGATAGGATAAGATAGGATAAGATATAGGATGGGATGGGATGGGATGGGATAGGATAGGATAGGATAGGATAGGATAGGATAGGATAGGATAGGATAGGATAGGATAGAGCAGTGATGGCGAACCTTTTTTTCCTCGGGTGCCAAAAACGTGTGCGCACGCGCTATCACGCATGCGTGAGTGCCCACACCCATAATTCAATGCCTGGGGAGGGCAAAAACGGCCTGTTTCCCAACTTCTGGTGGGGCTGGTAGGCCCGTTTTTCGCCCTCCCTTGTCTTCCCAGAAGCCCTCTGGAAGCCTAAAATGGCCCCCCAGAGCCTCCGTGCAAGCCAAAAATCAGCTGGCTGGGGCGCACATGTGTGCTGGAGCTGAGCTAGGGCAACGGCTTGCGTGCCGGCAGATATGGCTCCGCGTGCCACCTGTGGCACGCGTGCCATAGGTTCGCCATCACTGGGATAGAGGGACAGAGAGAGAGAGAGAGAGAGAGAGAGAGAGAGAGACAGAGACAGAGACAGAGACAGAGACAGAGACAGAGACAGAGACAGAGACAGAGACAGAGACAGAGACAGAGACAGAGACAGAGACAGAGACAGAGACAGAGAAAGATAGGGAGATAAGGGTATGGCTATCTGACGAGAGCTAAGTAGCTCGAAATAGATCTATAATAGTCTCCCTTTATTTTCATTTATCAGCAAAAAATGTTACACACACACACACACACACACACACACACACACACACACACACACACACACACACACATATATATATTCATTCTCCTTTCAGCAATAAATCGCTGGGTCAGTGATCTCAGACATGGCAAGAAGGAAGGAAGAGAATACAGCAAAAGAACATATTTTCATTTGCTCCCCCCTCCTCCCCGTTGTTTCCTAAGCCGCCACACACAGCAACCACCTTCCAGTTAGGTTTGCGGGCAACCATCTTTAAATGCTTGAGCTGCTCTGTGTGGCCATGACAAGATTTGCAATTCTCTACGTTTATTTACACACCATCACCCCAACTAGACATCACATTGCAGTGGCTTGGTCACAGCTGACCCCAGGGTAGTCCCTGTCTTTGCCGATCCAATTTGATCATGCTCTCCAATTGAACTGCAGTCGTACAAGCACAGGATGTATGCCCATGACTCCACACCACAATAAAATTAGCAAAAGCTTGTCAGGGTATATTTTCTACTTTTACTGTGACAGACGCTGGACAAATATGTCTGCTTTTCAGAAATCCACAGAGATTTGTCGTCTCCTGAATTGCTTATGGTTCTGTCATGTTTGCTGCTTAGCATTATTCCTATACTGATAAAAAAAAAAGCACGTAAAAAACCTGCAGTGGTTGATTTCAGGGAAATATTAAATATGCCATATGTTTTTCAGATGTGTTGCCCTGCATTGAATGGATGATGCTAAACGGTTTCCTTTTCTGTTTTTAATTGACTTGCTTTATAACTACTCCTGTTTCAGAGTTAGCAGCCACTAAAGATTAATATAACACAAAGGCATCCTATTCAGAAAGCAAAGGATTAAAAAGAAAAGGTCTTGTTTGCAAGAAAGAATAGAAATTTAAGTTTCAAAAGCTAGAAGTAAATGCAGGTTGTTATTTTCCACATGTATGAAAAAAAAACAAGACACTTTAGAAAGTAAACTTAGGTTTTTTTTTTTTTTTAAAAGAGAGAGAACACTGTCTTTTTATTGACTGCCAGAAATAAATAAATATTTTCACTTCCTAGTAAACGATTAATAATTAATATGTTTTGCGTATTAATTTGTGTATTAATACATTTTCTAATTCTTTTCCCCACCCCTGGCAGTATAATTTCGATTCAATATTCTTAGTAGTCCCAGCATCAAAGAGTTTCAAAAGCTCTGGGATCACTTCCTATTCCCTGGAAGACAGAAAGAAACCCAAAACCTAGTTAAATAAATTGTGCATTTATTCCTTTCCTTTTATGCACCATGATCTACATGTGGTCATTAATTATAAAGAGACTATTATAGCACCATATTTTCATTCAATATGATGTCCGGGTATATATCAAAGAAGTCCCATAATTAAAACAGAAGGGCCACAATGACAATTAAAATTACAATCTATATGGGGAAAGAAAGTACAGTTCTGCCATTTTTCACCCTGTCACTCTCCGGCCGATGGAAGATTCCAGTCACGTCTCAGTTAAAGCTGCCTAAATGCTTCCTCACCAATGCTACCTCAAAAGCATTATCAGCACCTAAGCAAAAGCCTATGCAAGTATAATTTAATACCAAGCCCCGGTTTGCAAGTAATAGCGTATAAAGTGATATTTAAGTGGTGTTTTAAGCACACTTTGGATGGCTACAGCCGCTTTTTACTGGTAAATGCATTTCCCTTTGAGTAGTGATTATGAGTCCTGGGTGAAGGTCTGCCTGTAAGCCTTACTTCCAGCTGCCAATCTTGGCTTCACTGGGAAGAAAAAGCCACATCATCGCACCTTCTTCCTCCCCTCGGAGGCTGTCATAGCCAGAGCCCCAGCACTGCAAAACAATTTCTGCCTCACCCTTTCCTGCTTCTGCCTCTTCAACCAGAGACCTCTGCCTTGTGTACCCACTTACATCCTCACCAACCAGCTCCCCAGCTGCACGCCACTTCCACGCGCCTGCCTGCCTCGCCTCGCCTCCCCGCCCCAATTTTAATACTTAGCTTGGTAAACATCTGCCTTAATGGGATGCAAAGCTTTTTCTGGGAGGGGAAAAGGGGGTAGCAATATGTATTTGCCACAATTTATTGTCTATAAAAGTCGCAGCGAGTGAATGATGACGGCTCAACTCTCTCGCTGGGTGCCTGGGTGCCTGGGTGCATCCCTTCTAATAACTTTCAACCAAGCACTCGCCATATGAAGCATGCAATGGAGACACAGAAGGGGTTTTGTATAATAAAAGGGTGACATGGTCATTTTTCCCCAGTTTTGCATTACACAGGCACACTCATGCATGGTGCTTTTTAAATTCTTATTATATGTGAGGTCAGAGGGTCGAATGTCAGAAAGTACTGTTAATTTCACGGGGTTAGGGGAAAGTAAATTCAGAGGGAATACAGATCACTTAGCACAGAGAAGCAGCTCCTCTGAAGTTTGGTTTTTACATTTGTTAGCCGTATCCATCAGCTGGCGAACCATTGAGGCCACGCTGACATCGTGGTCCCTCTTATAATAGCCTGACATGCTGCAGTGGGGAAAAGCACGGTTCCCAGAGCCCCTCCGGAGGGGCCAGCAAGAGACTCCCCTGGAAGCAGTGAAGCACTCCAACTTCACACAACTGGAACTGAACAAAGCGGGTTGCCATTTGGGCCGTGAGGTTTAAATTATAGAAAAAGCAGTCAAGAGGCCTTAAAGTTCAATCTGACAAGAAATGTAAAATATATTTCTGTCTTCATTCTCTGGGAAGCGAGTATCTTGCGGTGGCTAGACAGAGAGGCTTTCCCCCCCCCTCTTTTTTTTTAAAGGGGTACTGAATGTAAAAATCAAGGATCAAATCATAAATGTTAAATCTCCAAAGGAGGTTTGATTCTGTTGCCAATAAAGCCTCTGAATATTAACACCTGAGGATCCGGGGGTGGGGGAGGAGCCGGGAAAAGAAACACAGAAGCTTTGTAAACATTGTTCTGATTGTGGCACTAATAATGTGGGAAAGAGGCATAAAGAGCAATGTTATTTCTACGAGGAAAGTCTATTCACCACAAGCCGCCTAAACCATCTCCTTTTCAAAGATGCACAACAGGGATCACGTGTTTGGTATTTTTCAGCAGCTTTCGCAAGAGTTGAAATGGCAATGCCTGACTGGAATTGGGGTGTGTGTTTGCGTGTCAAAGAAAGAATTTGCTTGCCAGAAGAATCCAGAAATAGAAAAAGAAACCTGATTTTTTTTCCCCCTCAAAGAAAGAAAATATTATCTCTACAATTATGCAACTGAGCGGGCTGCCACGGCCAGCTGGGCCCAGGTTTGGTTGGGCGATTTCAGTGTTATGTATTTGTCTTCCGTCCTGCATGGGGCCTGAATCAAAACCTCCAATTGGGCTCAGCTGCCCCTTTATAATTAAATTTTAATGACTTAGGCTGAATGTTTGGGGTTTGGCGCACATTTAGTAGTTTTAGCATTTAAATGGTCTTGAATAGCCTCTGAAAGAAGGCAGCATTGCCTTAACCTACTGGGGAGGGGTATTTCCTCAGGTGGTTTTTTTTTTTTGGTCACATGATTTTCAGCATCACGAAGGGCCGAGCCAGCCTTTAGGAAGAGATGGCTGGACCACTGCCACATTCAAAGATCTTCAGAATAAAACCAGACATTCTTGATGGAGGCAAGCTCCAATTGAACTGTCAGATTTTGCATCCTAGCACACCTCTCCAGCCTTCTAGTTTTCATCTCCCATCCCTGGAGCTGCTGTGAACTTTGTCACTGTCACACAGTCGCTGTGAACCTTCCCCAACTTGGAGCTCCCAAGGGTGCCTGTTGCAAGATGAGATGCAAAGCTTACACAGGGCAGGCCTTCTTGACACACTCCATGGAAAGGACAGTGGAGATAATTCAGCTATGGGCATCCCAAAAATGAAGCATCTCTTGAACATCTCCTTTCCAAACTCCTTGGTAGAAGAACAAACCTCCAGCAAAGCAAGAGCTGATATTCTTCAAAGGAGCATGCCAAAAGCTTCAGATCAATTACTCCTTCTAGAGGGGTGGTCTTACCATGCATTTTAAATGTTTCTGTTCAGGAAAGAAGCCATTTGAGTTAAACAAGCAGCATGCATGAACATGGAAAACAGATCCCAGAGGACATAGTTTTTTCCTATTTAAAAATATAACCAGTTTCCAACCCACATTGGTACCACAATGCACAAGAAGGGGATTTTAATCAGGGGTGAAATGCTACCGGTTTGGCCCGGTTCGGACATACTGGTAGCAGCGGCCGCCGGTGGTTCGGAGAACCGATAGTGGCGGCAGCGCGAGGCTCTGCCCACTTGCCTGGACATCGCTGTTTTCCTTTTTTTAATCCTCTGCGCATGCGCAAAGCCTTCTGCACATGCACAGAAGGTGAAACAGCGCACACAATGGTGGTGCGTGCAAAGTGCATGCGCAAAACGCAAAGCACGTGCAAAACACAAAGCGCACGCAAAACGCAAAGTGCGCCCTTCCGAACCGGTAAGGAAGGTAAATGTTTTTAAATGCTTTAATAGCTATTGTTTTTAATGCTTTTTATATTTGTTGTTGCATGTGAATTTTTACTGTTGTGAGCCGTCCAGAGTCTCTGTGGAGTGGGCGGCATACAAATGCAACTAATAAATAAATAGATTTCACCGCTGATTTTAATCCTTCCTTTCCCACCAGCAATCCTCCTTAACTTTTCAATGTGGGACACAACCGAAGTATTCCATTAATGCGAGACCTTGCTAAAATGGTGGCTCATGAATTGTTTTTCAGTGGAGAGCAGCTAAGGGATGGAATAAATCTCTCTCCTGCAGTCTGAAAGCTTTTCCTGGCTTGCTGGAATAGGGAGTGAAAGAGTGCTTGTTTCTGAGCAGAGAAAGTCCACACCCTAACTTGTAACCATAGCCTGTATCCTGAATTTCATAGAAATTAAGGATGCAGCAATGTCGTCCATTCTACTAGAAGCTATATTTGTTCCAGCGGTGGGTTCCTACCAGTGCGATCCACTCTATAGCACCTGTAGCGGCCCGCTGGTGATGTCACAGTACCGGTGCGGTCGGTTGCCGATGCCTGGGCACTGCCATTTTTTTTAAAAAAAATGTTTTTAATTTTTTTTAAAAAAAAATTTTCTGCACATGCCCAGAAGCCGAGCTTCCGGCACTGCGCATGCGCTGCCTTCCTACCCCACAGTGAGTCCAAGCAGGGGAGGATAGCTGAGGGAGCGCATGAGACGCTGAAAGAACGGGCGGCAGGAGCTATCTCCATTCCCCTCCCTTCAGCAGTCCGAGAAGCCACGTACGTGCGGTGATGATCCTAGGCATTTTCACACGTTCGAGGCTTCTCGAGCTGCTGAGTGGAGGGGGAACGGGCGGCAGGAGCCTAGGATCATCGAATGGGGAGAAGCATTCAGGCCAGATGGAGCCTCGTGGTCTTGCTGCTCCTGCTGCAGGGGGCTGCGTTGCAGGTGGGCAATGCCCCCCTGCTTCTCCAGCCACTGCCAAGCTCCTGAGGCCCACACCCATCCAGTCACATGGCTGGCAAGCCACACCCACAAAATAAGCCACGCCCACAGAGTGGTAGTAAAAAAATTAGGAACCCGCCCCTGATTCGTTCCACTTTTTAGGTTTCTGGGCTTTGTTCTTTTGTTTTGCCATCTGGATGGTGCATGTCATAGGAGGACTTTGTGATATGCAGTTCTTTCTAATGATTAATACAAGTCCCATGGCCCATAGTTTGGACATCAGGATCTTATCACCTTTGAAAAAGCTTGTGAGCTTTGATGCTGGAGAATTGTCCGTGTCAAAGAAAGCTCAAACTACCAATATTCTTCTACCTGTACCCTTTTACAAAAGTAAAATCATGGGCTATGTAGTACAGATGAACTCAGTTTGCCCCAACCAGGCACCTTCAGTTCTACTGGGACAATATAGGATTCTTGATTTTCTCTTCCACCCTAGTTTTTATTCTAATGTGGATTCACAAAGAACAGAAGTCTTCTTCAGACTTGAAGTATTCCACATTATCCTTTTCAGTGCTGTGACCCATTATAAATGACCCTCGCTTACTTTACATGTGAATGCATCTGTGCTGCACATACTTATATCTAAGGATTTATTTTAACAGTGTTTGTCACATATAGCGGTGGCCTTGTATAATTAAGAACTTGCCCTTCAGATTGCCTTTTCCTCCAACTATCTGGTTGCCTGAAGTTTAATCCTTCATTACCAGCTAAAACAAAATCACCAATTAGGCACATGAATACATCCGAATTAATCTCATTAAGGTGATGGCACCAAATAAATTGGAACTATTTTTGTGCTTTTACTGTGTTCCTATGGCTTTATCAGGCCCTATGGCCATATACAAAGACCTTACAGCTTAGTCATTTAGAGTCATTCGCTTGTGGACTAAATGTGGCATTACCATCGATGGCTGAAAATTGCTTTCAGCTTTTAAACTGCACTGACTAGTCTGTAGTTAATCTTAGATCATTCACTCGCAAAATTAAATGAGCCAGAACGATGGTCTCTCTTTCTTCTTCCCCCTCCTTTTTTTTTTTTTTTGTAAAATAATACATCACAAAACACTTATTTGCCCTACCCAAAAGAGATTTCAAATTCATTTAAACTCTCATAAATCAGAGCTGGGAATTTTTAATTGTGTTTCCTAGCACAGACATAAACTCTCTTTCCTGAGCACATCATTGCTAACAATTTACATATGGAATATAGTATCTTGCCTAACAAATGATGTACACCTCTATTCTCCTGTGATGTATGTGGGAACCACATGATACTTGTTATTGCGAATCAAAGCCAAACTGCTTGGACTCATTTACATAAATCAACCTAAAGACTTTTGTTTTCAAATATACATGCTGTTAACACTATATAGTCTTATTTGTAGTGCTCATCAAAAAGGCATAAACTTAAGAATTAAAACTCTTTTACAGCTTCCTGGGTCATCTCAGCAAGGACATTTGGACAGATATTGAATAGCAGGTAGCAGTAGCCTAGGTCACACCACTAATTATATTCTCTAAAAAATAATTCAAATAATTTATTATTCTTGTGATATTACAGTTAGTGGAAATTAACGTATTTTTCGGAGTATATGACACACCAGAGTATAAGACGCACCTTAGTTTTGGGGGAGGAAAACAAGGAAAAAAGGCCTCTGCCTCCCAGCAATTTGCCAAACAGCAAACAGCAAACAGTACAGATGATATACACCCGTGATGGCGAACCTATGGCACGGGTGCCACAAGTGGCACGCGGAGCCATATCGGTGGGCACGCGAGCTCAGGTCCGGCGTGCATGTGTGCACCAGCCGGCTGATTTTTGGGCCTTCTGGGCCCACTGGGAGTCGGGAAACAGGCTGTTTCCAGCCTCCAGAGGGGGTGGGGAAGGCCGTTTTCGCCCTCCCCAGGCTCCTAGAAAGGCTCTGGAGCCTGGGGAGAGCGAAAAATGGGCGTGCCATTGCATGCTGGGAGCAGGGGGGTCATGCGTGCATGTGCGGGGGTGCATGGAATTATGAGTGTGGGCACGCACACACGTGATCCCCCACATCCCCCCCCCTTTTGGCACGCGAACCAAAAAAGGTTCGCCATCACTGATATACACTGTTTGCTGTGTATTTCTGTGCATGTGTGCCTAACCCATAGAAATAGCAAAGAATTGGAGAAATGTACATTTATGGCAGTATATTAATCCCAGAAAGTTTTCTTAAATGTAATCACACTAACTCCTCCCAATTATTTAAATAGATCTACTCCAAATATGACTAAATCAGGGTTTCTCAGCTGCCTTCTTTTAATACTAATACTTAATACTAATACTTAATACTAAAACAGGACATTTTAGATTATAATTTTACAGATCTTTAAAATTGATGTGGCTTTCTGGAAGTATTCTCTGCTATTTAAAAGGAGATACAATAGCACTGGGCCTCTTCAGAGCAAGCATTTATTTTAAAAAGCTTCTTCATTTTGTTAAGTTGTCTAGAACAATAATAAAGCAGTCTTTAAAAAATAAGTCTAATAATTTGAACACTCTACAAACATTTAACAAAATAACATATTAACAGAACCTGCATCTACCTAGGATAGAACTCACAACCTCCTGATTGTGAGGCAAGAGCTCTAGCTTTGAGCCATAGCAGCTATAGCTTGCCTCTTTTCAATTTCAGCAGTCTAATATTGCCAGCAGTTTATCTCCCAGCAATTTGTCACATTACAGCCACCCTAGTTAGTTTCATTTTTCCACCTGGCTTGCAAGCCTGTCAGCTGTAGATTGGGAGGCAGATCATCTCTTCTTGTGCTCTTCTTGTGCTTTGCCCTGTTTGCTGCAAAGAGGTAAATTGCTGGCAGGCAGAGGCCAAAGGGTGGGGGTGGCTGGGTGGGGCTGTATTCGGTGTATAAGACGCACCCAGGTTTTCACCCTCTTTTTGAGGGTAAAAAGGTGCGTCTTATACTCCGAAAAATACAGTAACTTATTTGTTTGTTTGTTTATTAAATTTTAACCCTCCTTTACTACTTTGTAAATGGCAAACATACCTAATACTCCTTCCTCCTCCTACTCTCCATACAATTGCCCTGTGAGGTGGATTGAGCTGAGAGTCACTGAACCAAAATCACCCAGCTTGTTTTTATGCCTAACTTCAGGGGTGGGTTCCGGATTCTGCTACTGCTCAGGGACAAGCCGCGTGGACGGGCCCACATTGCGCGCCACATGCGCATGCGCAGTACTAAAAAAAGCTGTGCATGCGCAGAAGCAAAAAACAAGATGGCGGCACCTATGGCGCTTCTGATAGAACTGGCTTGGGGGCGTGGCAGGCTTCAGTCATTCAAGGAAAAAACAAAAAACTGTAGAAACATAAGAGATGACTTCATCTCCAAATGTCACCAGGATATTCAGCACAGTGAAAACATGTTGTGGGTTGGTTCAGTGGTTCAATGGTTCAATGGAGGCCCACTGTGTATTGGGGTCACATCTTGGAAATGAGAAGCAGGCTCCCTGGTCACATAAGCTACACAGTTGATGACAGATCAGGGGTGTGTGTGTGTGTGTGTGTGCACGCGCGCGTGCGTGTGGTCTTGCTTTCAGGAAATGGAGCATTAGCCCAGTCAAAAATTACTACATCTCTTAATCACAAGCAAAGCTGCCAAATGTTCAGAGTCGTATTCTTTTAAACAATGCTTAAAAACTAGCAGTCTCTTCTTGAACCTCAGTTTATTAGTAAATTCCACAACCTGATATCAGCTCCCCTGAAATCAGCAGGAATAATAATCCAGTAAACAGAGAAGGCTGCAATACAGAATGTGTCCCAAAAAAACCACCACGTGCAAATCTTCCACAAAAGGAGGTAAATATGATATTGCTTTCTCTCTTTATGAAGTGATAATATGACTTATTTCCAGTGTTAATTGGAAAAGAATGCTAATTGCCATTATAGGCATAATGATGCCAGTTACAAGTACAAAAGCTGAGTATAAGAGTGCAGAATCAAGTGCAAGTGCAGAGAATCCAGAGGGAAAGACTTTAATGTCTTTGTAAAATTCCATCTAAAACTGTATTCCTTTAATCTGCCTGTTAAACAGTCCAATTAATTGTTCCTTAAAGGAAGCTTCAGATAAATTCATTTGTTTTCAACTCTTCAAGAAGTTATTCAGAATACATTTTGTAATGGCTTAGACTACTCATCCAAATGTAACTTGCTCCACCTTAGCCCCTTCCTGGGATCTTGCTCCTCTGATATAATGAAACATCATGAAAACTAATCTTCATCAAAGCACATCATGCATTTGGTGACTTTCTTCTATATATGGTTGTGAGGAATGAACGTTTTGCTTAGTTATACTGTTCAGGTAGGAAACAGAGAAAGAGAGGAAGGGAGGGAGAGAGAGAGATTTCATTCATTTTTTAAAACAAAAGTAACTTTCTAACTATGTCATTAAAAACTTATCTGTTAGTTGTTCACAATAGAGGAGGAGAGGAAAGTCCCCTATTTTGTTTATTCTGTAAAATATTTTCCTCTCTTTATCTTTCCCTTCTTCTCTCTCTCTCTCTCTCTCTTTTAATAGCCTGAACCAAATAATTTCTCATTTTTACAGGCTTCACTTCCCTTTTCTCACAGTGAATAAATTGCAACTTATTTCCATGAAATTCACAGATGACACAGATCTTTATTTTGCATAAAGGCATAAAGAAGTGTCTAATATCTTCAATATTCATCTGCTAAGTGGACATTTGCATCGGTTTGGAAGAGGGAGGGGAAGAAAGAGAGCCACCACCCTCCCGCAGTGACAGCTGTACAAAGGGATGACATCTGACAGCTGTGACAATGCTGAAGGCAGACTCCGATGACTCGTTGCATCCATGATCCAATTACAGCACACATCCCTCTGACAGACCCAGCAGCTTGACTTCAGCATTTGGAAGGACAGTATTGATCTCTTGTCAGAGACCAGTTGCCTGCCTGCAATTGTGCATTGCTGAACTTTGAAAAGCTACAGCACCCTCTTAAATGATAGGGGCAGGCAGGTTAGAGGATGCAGGTACAATGAGAGGGGCAAAGGCTATCTGCTAAATGCTCTAAACTTGAACAAATCATAACCATATGACAGTCCAATCATACGCAAGTAGCCAAGCTAATCTAGCCGGCTTGCCGCCTGTACTAATGGAGAGACAGCTCTTGGAGGTTTTGCTGGGTGATCTTCCTTGATGAAAAGGCCACTGCAATTAGCACAGGCTGGTGGGTTGTGCTGTGTGACAGGATACAGGAGGCTGTAATGGCAGCTGCCAATAACTCAAATTTCTAGGAAACAGACAATTAGGCCTCTGATCCTGACACAGCTACACCTTCCGCTCCAGACCTCTCTGCTCTCTTCTTACGGCATAGTCCATGGGGTCAGGATGTTACAAATCCCGCCAGACAAACACAACCTGGGCAAAGGGCCAATTCTTATTATTACCACTATTACTGTGATTCTCACTGTGTGTGTCCACATAGTGTGTGTGTGTGTGTGTGTGTGTGTGTGTGTATGAGGCTGAGAAAAAGTGTATGTGTGTGTCAGTATGCATACATGATTCAACTTAAAAGTGCATCCAATAGGACACCACCAAAACTTATTTCTGATAACAAAATACTAAAAAAAGGGAAAATCACTCTATCTGTAAAAAAAAAGTTTGACCCGTGTGTGTGTGTGTGTGTGTGTGTGTGTGTGTATGTATATATGTGTGTGTGTGTGTGTGTGTGTGTAACATTTTTTTGCTGATAAATGAAAATAAAGGGAGACTATATATAGTATACTATACACACACACACACACACACACACACATACCGGTACATACATACATACTGCACATTTGTACAACACAAATAGACCCAAACACTTGCTACAACTTTAATGAAAACCCATAATGTAAAAAAAAAATTGTACACATTACCTCCTGCCAAAATAATAATTTCTAAAAGTTATTTTGCAGATACAAAGCCAAACAGTTAAGATTATGAGCTCTGTAATCTGGTACTCTACTGGACCTCTGATTGTCTTTCTTTTGCATATGAAACTTCCATTGAATTCAAGAGAATCCTTGACATCTGAAGTATAAGTTGACTGCATGTTCAATACATAAAGTTGAAAAGTTTAACAGAAGACACAGAAGACTCTCAAAAGAAAACTCCCGACATTTAACTTCTCAAGGAGCTCCCTAACATGTATTTAAATGTTTGTGCATCTACATTTTGAACATTCCAAGTGAACACAATTCTCATAAATGGTGACAGGTACAATCTGTCAGCCCCATTAGTCAAACCAGGAGAGCAGTAACCCAGGAAATCAAAAACTATTTTTATTGAGATGGGCTATAATGACAGAATCTTCCAAATTGGATTGTGTTGTTCCTCCTCCTCCTTCTTATACTTGAGTGAATTAGGGAGGTGTTTCCTCAGAAGGTGCCTGAGTTGATTCTAAATGGTATCTTGTGCTAGACCTTCAGTCACTCTTGCCGAAGTAATGGTTCTCTCATAATTCCATCAAAGTCATCTTACTTACTCTCTACACAATATGTATCTCAAGTCACTTCACGAGATGAGATGTATACTTAAAAAAATTAAAGGAAAGATTTAGGATGGATAATCCTGTTTACACAAGGGATTTGGCTAAAAAGTTGCCTATACCTTCAAAGTCTATCTCTTCTCTATCCAAGAAGCATATCTATTTGTACGAGGGTGAGTCTCAAAGTAATGCCATTTTCTTTAGGACAGGTATAATTACCAACACAGGGACATGTAGCATACATCAAAATGAATCTGGTCCTCTGTGGATCACATCCCTACTTCTCAACATAGTCACCATTTCTCTCAATAGCAATGTTCCACCTTTGAATGAGAGCATGTATCCCTGCCTCGTAAAATTTTGTTGACTGTTCTTTGAGCCACTTCTTCACTGCAGTTTTCACTTCCTCGTCACTGGAATAATGTCTGCCTCTCAAACCCTCTTTCATGGGGCCGAAGAGATGATAGTCTGAAGGCGCTAAATCTGGTATTGTCCTCAAACACATTTTGTAACCGTCTGTGAATGTTCGCAGGGGTTTCCCCCCTCAGCAACAAGGAATTCAATCACTGCTCTTTGTTTGTGACGCAACTCTAAGGAGGCAGCCATTTTGAATTTTCCTTGCGAGTCTAAAAACCTGAAAAGTAAGAAACAAAATATTTCAGAATGTAAATGATATAATCATTTATAACTGGGAAAATTTTCAGGTATTTTTATCAAAAACTTCACCTGAAATAAAAAAATGGCATTACTTTTTTACTCACCCTCGTAGTTGGTTATTGGAGATCACATACGGCCAGCATTTTGAATCCCCTCAACACCGCCTGGGTTCAATTACCCCAAAGTTCTCTTAATACTTAGCAAGAAGAAGGAAAGGACTTTGTGTGTCATTTGATGACACTAACCCAATCGACTAGTCCTGGAAACTAGATCAGACTCACTTTACTTTAACCTCAAACAACCCTGGAATTTGGATGAACCATATTCTCCAAACCATTTCTCCCGTTTCTCCATCTGATTGGGGGAAGATGATTGTGACATCTTCTTGGTGTCATCTTGGAAGGTTTAGAAAATAAATTTGGAGTTTCAATGTGCTGCTGGTAGATGGGAATAAATCAGTGGATCAATAGAGCAATTGGCTCAGCTACGTATAGGGTACAAATACAGCTCCTGATTAGGACGATCAGTTAGTGTGGTCTCTAAGACAACAGTAGAGAACATGTGAAAGCTTTTTGATGAAACTGTTATTGATCTGCACCTAATGATAGACTGCTGTGGGAATTCCTGATTTATCACCCTCCCAGAATTGCCCAGTTTTTTTCCTTGATCACTACAATCAAGTATGATCGCAAATGCTATGAATGTCTCAGAGTACTGAACTCTTATGAGTCTCCCCAACATCCTTTCCCTAAAATCTCCCCTGTGTTTTTGTTAGATTTTTCTGGTAAACCCTGCCTAAATCCCAGCTGGGTAAGTGCCATTTTGTTTCACTTTTGAATCCCTGATCTCTACATGTTTCCCCCAAAAAAGTTATGGGCAGAGGAAATTTTAAGAATCTATTTTTTTCCCTAATTTTGAATTTGGGGGGAATGGAATATAGGATTTATATCAATTATGAAGAACTTTATTCCTTCACTCTATGTTTCACACAGAGGAAAAGTTATTGAGTCTCTGACTCTCTCATCATCTTTTCAATCTCCATTGCTGTGCTTCCCTCACTCTCCCTTTTCAGAAACGGGAGCAGTTCATTGCATAGCTTCATTGGCATTGTTCCTTTTTGGTCTTCATTGTTTCCCTCCTTTAAACTCTGGAATAGGATTCAGAGTTAGCCATTACATCACTATTTTGTTATATTTTTCCCACAGTTTTAATAATTGCATTTCTCTCTCTCTCTCTCTCTCTCTCTCTCTCTCTCTCTCTCTCTCTCTCTCTCTCTCTCTCTCTCTCTCTCTCTCTCTCTCTCCCTCCCTCCCTCCCCCCCCCTCTCTCTCCAGTATTATTTTTAGATTTACTACACAATCCAAGAGTTTGCAAGTCTTCTCCCTTGGAGTGGAGACAAGCCACTTTGCAAAATTGTTCCTCTCAAGAATTTTCAGTTATGTTCCAGAGAGACTTACTCACTGAAAGTAGAGAATAGTAGCAGAGAAGACAAATAAAGGCATATGTCCTGAGCAAAAAAAAAAAAAGACATATCCAAAACTCTTGAGCACATCCTTCTTACGTATTTTATTTATTTATTTATTTACTCAATTATCTAGAAACCCAACTCACTTTTATGTGACCTTCAGCAGCTTAGAATAAACAAAATAAAAATACAAACTACATAACAGGACACAAAAACACATCGCGGCTGGATATGACCTGACCTATCATCAGTAGTGGGTTCTTACACCCTTTACTACCGGTTTGTGTGCGCACTTGTGCACGCGCGCACCACTTCTGCACATGCGCAGAAGCATCCCGGGTGGGTGGACGGAGCCTCCCACCGGTACCGATTCTTAGAACCGGGCCGAACCGGGAGCAACCCACCGCTGCCTATCATCCATTCAGCTAGGAGACAGGCTGTAACCGATGACCAGGGCCTCAGGCTGAAGTATAAGTTTTTAAGAGCTTAGGAAAGGCCAACAATGATGGAGCCCATCACAGCACCCTTTGCTGAGAATTCTGGCTGTTGGGATGTTCAAATGAGAATGACAGTGTATTCTACAAATTCATCAGTATGTCTGTTGTCCATATGTGAATCCTGGAGTTGCCCAAAATGATACCCTGTCACATTCCAGGGGAGGTACTGAGAGCTTTTGGGGAGAGGTACTCTGAGGTTTATGCCTGTAGAATAAAACACAGCCAAAAAAAGGGGGAGGAGCGGCTCCAAAAACATTCAGTGAAGTGAATATAAGAGTCTGTAGGCGAGGAGGTGAAAAATAACATTTTTTAAAACATATTTTTTTAAAAAAATAACAAAAAAAAATTCCCAGAATGTAAAACATGTAATATAATAATGTAAAAAAAAACCATATGTAAAATAATGTTTGATTTCTTAATCTGTATCATACAAAACATTCTAACTCAGAATTTATGGGCATTTATTGAGTATGGTTTACTGTAAATTATATCAAAATAATACAGTAGTTCTCGACTTACAATCACAATTGAGCCCAAAATTAAGTGAGACATTTGTTAAGTGAAATTTGCCCCATTTTACAACCTTTCTTGCCAGTTAAGTGAATCACTGCAGTTGTTAAGTTTGTAACATGTTTGTTAAGTGAATCTGGCTTCCTCATTGACTTTGCTCGTCAGAAATTTGCAAAAATTTGTATGATGGACACTGCAACCATTATAAATATGAACCAGTTGCCCAGCATCCGAGTTTTGATCACGTGACCATACAGATGCCGCAATGGCCCTAATGTATGAAAAATGGCCATAAGTCACTTTTTTATAGTGCCGTTGTAATTTTGAGTGGCCACTAAATGAACTGTTGTAAGTTGAGGGTCACCTGTAAAAAGAGAGATGGGCCAAAGATAGGTCTGCAGATGATAGATTCAAAAGAAAAGTTTGGGTTAAGTTCTGTTTGTGGAAAGTACATTTAATGATTATGATGCTGGTGTGGTACCATACAGTACTACTTTGGTGTTCGTCAGAACCACCTGAAAAACAGGTGAATGTAAAACAATATATAGGAAGACTGCAACTGTATCTACCTACCACAGTTTAGCTAAAATCAGTTCAGGCCCCAACCATTGCTCTGCTTTCACTTTACAGATTAATAGCAATAGCAATAGCACTTAGACTTATATACCGCTTCACAGTATTTTACAGCCCTCTCTAAGCAGTTTACAGAGTTCAGCATATTGCCCCCAACAATCTGGGTCCTCATTTTACCGACCTCAGAAGGATGGAAGGCTGAGTCAACCTTGAGCCTGGTGAGATTTGAACAGCTGAACTGCTGAACTAGCAGTCACTGAAGTAGTTGCAGTGCTGCTTTTAACCACTGCGCCACCTCGGCTCCTCTTCAACTTAACAGAGTTGAAAAGGACCTTATCGGTCATCTAGTCCAAACCCCCACTCAAGCAGGAGACCCTACACTTTTACAACCATTTGTGAAAATAGAGGCAAAAATTGAAGCAAGAAAATCCTAAATAGGATCCACAATTGTCAAGGTCACCTTGTCCTTATTTTCACCTTCTTTTCTTCTTTTATCAAGCACCCCCCTATGCAGATATTCTTTGACTTATGTCCACAGTTGAGCCCAAAATTCCCATTGCTAAGATCTTTCTTGCCACCGTTGTTAAGTAAATCACCACAGTTGTTAAGTTAGTCAGCTTGGTTAAGTGAATCTGGTTTCTCTGTCGAAATTTGGTTGTCAAAAAGCCACAAAAGATAATCACATCACCCTTGGATATTACAACCGCCGTAAATACCTGCCAGTTGCCAAGCACCCAAATTTTGATCACATGACTGCCTTCTGCCACACAGAAGGCAGTCATCTTCGAGACCGCCTTCTGCCACACAGCTCCTAGCGACCGATGAGATCCCACAGAGTTGGTCTCCTCCGGGTCCTGTCAGCTAAACAGTGCTGGCTGGCGGGCTCACCGGGGAGGGCCTTCTCTGTGGCTGCCCCGGCTCTCTGGAACCAGTTACCTCCGGAGATCCAGACTGCCCCCCACCCTATTGGCCTTCCAAAAAGCTGTAAAGACCTGGCTTTTCCAGCAGGCTTGGGGCCGTTGATCTCGCGGTTGTAATCGGCGAGATCCGGCCTTGACATGATATGCATGGTGTTTTAAATTGTTTTACTATTTAAAATGTTTTAAAATGTTTATTTGTTGTAAGCCGCCCAGAGTCCTTCGGGAGTTGGGCGGCATATAAATTCAATTTTAAAAAAAATGACCATGAGGCTGCTGCAAGTCATAAGTGCGAAAAACGGTCATGCCATTTTTTTTCAGTGCCATTGTCCCTTCTAACAGTCACTAAATGAATAGTTGCAAGTCGAGAACTACCTGTAGGCATATGTGCGGGTGGGCAGCACAGAAGCTCCTCCCTTTATCTTCTTATTTAACGTATGGTTGACAGTGTTACGTTTCATGGTATGGTTATTAACCAAGAATTCTCCTACTATTTTGTCAATGAGGATATGTGGGAGTCTCTTTTTAAAGAGGGGAATAAAATAACAAATTAAAACACCACCATCACCCCAAATTTCAATGAGGATTGTTTGCTACTGATGGAAGAGGGAATAATAACAACTCTGGTTTCTGAAAATAGTATTACTCCATTACTATCAGAGTCGCTTCTTTGAAGGGACAGTGATAGGGGGTTAAATAAAAATGAAAACAAGCCATTGTTAGATGGAAACCCATGTGGAAAAGTTTTGAGCATGCTTCATTAATACCTCATTATTTTGTTCTGAGCTGAAGACTTCTTTTGATTGTGGCACTCCTTCCTGGCAACTCTTAATTGTTGACATTAAAAAAAATATGCTGAGCTGAGCAAAGAGGAATGTTGGCTAGAGTGCACACTTTACTTCTGAGTCTCAAAAATTAAGCATAACTGGCACGGTAGCTTAATAACCTCTCTCAAGAACCATAGTTCAATCCCTTGTGCCATTAGAAAGGTTAGGCATTTAAATCTTGGCAAATAGGCAGTTTATGAATGTCTCTGCACAGAGGCAGTAGAGTCAATATAGAAAAATCTAGAAAAGGACAAGAACTACTCTTCTTAAGAAAAGACAAGGGTTATATCGAGACTATCTTCCTCCTGGATAGGACCAGTGTGATTTATTATTTAAAATTAATATTTTTATTTCATTCTTTCTGCTAATAAGTCAGCAAAGGATGACAGGCCCATGTGAAAAGAAAAAAAACAAGAAGAAAAATCCAAGAACTAATAGAAAAACTATTCTAGAAACAATAAAAACAACAACAACAATTAAAAGGTCAAATTATGACACACAGAGAGACAATTTCTTTTGGC
This sequence comes from Diadophis punctatus similis, assembly GCA_023053685.1. NCBI lineage: Eukaryota > Metazoa > Chordata > Lepidosauria > Squamata > Dipsadidae > Diadophis > Diadophis punctatus. The sequence continues at coordinate 194,952,586 of JALIGW010000001.1, read as the reverse complement.
ATGGACTTCCAATAAGAAACATGTGCATTAGAGTCAAGATGTTGAATGCATGAAAAATATGTTTTAATGCAAACAATCAATATTACAATCAGTTAATTCAAATTAAATAATTAATTAAAAATTAGTTGAGCACAAAAACAAAGGTCAAAGTCAAGTTTAGCTTTTTCAGATTCAAAGTATTTTACTTTATTTTGTAAAGTTCTTCTTCCTGTATTTTGTAATATGTACTTTCAATACTTGGAACATCTAAAAATATAATACATAGTACAGCCGAATTAAAATCAAGTCAAACATTTATTACAGTCAAAGACTACCATAGTAATATCACTTTTTTCTGTTCCTTCACAGCTGACCTCTTGCTAGGAACTTCTCATTTTTCTCTTTTCTTTTGTCTTCAAATAATACAAAGACATATCTCTTCTCATTGAAGAAACTACTAACTATTAACTACTGCTAACTACTAACTCACTGAAGAAACTACTAACTGAAGAAACTACTAACTACTAAGAAACTACAAACTAACTAAGAAACTATTAACCTATCAGATAATGTCTTTGTAACAGGAATTCTGTTGTTCTCCATATGATTCTCAAATTCCAGTTATCCACCACCATTATTTTATAGAACTGATTCATACAATGGCCTTCCTCTCCAGCGATATCCCTCAACCATCATGAGTTGTAAACATTTGGCCTATTCACAAGATTTATGAATATAAAAGAGTTGCTCTGAGAGTAAGATGGGCAGTCTCTAAATGTCATAAATAAATAAACAAACTGTCTAACTGAGGTAATTATGTTGGTTCATTGCACCTTAATGTACATGGTGAACACCAATCCTTCGAGATGGTAGCCAATAAGGAAATAGATTAGCCACTAGTCAAGAATAAGAAGTAAAAGTAAGTTCACAATCAGTTCTCTTAACCAAATGTTTGCCTAAATCATCTGCTAATCTGGACACTGAATACACTGCTAAAAATAAAAACACCTAGTTATGTCCTCAGGAAAGGAAAACCAAGATTGTCATATGCTTCACAAGGATTGTATACATGATGGAAAAGAACTGCTAAAGAGTGGATGCTCAGTGTAGTAGGAAACATTGCAATTTCCTCTCTTTTTTGAAATCAACTTCTATGCACATTCCAACACCCTCCTGAACAAGATAAATTACATGTCATTTGTATTCTCTCTTCTATTCCAACAGAAATAACTCAAATTATTTTTTTCTCCTGTATGTTCAGGATGGCTTGTGCGATATCCCAAATGATAACATAACAAATATTCCCATCCTCACAAAAACATTATTAAGGTTTTTAGTGTTAATATTATTAACATTAAAAACCAAAAGCTTCTCTGCAGTCATTAAGAAACGATAACCTACAATTGAGACTTTGCACACAGTGCCTGTATGGTGAATTCTAATCTATGAGAAATGCTAACTATATTCAGTTTTTTACACTAAGCAAGTATTTTAGTGGGACAGAAATATTTATGTTATGTAGGTATAATAGAAACCAGTGACCTGTTGGGTCATCATTTTAGGGATATTTTCTTACCTAAACAGAGAAATGGAATGACCACAGGTGGGAAAAAGAAACAGTTGGAGCAGGAGCAATTTCTGACTTCCTGCGGAGACCATATGATTGGAGACTTCCTTCTCCAATCATATGACCACAAATTTCAGTGTTATCAAATGTGCTAACTTACAGACCATAAGAGTCCGTAAGTTACCACATTAGTGGTATGTTGAGTATTGCAGGCTAACTCTGCCGACTGCCAGCAGTTCAATCCTGACTGGCTCAAAGTTGACTCAGCCTTCCATCCTTCAGAGGTCAGTAAAATGAGGACTCAGATTGTTGGGGGCAATATGCTGACTTTGTGAATTGCTGTAAAGCACTATGAAGTGGTATGTAAGTCTAAGTGCCATTGCTATTGCTACTGATTCAAAAAAAAATTGCCATATGTTGCATTGTTTTACCCAATTGAAGGTTACTATCAAACAGACACAGGAGTTTTATTAGTATATATGTAGATAAGTAAGTCGTTTTTCATTTAGGTTACTACACATTTGTAAATCATTCATTAATCTAATTTCTGGTAGCTGTTTTCTTTAGACGCTTTCATTTTTATGCTCATTGGATAAATTTTTGGAAAAGATGATAAAATTCTCAAAAGCATACTTTAACATGCAAGTCCAATCATCTTCATGTATAAGTTCAGGAAATGTGACTTGGGGAAGTTTATATAAAGATCAGGACTGAAACAGTTGTCCTCCATCACTACCACATGCACATTTCCCCCTTTCAATAGACTCAAAGGCTACATTTCTAGTTTAGGGCTTTATCTTTTTTTCTACTTCACTGCTGCTACTTTCTGATTTTAGCACAATCTAATCAGTTAAGATTATAATGTCCCTCATTGAATGCTAGTAAATGAAACTACATGGTTTTGATGTGATCAGATACAGAACAGCAATAAGAATACATGGTTATAACTTCAACATACATGCAGCTATTTTCACAAGAATTGCTTATTTACCCAATGAATATTATTTGTCAAAGTCCTGCTGAATTACACAAGACTTTTCTTTTTGAAAAGCTACACCGAGTTTTTAAATTGAAGAGTCAGTTTTGTGTAGCTCTTCCAAAAGTAAGACAGAAGGATACAACTGCTAAACTTTTTTGGTGATGGGAATGCTGTCTTTGGAATTTCCTTGCTACATATATTTATTTCATACTATTCCAATAACTTTTAGATAACAGTCTGTGGTTTCCTTCCCAAACCCCAAAAACTTTAACCTTAGACTGTCTACAGTCGACCTCACCCCATTCCTAAGAGGTCTGTAAGGGGCGTGCATAAGCGCACCATTGTGCCTACCGTCCCTGTCCTACTGTCCTATTGCCTAATTTACATGTATCTACTTTGCTAATGTTTATATTTATACCAATACCTACTATCTTGTACATGTCTGACAAACAAAATAAATAAATAAATAAAATAAATAAATATTCTGTGTTTATCCTTTCAGTGCTTCTTTAGATGACAGTTTGCTTGAAAAACTGAGCTTTTGATGTTGAAACCACATTTCTCATTTGGTTGATCAGTGTTGTTAGATAGATGAATAAATAAATGCAGAAATATAGAAATTATATAGAATGTAGAAACCCTATAGAAACCTATAAAATTAGCCAGTAAAAGAACAGAATTGAAAGTTGAAATGTCTAAAATATACAGAATCATACTGTCCACTTTAATCTTTGGATCAAATCAAAGTAACACACATTAAAAATTTAGTTTATACTTTTCTTTTCTTTTTTTCATAAGTATCATTTAAAAAAACGACACTGTGCATATTACCATATTGGAAAAGAAGCCCCTCCCAAACCGCTTGTAAAGAGTTTAGCATATAAATGTTTGCACTGATTTCCTCCCCACAACCCTTTCTCTTCCTCTCTTTGTCTTTTTATAGACTCCTTGACATCAATACACTACAACTAGCATGAATGTTATGCACCAAACTCACTGTACTTGGGAACTATCGTGCCTGGTAATTCTAAAGTTTTTTTAGTCCATTCCTAATGACATGTGAAATTATACGTTATTCGGAGTATAGAATGAGAAAACTAAAACTTTCTCAAATAATAAGCTGCTTTTGATACTCCGAATATCTATACTCTGAATAACATCTAATTTCACATGGCATATTAAGAACTGGAGTCTGCAGAGGTTTGGGAGGAGGGAGCTGCCATTCAGTGTTGACTCCTAGGAATTGCTTGGACAAGTCCCTGTAGTTTTCTTGACAAGGTTTTCCAGAAGTGGTTTACCACTGTCTGCTCCTTTGTAGGGCTGAGAGAGAGAGTGATTGGCACAAGGTCACCTAGATGGTTTCATGTCTCCTGAATTTTAGCCTGATTTCTTAATTATTAACCCACACTGGCAAAGTTTGGCAGATGATTTTCCATTGTTTCTACCGCAACTCCACGTAACTGTTTAATAGAGAGTCTAATAGAAGAAAGTCCTCAAACCTCCCCATGTCTTTATTGCAGGTGATTGGAGTACCAATTTTAGTCTACTTATCATTTTATGGTTTTAGTATTGTGGTTTTGGGGGGTGTATTAGTAATTTGCCTTTTTGTATGTTGCCCAGAGTAATTTTAGTGAGCTGGATGGCCATAAACACGCTAAAAATAAAGAAATAAACAAATCACTTTCAACACACAGCATGAGCAGCTGAAAAGTTCTGATCTTTACATTCTGTGGAAAGCTGATTCTGTGATATTCAGCAGAGGCTAAAAGTTCAAGTAGGTTTTAAGCCCAAACAGTTGTGGGTGCTGCTGTTGTTCAAAAGAGGTCTGTACGGAACAACAAGCAAACACATTGTTATGAAAGAGGGGGGAAATAGCACAGAAACCTAAAGTTGGTGCAACAAAAGATGCCCTGCATTTATCCTTGGTTTTTCATCAGTTTATTTGTGCTCATTAAGAACTTTCTCTCCATGTGAACTGGAAGTTCGTTCTGCAACATTAACTTCTGAAAGCAGTTGGCAAATCATACTGATATGCAATAGAATGTCAGCCATATACTATCTATATCCAATGTCTGGTATCAGACATGTTGCCAATCCCAGTGACTGTGCCAAACAATTTAAACGATATAATAAAGGATTCCTTACATTGCCTTACAAATGCTGCCACACAGGCTTGTGAACTACTCTTGCTCACAAATGATGAACAACGTGTACCTGTTTTGAAAATGCAGACCCAATGTCCAAAACTCTAAGAACTGGGAACACTTTGCAATAATAGTCTAGTTTCTCATGTGGAACAAAGAATTTTGCAGTACATTTAGTTACCATTCCTGTGTTTCTGCTTTGCATAAGGATAAGTATACCCTAAAGTGTGAAGAAGAGAAGCCCACCCTCATCTTTGTCTTAAGAAATCAAATTTGCCATAACAGACTGACATTGCATTAATTACAATTCCTATGGAAAGGAAGCTTTGCATTCACTGGCTAAAAAAACCAAGGTCAATTGGAGACAGCCCGTGACTAGAAGTAACAGATCTGGGGCAAAGGAAAGAACAAGTTAGGTATGATAAAGACATACTCGGAGAAGAAGACCTGAAGACAAGAAGATGAAGGAAAGGAGGAAGCCATAGTTTATGGGGTAGAAACAGAGTTTACTGCTAGAGGTTCCAGTCTGATGATTGATCTAATAGGAATTTATTTAGCCTATAATCTTTGGATCACCTGACACATCCTAAAAGCTAGAACTCGCAAGAAGAGACAGGGATAGAGGAAAATATACAAACTGTTCCTGACTGTGAGTTGTTGGATGAGATAAAGTTAGAACATTCAGATCTAGGGGAAAAGCTACTGAGAACTTATTTCATAGTGAAAAATCTCAAACGTAGAAACACAAAGGTGGTTTCTCGAGGAAGATTTATGTGTCTGAAGTCCAGATCAATGGGAAAAAGACAGAGCATCCTAGACTGCTCTACTTCGGGCTAAAAATGTCTCCCATATCTAACCCAATCAGGACAATACCGCAATTTGTTAACTGACAATTCATATTGAATTTTTATGGGACTTTTCAACTAGCACCATGATAACTTGGAGTGGCTGGTATGCTGTATTCAGGACTAATGCCTACAATTTCCTATGTTTGGTTCCACCAGAAAAGCTATTTTAAAGCTTTTTAAAACTATTTGAAACAGAGTGGTTTTCAACCCAATTGGTTATGGGCTTTGGAGAGTCATTTTTCAACTATGCAACCTGTTCAACCCATGAATTCTGTCTGAATCACTTAGCCAGTTTACTTGGAGAAATTCTACTGTGGCACAAAAAAACTGCTTTTCTCACCTGTTTGGGACCACTCTACTTTTACAAACTGGAACACACAAATGCATCAGTTCTGTTGGATTTGCACATTTCAAAAGTCCAAAATGAAATTATATGCACAATTGTCACCTGCTTCTCAAGCAGAATCTTTGAGTCCAAGAAGATACCCAAATCACATACCAGTTCCAAAAAGTGAAGTAAAGAGGATGGTGGTGCATCCTTCTGAATTCTTAGCTGTAAAGGAAGCAGGGGGAAAAAAGAAAAGAAAAGAAAAGCTCCTTGAAGCAGTATGAGTTTTCAAGCTGAATAGCCATGGTCTAGTTTTGTTCTGTTCTAACATTTCACCAGCAGCTGTGGTTGGCATCTTTGGAGGCACAATGAGCTGCTTTGAGGTATACCTCACACAAGAACTGAAATTGGCTATCTGGCATCTTGTATTTGAACCTGACAGGTTCCTGGTCCCTGATTGGTCCAGGAGTTCAAGAAAGTTGATTCCTGATTGGTTTCTTATATAGTCCATTTTCAATCATTCCTTGGCTTGCCTTTCTTGATGAGCTGATTGAACAGCTCTTTGGAGCCACAGTAACATTCACTGTAGTAGGTTAAGCTATCCTTAAGCCATTCGATAAAGATATATTTTTGCATGTCAATATTGAATTTCTTATTCTTTTTCTGGGGTACACAGACAAAAGTTTGAAGTTTTACCTTGCATTGCTGAATGTCAGTGGTAAAGCAAAAGTTGGAAGATATAATCCTTTCAAAGAAATTAAAATACAGGGTTATTCAAAAAGAATGAACCAATTTCATGAGGCATTCCTTCAGTTCTCAAGCATCGTCATGTAATGAGTCAGTGACCATTTGAAAGAGGAGTTATCTAAGTTTTGAATGGCTGCCACAGGGGCGATGTAGTCGCGTCGTTCTTCCGGCAACGTTCAGTTGTTTGTTTACCCTCAGAATGGCGAGTTCTCAGGAAAAGGCGTTCTGCCTTGGGGGGGGACCAAGACCTTGCTCTTTGTGCTTGGCCTGCGAGATCCCCAGACCTAACCATGTGTGGTTTTTTCTTGTGGGAATAAGTAAAAGATCCCGTTTATGTTCCACTGCTACCCACTAACCTCGATGACCTTAAACATCGAATAACATCAGCGATCAACCTTAGTGGATTGTGATATGCTGATACGAGCCTGGGAGGAATTCTCTTATCGCATTGATGTTGCCCATGCTGCAGGTGGTGGACACATTGAACACTTGTAAAACAGGAAATAGAAGTTGATTGTGAGTAGAATACTTGTGACTTGGCTGGAGTTTTGTATTACTTTTCCTTAATAAAATATTGCGCCATGAAATTGGTTCATTCTTTTTGAATAACTCTATGTAGTAGTTGGATGACATTTAGTCAAACAGAATTCTAAATGGAAACAATGCCTATTCTAACAATTACTAATGTGAATTTGTAAGGGTTGCACTGATGCTTAACCATTTGCCATAGGCATTCTGGATTTTTACCTGCACTACCCAGCCAAGCTCTGACCGGTTAAATAATGGCCACTGATTGACTCCTGCAAATCCCAGGGTTATTACCCCAAAAGGTAATAATAATGCACAAAACATTTCAGACTTTCTTAGGTGAAATATGTAGACATCAATTAATACCTTTGAATAAAAATGTTTGTATGTGTATTCATAGATGTAGGATCCAGCTATCCACAGGTAGATGATGACTGTCACAACATTGTTCAATGCTGCAACATCAACAGTAGCTATAGAACAATTGCAGAATGAAAACCACCATCCTCCATCTTCTCCCACTCAGAGCACACAGAATTTATAGTATTATAAAGCCTAACACTATGCAGAAAGTACGGCAAAATAAAACAAGCTTAGAAATTTTAATTTTATCCCTGGGCTAGATACACAGCGACCAGGCGCTATTATGGTGCTGGCGAACCTAAGACATGTGTGCCACAGGTGACAGGCCATGTCATTTTTGTGACATGCCAGGCCTCTGGGCCCTCTGGAAGTCACACAAGAGGGCCCTGCTCTTGCGGAGACTCTGGAGCCTCCAAAAAGTACACAAAATGGTGCACGCTTTTCCGCTGTTTTCAGAGGCTGCAAGGCCATGCAAGAGCATCCTCTGAAGTTTCCAGGCCTCATGTGACCTAGAGTTGCCTCAGCTAGGCATTTAAAAAAAATATTTACAATGATGTAAGTTTTTATTTATTTATTAGATAATATATTTAAATAATTTTCTTCTCGCTATGTGACCAGCCCATTTCCATTTCAATTCTTTTACTCTCTCAATGATATCATATACTTTACAAGAAGACCTGATGGCAGGTGGACCAAGGCAATTATAGAATGGATCCCACTCAATAAAAAGCATCCACCAAAGAGACCTAAAATGAGATGGATTGACGACATCAGCAAATATTGCGGATCCAATTGGCAAAAGAAAGCTCAGGACCGTATTGGTTGGAAACATGCAGAAGAAGCCTTCATCCTGCAGTGGATAGACAGTTGCTAGAATGATGATGATGATGAATTAAATTTATTGTCATTCGTTATGAATTATTTCTCTTTTGTCTGAGGTGGCGTGGGGGGGTGGGGGTGACACACCAGCAGAGTAAAGTTAGACATTTTCTGAATTTTTGACACACCGAGCCCCGAAGTTTCACCATCGTTTCATTTTTGCTAATAGACTTTACCCTCGGCCTTCTGGGAAAACAGGATTCTCTGGGCAATATCATAACATAACTGGCCTACTTCAGGGCTGCCTTTGGTAGTCAGTTTGGCCTTGGGAAATATGTGATGCAGCTGACTTTCATCTGCAACTCAGAAACAAGCAAGAAGTGGGTCTCCAATGGAGAGAGATAAATGCCTAATTTACTGCCCTTCTTAATCCAGCCCATTCCCCCCCCTTAAGTCATTATCCCCAAATTCTCATTATGGTGGCAGTGCAGGGATGAAAGACGAGTGCGGTGAAACCATGATTTCAGCACTTCTATTTACAATAGAGATGCCTAAACAATTTCTCGTTAAGGGGGAGGCGGGAGAGAAACCTGAGCAGCTGACTTACTACATGGAAAATTAAAGGCAAATATAATAAGACCCAGTAATCCCTTGCTGGGCTCAGATACACTGTTATGCGGAAAATATTTTGAAGGAGGAGGATGAGGATGGCAAGGATGATCATCAGCACGATCACTTAATTGTACAACCCTGTGTACGCAATCCTGTCGGTATGACTGTGAGGAAATGATATCGGGATAATGTCACCCCTGCCTGTAAGCCCATTAGAAATGCACCGGTTTCTTCATACCACCTGGAGAAGCCACCCAGCCCTGTATCGGCAGGGAAAAGTGGGACATTTTAACCTCCCTCTGATCTAAACCTCGAGGAAAACTGGAGGAAATGGAAAGAAAGATTATAAGTTACTGAGGAAGACTCAAAGGGTTACAACACTGTCCATGTTGCATTACATAGGGGGAAAAGCTTTTGAAAAATACACTAATCTTCCTAGCAAGCAAACAAGACACTAGGAAAAGCCCTTTCTGCATTGCAATGAACATCCAAGGAGAAGCCTTATTTTGGAATAGTTCCAATTTTGGCAATTTCTTACAATAAGACAGAAGGCACAAATTTTCCTTTTGTTTTTGTTTATTTTCCCCATAACTCTTAGAGAAACATTCCACCTTTGTGAAGCTGGGAGCTCTATAGAGCTAATGTTCAGAGGCAAAATGATCTCAGAATGGGATATTCAGCTCAAAAGATGCATGTTGAAAATCCTTATTTGACTCCTGGATGAGCAATTGAAAACTGCCGAGCAAACACACTCCCTGGAGACCAGGCAACAGCAGTGGCTGCAGAAGCTGAAGCATTTACTCATAGCCATCAAGGGTGGGGGGAAAGATTGTGAGAAGGCCCTGCCTCAAGTTTGGTAAAAGTTACAACAAGTTTGCAGGGAAAGAATTGGTGTGGGCAGCTGATGACTTGATATGATGAGTCCATGATATGTATTTTAATTCCCAGTTAATAGAATAGAATAGAATAGAATAGAATAGAATAGAATAGAATAGAATAGAATAGAATAGAATAGAATAGAATAGAATAGCAGAGTTGGAAGGGACCTTGGAGGTCTTCTAGTCCAACCCCCTGTTTAGGCAGGAAACCCTACACCACTTCAGACAAATGGGTATCCAACATCTTCTTAAAAACTTCCAGTGTTGGAGCATTCACAACTTCTGGAGGCAAGCTGTTCCACGGATTAATTGTTCTGTCAGGAAATTTCTCCTTAGTTCTAGGTTGCTTCTCTCCTTGGTTAGTTTCCATCCATGCTTCTTGTCCTGCCTTCAGGTGCGTTGGAGAATAGCTTGATTCCCTCTTCTTTGTGGCAGACCCTGAGATATTGGAACACTGCTATCATGTCACCCCTGGTCCTTCTTTTCATTAAAACTAGACATACCCAGTTCCTGCAACTGTTCTTCATATGTTTTAGCCTCCAGTCCCCAAATCATCTTTGTTGCTCTTCTCTTCACTCTTTCTAGAGTCTCAACATCCTTTTTGCATTGTGGCGACCAAAACTGAATGCAGTATTCCAAGTGTGGCCATACCAAGGCATTATAAAGTGGTATTAACACTTCACATCAACACACTGATCTTGATTCTATCCCTCTGTTAATGCAGCCCAAAACTGTGTTGGCTTTTTTGGCAGCTGCTGCACACTGCTGGTTGGTTAGTTAGTTAGTGAGTACAGATGAACTGTTCAAAAATTAGCCTGTGTTTTTTAAAGGCCTGGGATGTTTTCTATATGTGGATTCCATTACTGTGGACCACACAATCTATCAATAGTTCAGCATCCAATCTGAAACATTTTCTGTGAACTGCTTTTTAAAAAATGCCCCCCCAAATATTATACATATTATTTCCATATTATTTCTATATTTTGCATGCATCTAATTAATCCTACAGCCCCTGAGAAGTAGGATTGGAGTATTAATATTTAGTTCACAGGTGGGTGAACTAAAGGTGGGTGAATATTTAGTTCACAGGTGGGTGAGTTTATCCCGATTCATATTTTATTTTTTTATATAGTTGCTGCAAATTTGTTTCTGCTGTTTTAAATCTTACGTTTTAAATTTTATTCACACAGAGAACATCATTATAGGTGGTGTTCAAGTAGCATTTAGAAAACAAAAAATAAATCCTGAAGATATATAGGTAGATATCTCTAAAAGGTTCAGGGTGGCTGTGTCATTTTTATTTAAGCTGCTGGATTTTTAGACGTTAAAGAATTGTTATCTAACAGCCATTGCAATCAGTAAAGGATTATTATCAATATAGTTCCAAAACTCTGCATTTATGGCAATAGCCATATATACACAGAAATAGTGTGGAAATATTTCAGGAGAAACAAATCAGAATAATGACAATCCTCTCTCTAGATAAGGTTATTATTCCCTAGTGGGGAATATTTTTACATAACTTCATTATTAACTACCGCTTGATAAGGAAGCCTTTTAGAGGAGATGAACTGTCTACTGGTATAATGCAATGCCAAAAAAAAAACCATACTGTTCAGATAATTCGGAAAACAGAAATATTATGGAACAGTTCACAAGGATAAATATCCTTTAAAATGTCCTTTATAATTTTCTACTGCATGCACTGAGTATAAAAGAGCAACATTAATATAACTGCAAGACACCTCAGAAGCATATTTCATACATATTTCAGCCAACAAATAGTGTTTGTTGCAAATAGAGTTATTTAAAACGTGCTTGTTATAGGAAAACTGTATTGTTTATACTCAAATTTCCTGCAACTTCCGTGATGTTTATATAGAAACAAAGTTCATAATGACCCTGTAGAGGCAAAATTTAATATAAAACAATAGACAATAATTTTGGAGAAACTTTGTTTCACACTTCAGCCCAATCAACTTCAGAAGGTAAGTATTTATATACTGTAGCTGATTTCTCATAATATACAGTAGATGCTTCTAATAAATACCGTAATTTTTGGAGTATAAGATGCACCTTTTTACCCCCAAAAAGAGGTTGAAAACTTGGGTGCGTCTTATACTCCAAATGTAGCCCCACCCACCCACCCACCCTCACCCTTTGGCTTCTGTCTTTCAGCAATTTACCTGCTTGCAGCAAACAGGGAAGAGCCTGTTAAGCCAAGCAAGTCATTAATAGCTTCCCGACCCTCAGCTGATTTGCCATGTGCTAAAATGAAACTGAAATAGCTGCAAAGAGGCAAATAGCTGGGAGAGACACAGAGATTTTTATTTTCTGCTGAACTGGATGCAAGGGGGTAAGTGAATAACTATAAATGTCTGTAGAATGTTCAAATTATTAGACTTATTTTTTAAAGACTGCTTTATTATTGTTCTAGACAACGTAATAAAATGAAGAAGCTTTTTAAAATAAATGCTTGCCCTGAAGAGGCCCAGTGCTATTGTATCTTCTTTTAAATAATAGAGAATAATGTATACTTCCAGAAATTTTAATTAATTTTAACAGCTCTGTACAAGTATAGTCTGAAATGTAACAGTGTCCTGTTTAGTATTAAGATAAAGCAGCTGAGTTAAATCCTGACTTACCTTGGAGTAGGTCTATTTAAATAATTGGGAGGAGTTAGTGTGACTACATTTAAGAAAACTTTCCGTCATAATGTACATTTCTCCAATTCTTTGCTATTTCTATGGGTCAGGCACACATGCACAGAAATACAGAGCAAACAGTGTATATCATCTGTGCTGTTTGCTGTTTGGCAAATTGCTGGGAGGCAGAGGCCTTTTTTACTTGTTTTCCTCCCCCAAAACTAAGGTGCATCTTATACTCCGAGAAATAAGGTAATTAAGGATTCTCTGCAAGCAATCTTATCACATGCAGACATTTGTGTGAAAACAGATAATGTCCATTCTAGATGTTCCATCTACCTTTAAAACTCCCATCTTGTAGGGTTGCTTACATTCAGAAATAAATTTGGAGCACAATTATCTGCATGGTGGCGCAGTGGTTACAATGTGGTATTGCAGGCTAATTCTGCCAACTGCTAGCAGTTTGATTCTCACCAGCTCAAGGTTGACTCAGCCTTCCATCATTTCAAGGTCTGTAAAAGGAGGACTCAGATTGTTGGGGGCAATATGCTGATTCGGTAAACCACTTAGGGAGGGATTTAAAGCACTGTGAGGCGGTTCATAAGTCTAAGTTTTATTGCTATTGCTATCTTTCAGGATTATGTAGAACACGGTTGTCAAACTCGCGTCGTCATGGCGTCGTCACATGATGTATCATGACTTTTTCCCCTTCGCTAAAACAGGGGTGGTGGTGGCCAGTGCGTGATGCATCCAGCCCGCGGGACATGAGTTTTACACCCCTGATGTAGAACATTATTTAAACCAGTGGTTCCCAACGTGGGGCCCATGCCCCACAAGGGGGGCAATTTGATTTTTAATGGGGGCAATTGGAACCTTGTTTAAACTAAGTTAATGGCCTTTTAGGTTTCCTCCATGTGAGTAGGAGTTCACTTTTTGAATAGTAAGAATTATATGTCACGGGGGGGGGGGCATCAGGATTTTAGAGATGCTTAGGTGGGGCATGTCCAAAAAAAGGTTGGGAACCACTGGTTTAAACCTATTAACATCCAATAATGCTAACAAGAAGTCTGTAGTGCCTGGGTTTGAGGGGTCTTTGAATCCAAAACTCAGACTGCTTCCCTCATTAGTAGATTTTATATCTAATAAGAAGCTAAATAGATGCCTATGGAACTTCTCGGCAGGAAATTATGATGAGTACCAGAAATACTATCAGGTATTAAGAGATAGATGTCAGCTTTGTGAAGTACTCCAGACAAGAGTACCAGCTCTATCTTTATTGTAAGGTTATTGTTGTGACCTCTAACTGAACTCTAACTTGTTATGTCTAGCTGAACTCTGACTGAACCCTGATTTGTTATGTTCTAGATGAACTCTAACTGAACTGTATGTTTTCACCCAGGTCCAGCGTTTGAATGCTCAAACGCTATTGGTTGTTGTGTCTGACAGTCCTCTATAAAAGAGCTAGCTGTCAGACCATGTTTTGCTGGTTGCTTGAGTGAGCTGAGTAAAAGAGCTGTTCTGAAGTCTGTCTCCTGTGATCCTTGCCCACAATCTAACAGTTATATTAACAGAATCTTGCAACTCTGAAACCACATCTCTTCCTCCCTCACTTTCACAGTGAAGTCCCTTTTGAGATGCCACACTCCAATTCTTTCTGTGAATTCAGCATTGCCTAGTCTGCAGCAATTCTTCCTGACTCCAAACCGTACCATTACATCACCTTCACCTTTAGCCTCAGTTTCCTCTCCTAAATTTCCAGGGGAAACTGAGGGTGAACTTATGAGAATGAAGTGCAGCTGTCTCACTCCATTCTTCTGTTAGTAACTCCCTGGGACCACATGAAGCATCCTACAGAAGTGAAGCTTAAGTGTGTGTCTGCTGAGGTTACACCAGATTGTAAAACAATTTAGCAGCTTGATATCCCTTTCTTATAGGGCCTCTTATTTTATAATACTGCCACTTGCATTCTGAACTAAAATGCAGAGGCCCGTGAATACTTCCTCTTCCAAGCATAGTTATTTGTGTCTTCTTCTAATTCTTGGAGGCAATTGTCCAAGAGCAATCTGCACTGCATCCTCCATCTCTAGCCTAGAAAATGATATATTCACAGCAAAAAACCTGACCTTGTGTCTTTACGTTTCTTTCATTACTCAATATTTACTATGCAAACTCAGATATTCTGGGTTTTTTTAGCTGTAACTTTGATCAAAATTTGGAAACAGAATCTAATTAAAATGCCAGTTTGAGAAGAAATCTTGGCTTTAAGACATGACAAGAAGTGTTAGCAGGCACATTATGTTTCTGCTATATTCCTCTATTTTCCCACTCCTCTCCACCCACCCCCAGCAATCCTATCTCTTGCAGTTGTCCTCAGTTTCCCACCACCTGGATTGGACCTGGACATCTCATTACATGGAACTTGGACTCTCCCCCTTCATATCTAGTGGTTAAGACTAAGCTATAAACTAGAAGACAGTGAGTTGTAGTTCCATTTTAGACATAAAAACGCAGCTGGCAATTTCAGGCCAGTCACTCTCTCTCTCAGCCCAATCCACCTCAAGGGTTGTTGAGGAGGAGGATTATACCGTATATTGTATGTTCGCCCTCTAGAGTTATTTATAAAAAATACTAAAGGCAGGGCAAAAATATAAATAAGCAAACACCTCATTCATTACCAGAATCCTGGTGCTAGAAGGTATAAGGGCCTGCCTTCTCTTTGCCATCACCAACCATCACCATTTAGTCACTGTTGGCAATGGCCTGCTGAGCAGCTGAATTGCCTTGAAGACCTCAGCAGTTTCTTTGCATCTGGGAGATGAGCATCAAATGGTACAGGTATAAACTAGATTTAGCTATATTTCTTTTTGGATCGTTATTAAAGTTTGTTGCAAAATCAAAACCAGAAGCTCACACAGATGACTGATTCAGCTGGATTCAATAACTTCTTTATAAACATTATATATATATTTCTCTCCCATATTTGGGTACACCAGGATAACATGACAGAAAAACATATATAACCCTTTCCTGGTGAAAGAGCTGATTGGGAACAGAGCCTATGGCCTAGTGGTTAAGTTGTTGCCTTACAAGGCAGCCGGCCCGGGTTCAAATCCCAGTAAGGGATATGGCTATCTGACGAGAGCAAAATAAGCTCGAAATAGATCTATAATAGTCTCCCTTTCTTTTCATTTATCAGCAAAAAATCCTGTAAATATATATATTTACAATACCATTAGCAGAGTTCTTCTTCAATCAGTTACAGACAACAGAGAACAGTTAGTTTCATTTCAGCAGAGTTCAGAATGGAAGAGTACAGAGTGGAGACAGGACTGGAGCCACACCCAGCCTTAAGCTTAAATTCCAGTTTCGATTCTCTGCACAGACTCAAAACTTCCATTGGCTGACTTAGTTGCTATGTCTATTCATTGGCTAACCTTGTTACCACTGGTTCTCCCAGTTTATGAATATCTTAACAATCCTGACCTCACCTCTCTCTCTCTCTCTCTCTCTCTCTCTCTCTCTCTCTCTCTCTCTCTCTCTCTCTCTCTCTCTCTCTCTCTCTCTCTCTCTCTCTCTCTCTGCTTGCTTGCTTGCTTGCTTGCTTGCTTACTACTTCTTACTCCCTTTCAGCATTTTGCAACTTTCATACCCTATAAGAAAATAGCACAATACATATGAATGAATAATTATGCTGTTTAGAATTCTGTGGTATAAGAGTTTCTCCCTATGTTTTCCTCTTTCCCTCTAAATCCCTCCCCCCCTTTTTTTTTTGCTTTTTTATATTTAGATCTTTGGTTATACCTTAAGTTATTTCTCACCAAAACCATCCACACATGCAAGATTGCAGAAGGTTGCTCGGTTTTTCCTTGTGCTTCTGGATGTTCATAAGGTTTGTTTAAGCTACACTTTTCTCAGCTTCGAGCAGGAAGACCCAAAAAACCTTCATTACATTTTCTGTTATTCCAGAGCTAAAGGAAGAAATAAGCTAAGATCTTCCCAGCTGGATGCACTGGATCATATCAGGAAGTTCTGCTCGATTGGCAGCAGGAAATTGTAATTCTTCTACTACTGAAACCTGGAAAGAAGGACCTCTCAGGAACCCAAAACCAAGACTATGAACAATGGGCATATTCAAGGTCCCTCCCCTCCTTTCTGAGTACATGGCCTTCATGCATTGAAGGAATAAGTTGGGCTCCTCTTCCAAGAGAGAAAGGAGGTGCCATCTTTTTCAGATCAATAGTCACAAGGTGCTTTTACCTGGCATGCTATGGGGGTAACTGCAAAAATGCTGATGGACCTAGGAAAGCAATGTGAGAGATCAAGCAATATTGGGTTTTGGTTTGGTTTTAATTACATATGATTAAATATAACCATTCCCCATATCTTTAATGACTGCTTCTCTTATTGTCTCACATTTCAAATTATAACTCAAAAGCTCCTTTAATATCGGGCTGCCTACAGCCTTAAGGTCAGAAGAATGACATCCTTCTAAAAATGGGGAAATGATTTTTCTCCCATGGAGCCTTGTTTGGCAGCTGCTGCTGTTCTTTCCCACCCAATACTTGAGTGTTTTCTGCAACATTATTAAAATTAATAGCTTCCAAAAAGATTACAAGAGCTAGTTTG
Organism: Diadophis punctatus similis; assembly: GCA_023053685.1. Classification (NCBI taxonomy): domain Eukaryota; kingdom Metazoa; phylum Chordata; class Lepidosauria; order Squamata; family Dipsadidae; genus Diadophis; species Diadophis punctatus. Next base: position 194,935,523 of record JALIGW010000001.1, on the reverse strand, counting down.
ATGTAGTAATGAAGGCATCGGACTAGAAACCAGAACACTGTGAGTTCTAGTCCCATCTTAGGCACCATGCCAGCTGGTTTGTTACTCTCTTAGCTCTAGGGAGGAACAGACAAGGGCACACCACTTCCAAAATCTTGCCAAGAAAATGGCAGGGATTTGTCCAAGCAGTCATCAGGAGTCAGCTCTACTGAAAGCACCACCACCCTCCAAAAAAAAACCCACATAAAAAAGAAAATAAATGAATGGGTAAATAGCATTGAAAATAATATACAGTATAACAGTAGAGCAGAGTGAAACTGTAGAATCCAACCAGAATTGAAGAATATGAAAATGTCTACAAAAAGCCAAGTCATCAATTTTTTTAAAAAGCTCAAAAATCCATCATAAAATAGGCTTTTTGAGCTAATCCATTTTGGAAATCAGCTGAAGACAAAACACCCTCTGTCTCTACTAATAAATGTGTTTTGATGCTGTCTCTTATAGCCACTTGCTTAAATATGATGGAGCCATGCTTCCTTCAGGTGGGGGTGCTCTGGCCCCCCGGTGTCCCCATCGCCCCACTGAGAACAATGCCTGCATTCCAACCTCTTCAATGCAAGCCTGCCCCCCCCCACCTAACCCCATTCCCCAAGCACAATTCCTTCCACAGAGAACAATATTTAGCTGTCTGTCTGCTCAACTTTTCTCTGGATTGCAGAGACATACTCTCATCAATCATTCCTAGGGACTCTCCTGATTCATGGCTGCTGTCCAAATTAACAGACTTCCTTGTTCACTCTCTCAACTGGGCTTCCTACTTCTCAGCCTTATTATACCATCACATCAGTTACTCCATCTTCATTTCAACAATTTCCCACCTGTAACTCAATAGTGCCAATGGAAAAGTTTTCTTAGGATCCCCTGTTACCTCTGTCACGAACTCTGAAGATGCGAACACCCATTTTGGATTCTTTTAGATTGCATCTTGCCACAGGAATTTTTATGCCAAGAAATATTAGGATGGTGCTTTTCCTGAATTATTTTATTCATCTCATCTCAGTTATCAATATCTTTCCAAAGGAAGTGACAGAAGTTCAAATGTTGACCTTTTTGGTTTATTATAATGGTATCCTGCCTTTCCGTCAAATTGAGTGAGAATTGACTAAGAGTACAAGAACTTCCAAACAAGGATTCTGCACTAGTTTGATCAAAGCTGTAGATTCTACATTCTGCACCATTTGAGAGCTGAGATTTATTTCTAGTTCACTTGAATCCAACACTGCTGAAAAGCAAGGTGTGTGCATATCTTCGAGACCGCCTTCTGACACACAGCTCCCAGCGACCGGTGAGATCCCACAGGGTTGGTCTCCTCCGGGTCCCATCAGCAAAACAATGTCGGCTGGCGGGCCCGCGGGGGAGGGCCTTCTCTGTGGCTGCCCCAGCTCTCTGGAACCAGTTACCTCCGGAGATCTGGACTGCCCCCACCCTATTGGCCTTCCGAAAAGCAGTAAAAACCTGGCTTTTCTGGCAGGCTTGGGGCCGCTGATCTCATGGTTGTGATCAGCGAGATCCGGCCATGAAATGATATGCATGGGTTTTTAATTGTTTTAATGCTTAAAATGTTTTTATATGTTTATTTGTTGTTAAGCCGCCCAGAGTCCTTCGGGAGCTGGGCAGCATATAAATTTCATAAATAAATTAAATAAATAAATAAATATGGGTGTGTGTTTTAAGATGTGTGACTTTGTTTCCCTTGCTTCATTCCTCCATTTCCTCTTGACTTCTGGGTCTATAAAAGAAATGTCCACTTGATGGCTTTGCAGTTCACCCCTCATGGCTTCCTTTCTCTTCATTATTGATAAGCACTAGGCTTATTTTTAACACAATGCCTGTCCCTTTTTGTGGAATTGGGTGAGGAGAATTTTAGACTTGCATGACCTTTTTGTTGTTGTTAGTTGCGAAGTCACAACGTTCCTCCAGGCCTTCCTGTTCTCTACCATCCTCTGGAGTCCATTTAAGCTGACGCCTATTGCTTCAGTGACTCCATCCAGCCACCTCATTCTCTGTCGTCTCTTTCTTCTTTTGCCCTCAATCTTTCCCAGCATTAGGCTCTTTTCCAGTGAGTCCTTCCTTCTCATTTGGTGGCCAAAGTATTTGAGTTTCATCTTCAGGATCTGGCCTTCTAAAGAGCAGTTAGGGTTGATCTCCTCTAGGACTGACCGGTTTGATCGCCTTGCAGTCCAAAGGACTCGCAGGAGTCTTATCCAACACCATAGTTCAAAGGCCTCAACTCTTTGGTGCTCAGCCTTTCTTATGGTCCAACTTTCACAGCCATACATTGCAACTGGGAAAACCATAGCCTTGACTATACGCACTTTTGTTGGCAGGATGATGTCTCTGCTTTTTAGTATGCTGTCTAGATTTGTCATAGCTTTCCTCCCCAGGAACAAGTGTGACCTTTAGCTACCTGCAACAGGGCAAATATTTTCATTTCTTTATTAATTTTATTAATTTATTATTTATCACATTTCTACACTGTCCATCTCACCTAAGTAATTCAGGGCAGTTTGTAGTTTAAAAAACCCCAAAAGGTTGAATCCCATGTTGCTGCTGCCCTATTGTCATTATTTGAGGGACCATTTCTCCCCACTTAACTCCACCCATCCCATCAGGCTCAGCAGGAGGGTATGTTATCAGTCCCATTGTTAAAGAGTTGCATCTGACAGGATCCAGATGGCATGCCTTTTTTGCCGCAGCACCTGCCCTGTTGTCGTTTCTTTAATGCCTCTTGAACTCAAAGCCGTTTTCCCCCCCTTGGCCGATAAGGCTATCATTGTAGAATGGGCAATACAATCATCATTTAACGTTGGGCAGATCAACCCCAAATGCAACTTTAAAATATTCTAATGCTGACATCTCCAGCATTGCTCAACCCCAGCTGACAACAGGCTGGTCTGGTGGAGGGGCAAATAGATATTTGCATCTCTACATATTTCCCCTCTGGCTGATAGCAATGAGAAGGAATTTAGACCCAAGGAAGAATGGGTCTAAATGTTCCCTGCATTTGGGGACACCCTAGAATCTAGAGGAGATTAGGATTCACAGTCCTTCTTCTGATTCCTCCCAGCCAAATCCCCAAACTCTTCTTTTCTTCTCCTTTAGTAACCTCAGCAACTGGGAGAAGGGAGAATGTGATATTGGCTTTCCTCCTGTTGCAATCACAGGTCTTCCTCCAAGCTCCAAAAGGAGAAACCAACATCTTCTGTGGCCTATACAATGTTCCCCCAGCATCCATAGGACCTAGAATCAGTTGAGAGATGGATCTGAGTTGACAAATCTGCCAGTAGTTTTTATACAGAGGAAACAGTTGTAGGTGTGGTTTTGTTCTGTTAAACTTCTTAATTTACTCCTTAATGTTTTCAAGTCCATCCCATAACTTTATCAAGCAGTGCAAACATTAAATTGCAGTGTTCATCAAGGCAATAGGCAACTTTAAATAAAGCTCTGTATGTAAGGTCCCCTGGCTTGCATCTCCTCCAGCAACCTGTCAGTAGAAATGTTTGATTCCGACATGTTCTTTCCTGTTAACTGCTCGTACAGGCAGTGACACCCAAATAGAGAAAGGACATGACATACATAAAATAAACAGACACCAAACATAACACAAGAAAGTAACATTTACAATCCAGCTGACAAAGCCAGTCACTTCTCCTGAAATAACATGGCAGGCCTCCGAAATATTATCCAAGTCTATATACATACACAAACACAATGCTGGCATCTTAATAGTATAAATTAATGGATCATATATTAACGCAATTTAGCAACACTATGGACACACCTAGATAAAAATATTGTCATTAATAAAGGAGTCACAAGAAAATGAATGAAACATCCAAAGGAGCCACAAAAACAGAAGTGTGTTCGTGTGTGTTTGTGTGTGAGTGCATGACCATGCCTGCCTATCTCTATAAATACAGTATGTGTACCTGTCTTTATGTCGCCGTGTGTGTGTGTGTGTGTGTGTGTGTGTGTGTGTGTGTGCATATCCAAATGAAAATAAACTGCAAACATTTGAATAGCTTCACAGCAGGGATGATATATCTAAAGAAATTTACTGAAATATGCTAGCAAATTCATCCTCTTCTCTCCCATTAAAATGGCAATTGACTGTAAACCTCCCACCCCTCCCCACTGTGACTTTAATTGTAAAGATCCCTGTTACATATCATATTAGAATTTAGTTAAAATTGTAGAACACATTATTTCCAATCAGACAGCCAACCATCACTCACAAAGATTTTTTAAAAAGGTGATTAATAATTCATCTCAGATAAGGAAAAGATCTATATTTATACCATCTTCTCAGCCACCATAAACTACCTGACAATTGTTCAGTAATGATGCCCAGTAAATTCTTTAAAATGGTAATTTGTCATTCTGTCACTTCATTTGTGACCTAAAATTCCTCACTTGAGGCATCATCAAATAAATTAATCACTTTCCAGGATCCATTTCTCTGTTCTGCAGGTTATTATGCCCGGGTTCTCTTGTGTTTCCGTTCATTTGCATATATTTAATGGCTCAGCAGTGGTTCACTATGGCGCATAGCACACACATCTCATTACAGGTGAAATATTCTAACTGCCACTATCCCTGGGAAAGAGAGTAACTCTTCCAATTTAATTTTCCTGATGTAACAAAACCATGATTCTTCACACTGCAGTGTTGATGCCATCCATCAGTCACAATCAATAAAATCATCCTGGAAGTACGCCTTCTTCAGCATCATGCCTTCACACTGGGTATTATTTGAGGGAGGTAATTAAACTCATAATATGTAATGAATGTAAATGAAGAAAAAAAATCCTCGTGTCCTCCTCTAACTATGCTTATTTTACGGCTTTTGATTTAAAGTATTTTTACATCTTACAATCTATGAAATACACAAGGCCCTAAAGGGAAGCCATCAGAAGTACAGTAAGGCAATCAATCAATATGTATAATGACTAATTAAAAAGTAACATATTTGAGTGTGATTTCTTTTTAAAAAAAAAATGCTATCCTTGATAGATCTTTTCCCCCTGCTTAAAATGAAGCATTTCCTCTGAGTCCTACTTATTTATTTTTACCGATTTCATATTCCCCTCTAGATTTTGGATAGCACCTTCTTCTCCCACAGAGTTTTCTTTAATACGCATATCATCTCTTTTAAAAACACCTAAGTTAACAAAGGGTGAATTTGATCTGCACTCTTCTCAGGAAGGCAGAGAAAGATAAAGGTAGTATTTGCAATTTACAGGGCATGCCTTTCTGCTCTATGAATCAGAAAATAGTTTGTTAAAGGTACTACCGTACTTTTACTTTTAAGAAAATCAGCCTCAATTATATACCAGTAGTAACTCACTTCATTTTCATAAACAGTGGAAGGTATTAAGTCCACACTTCCTGCTGTAATATCAACCACAGTTAAATATATAAAATTGGTTTCCCACCACCTCCACCGTTTTAGAAAGCTCAGTGGAACCCGGTTGGCACAAACATTGTTTCTATGTTCTGCCTTGTGATCCGCAATCTACCTTCCAGGACCTTCCATGTCCTGATTGATACCGCATGCACAGACATCGAAGATGGTTATTGCCAGTGGCTATAATATATGTGTGTATCCAAAGGGCAGCAAGTTTTTGTGAATGTAGAACAGGAAGAATTCCCTGGTAAAAGCACTTTTCACAGAATGAAAAATGATCCTTATTATACATTTCAAATTAGTAATTTGGGTAATTGTTTTAAAGAGACTCACTAAATCTGTACAGAGGAATTTTAGGGGCAAAATCATGAATTAACCATTTATAGTTCTTATCTGATAAATTACTGTCGTTGCCTTTATTTTTAATAGTGCATTTATTCTGGAGAGGCTTCAGGCTTGCCTTTCATATGAAATTCAGCTGGCCATTCATCGAAGCTGACCCGTTACACAAATAAGTTTGGTGCTGTATTTTTAATACATCAATGTCCAGCCCATTTTAGGTAAGCCTGTATTTCAAAGTGGCCACTGCTGCTGCTCTCAAAGACAGGAATCACACATCTAAAAGTAGGCTGTCAGAATGGATATGTCTTTACAAGGGAGCAAAGAAACAGGATGGCCTTGATTTCAGACTGTGGAATGGAAACTCCAGTTCTCCAACTGAGCAAAATAAGGATCCTAGGATGTTGGGCAGTGCTGGGCTTCAGGGCTTAGTGACTGAGGTCTAACATACAGATTTGATTTGATCGATTTATTTATTTGCATCATGCCTTTATTATTTTTACAGGTAACTCAAGGCAGCAAACATATCCAACACACCTGCCTCCTCCTATTTTCCCCACAACGACCGACCCTTTTAAGGTGGGCTGGGCTGAAAGAAAATGACTGGCCCAAGGTCACCCAGTTAGCTTTCATGGTTAAGTTTCAGGACTTGAACTCATGTCTTCTGCTTTCTAACCTGGTGCCTTAACCACTAGACCAAACTGACTCGTTTGCTGACATTTCCTGGTATTTCATTAGCAATTGTGGTTGACATGCTTCGAGATATTCTGGACACTAAACCCTGAAGCCCAACTGATACCAGCCATGAGCGCCTATATCCCAAAATGCTTAAAAATACATGTACAAGCACACTTCTAAGATACTAGGCCTAGCCATCATTAAATCATTGTTGCTTTGTTGGATGAGGAAGAGAATGCAAGGTCTGAAGAGGCATGTCATAATATAGCCCTATATGAATCAGAAGTTATCATGAATGACCAAGGTTTAGTCAGAGAATAAGCATAACTACATGCAGACTTACCACGTATCCCACTTTGACCAGGATTGCCCCAGTTCTGCACTTTAGTCTTGACATCCTAGCAGGTTTTCAACAACATCCCAGAAAGGAGGGCTGCACAGACAGATAAAAGGGGGTTCCAGGTGTAAGTTATTTATTATAGCTCACTCTGCATAAACCAATGGGTATGCACAAGCAAGAAGGGGATCGGTTCAAATGGCTAAGCATGTTCTATTATTTAAACTCATTCCCTCATAGCCTATGCAGGCAACAGAAGCTTTATCCAATGGCTAAATCCCCAGTTTTCCGTTGCAAGGGGGAAAGGGAAGAGAAATTTAAAACAGTGCTAAATCCACCACTCTGAAGTTTTGCCTGTACACCAGCGGTGGGTTGTTCCCGGTTCGGCCCGGTTCTAAGAACCGTTAGCGCCAGTGGCTGGAGGCTCTGCCCACCCGCCCAGGATGCTGCTGCGCATGCACAGAAGCGTTGTGCGTGAGCATCAGCGCGCGTGCAAACCAGTAGTAAAGGGTTTTAGAACCCACTACTGCTGTACATGCCCATTGATCAGGACTTTTATCCTGGTTTGATCACTTGAAACTCTTAAGCCTCGGTCTTTCTTCAGAACTTCTGGATTCAGAGGGGGAAGATTGCAAATGGAGGGCTGGGTCTGGTGTGGTGAACTATATGTCCTCTGAGCTTGGTTGTTTTCTTGTAGACGTTTCATTACCCAAACTAGCACTACCACAGATAATGTTACCTAGTTTGGGTAATGAAACCTCTGCAAAAAAACAACCAAGCTCAGAGAGCACCGAGGATCCCTCATTTCAACCTTGAGCTGTAAATATTCTCCTTTATTGGTAATATATGTTCACACATGCAAAAAACTTACCGTATTTTTTGGAGTATAAGACGCACCGAAGTATAAGACGCACCTTAGTTTTGGGGGAGGAAAATAAGGGAAAAAGGCCTCTGCCTCCCAGCAATTTGCCAAACACCAAACAGCACAGATGATATACACTGTTTGCTGTGCATGTGTGTCTGACCCATAGAAATAGCAAAGAATTGGAGAAATGTACATTATGGCAGTATATTAATCCCAGAAAGTTTTCTTAAATGTAATCACACTAACTCCTCCCAATTATTTAAATAGATCTACTCCAAACATGACTAAGTCAGGGTTTAATTCAGCTGCCTTATTTTAATATTAGTACTTAATACTAATACTTAATACTAAAACAGGACATTTCAGATTATACTTTTACAGATCTTTAAAATTGATATGGCTTTCTGGAAGTATTATCTGCTATTTAAAAGAAGAGAATAGCACTGGGTCTCTTCAGATCAAGCATTTGTTTTAAAAAGCTTCTTCATTTTGTTAAGTTGTCTAGATTTACAGGGGTCTCCAACCTTGGCAACTTTAAGACTTGTGGACTTCAACTCCCAGAATTCCTCAGCCAGCAAAGCTGGCTGAGGAACTCTGGGAGTTGAAGTCCATAAGTCTTAAAGTTGCCAAGGTTGGAGACCCCTGGGACTCTAGAACAATAATAAAACAATCTTTAAAAAGAAGTTTAATAATTTGAACATTCTATAGGCATTTATAGTTATTGACTTACCTTTTTGCAGCAAAAAACAGTCAGTTTCAGCACAGTTTGGTTAGCACAAGAATTTGACTCCCTCCAGCAATTTGACTCCGTGCAGTTTTAGTTTCACTTTCATTTTAGCACGTGGGCTTGCCGGCAACAGCTGAGTGTCGGGAGGCAGATAATCAGTGGCTAATGAGGCTCTGTTGCTGTTTGCTGCAAAAAGGTAAATTGCTGGTAAGCAAAGATCAAAGAGTGGGGGTGGCTGGGTGGGGCTACATTCGGTGTATAAGACGCACCCAAGTTTTCACCCTCTTTTGGGGGGTAAAAAGGTGCGTCTTATACTCCGAAAAATACGGTAGGTATTAGCCAGAATACAACAGAACTCTAAGGCAAAACTCCTCCAGGTCTTCACCTGAACTAGTTCAGACTTGCCCCATTCTCACCCTGACCCAAAACCTCCACCATCCAAACCATATGAGTGGATAGGGGTGACCCCCACTGTCCTGAAAAAACTACAGTCGAATCCTTTGTTGAGTCAAATATCTTCTGCCTTGTCCGAATGTGGGATATGGTTCTTCTCCAAATTCCTGTCTTGCAGAGAAATACCAGCAGGGTTCCCTGAAGATGAAGCGTTTAAATGTGCTTCTTCAACACACATTACTAATATCTGGCCGGAGGCTGACTTTTGCATCTTGACAAAGCTGTGGAACCTCCACATTCCACCATTAATTTCTATCTTTCTAATTTGTGAGGCAGAAAAAGTGCTGATCTGCCCTAAGCTCTCTTTGTATAAATTCACCAAAAGAAGCAATTGTCTGCTGTGAGTAATGCTTCTATAGTTGGCCTAGGCAGCAGCAGGGATACTCTTCAGCATTTTATCAGCAAATAAATGAGCTCAGTCCCACCTCTATATGCTTTGCTCTGAACTGATGGATTAGAACTGACCATCACAACTAACTCATTCTCTATATTCTTTATGTTTACTAATGCTAGCGTTTGGGGGAGGAGAGAAAAAAAAAAGATTCGAAACTTAAATCCTTTTGAAGTTGCCATCATTACTGTCACTTATATTTGTTTTTTTGTTTTTTTAAAGGCCAGTCACCTTTTGTTTTTCAGTTCAATAGGGAAAAAAATATTTGCGCACTTCTAGCCAAAATTCCTTTTTTTTTTTTTTTTTGCAAATGGGATCCAATTAGACCTGGCTGCTGATCCAAAATTGAGGGGGGAGGATTTTTTTTAATAAACATAATAATCAATGCACCCATACCTTGCTTATAAAATTGCCAATATGGTAAAAGTAGAATTGCATAACTTAGATTAATGAAATGAAACTTTTGAAAGTGGTTATTCTTTTGCAAGGGGAACAGGACCATGGTATAATTTCCACATACGGTATCTGGAGAACTCAAAGACTATATGGAAGTATCTTTATTTATAAGTTCCTTTATTGATACTGTACTTCCTATTTGGAAGTATCTATATTTATCCCATTTATATATGGGAAAAACTTAAGAGCATGCACACTCCTTCCTTCTTCTATTTTCCCCACAACAACCATATGATGTGCATTGGGCTGACAAAGAATGACTGGCCCAAAGTGAGTTGGGTTAGGGTTAGGTTTAGGATTAGGGTTGGGTTAGAGTTAGAGTTAGGGTTGGGTTAGGGTTGGGTTAGGGTTAGGGTTTCCCACAACAAACATATGATGTGCATTGGGCTGACGAAGAATGACTGGCCCAAAGTGAGTTGGGTTAGGGTTAGGGTTAGGATTAGGATTAGGGTTGGGTTAGAGTTAGAGTTAGGGTTGGGTTAGGGTTGGGTTAGGGTTAGGGTTTCCCACAACAATCATATGATGTGCATTGGGCTGACAAAGAATGACTGGCCCAAAGTCATTTAAGCTTGTGCCTAATGTGGGACTAGAACTCACAGCCTCCCGGTTTCTAGGCCACACCTTAAACACTACACAAATTGGCATTTTTATTGTGATGATGACGATGACGATGACGATGACGACGACGACGACGACGATGATGATGATGATGATGATGATGATGATGATGATGATGATGATTTGACTGTTTTATTGCAGCGGTCCCCAAACACTTCAGCTCATTCACCCTTCATAAAGTTTCATACTATTGCTTGACCCCCAAATATTATATGAAAATAATTTAATAAATGCTACTTTAATAATACTGTGAATAACCCTAACCCTAACCCTAACCCATTTGGATAGTTTGAGAGGGAATCGACTTTGAGTAACCTTGTTTTAGTTGTTTGTTGCAAGTTGCCTAGAGCTGACAAAATAAGGGGCATATGCCTGCATGTAATAACATTAAATACATAAATGTTCCAGTTGTGTGCCATTTACATCCTCACACTGGCAAAATAGAAAATTTTGCTGCATTTCCAGTTCATAAGCGAGGAGGCACAACCTGCTGTAATACCAGAGATTAGCCATTAATGATTTCCCGTGGCTTATTTTTAATAAAAAGTTCCCAGTGGAGGAGAATCGGCTCAGATCTAGGGATCTAGGGAGAGGGGTTAAGTGCTTCCCACCGCTTTTATTCTCCCAGTTAAGAATGCTCACACCTTGAAGCTGCTGTTTGATCCACAGATAAACACACATGTACCAGATAGCTTGGGGGAAGACAATTTTAATCAGAAAAATTATGCGGGTTAGCCTCCTTCTCCAGAACCATAATCCTGAACTGGATCTTCACTTCTCTGTGGCTGCTTGTAATTTAAAAATACACACTGGACATGAACACCATGGTTTTCCTACCTCCTATTTATTTGCACCTGGAATCAGGAAAGCAAGCGACGGTAATATGCTAGCTAAGTAATTACAGTCAGGCTCTCTAATACCTTCTTTTCATTATCCATTAATAAGGCCCCCTTTACATTCTGCTCCTCACCTCTGTGTCATTTTTGCACTGTGCTGATAAATAGAAAAAGGGTTGTGTGTCTCCCTTAAGTATGTAGTGATCCTTCTCAGGCATCTGGATCTACTTGAGAAAAATTATCCAGTCAAATTTTAAATGCAGACGGAAGGGAGGGAAAGCTTACGCCTCACCTAGCTTGAGCATTTGCAGTCTTCCAATGTCCACTCATAGGAAGAAGGCACTTCTATTTTTGCAAAACAACTAAATATTCCAAAGATGCATTTGTACAAAACAGTTATCTTGGCCAGAACAAGATGGGAACGGAGTCCCCAGATGGCTGATGACTGAAGCCAAGAAATCGATAAACCAAAGTATTCTAGAAACATGCAGACATACCCATACTATTCCCATCACACTCTTCTCCCTTATGCAAAACAGAGAAAAAGAATATGAAGCAGTAAGCCAAGAATTGAAAGGCAGGAGGTAAGGGGGCGGGGGAGGAAAATCTAACTAAATCTGATTTACTGTAACACCATTCACTAGACCTGTGTCCATTCTTACATCCAAACACCACTTTGCATATTATCTTTTAGTCTTTAAAAGTCTTAGCTGCCTCTTTTCAGAGATCTCATCTCTCTATCCATCCATGATTTTCCATTCTTCCCCCCCAGGACTCCCCCCCTGAAGGTCTTCTGGAAGACCCTAAAAACCTGACTGTTCTCCAAGGGTTGAGTTAAGGCAGATGGAGCCCTTGACTGGATATGTTTTTGTAATGAGTGGGCAGATCCCATCTTGTTGATCTATTCTGCATTGTGTTTTGTTTTTGTTTTATATTGTGAACCAAAGTCAAATCAAGTCAGTAAATAAAACCCATACATCTTTAGTGTACACTGCATGCCTCTTCTAGTTGGTGGGATGTGGGCATCAGTATATTGATTGCAAAACAGTCTCCACTTTAGAAGCCTTAGCTTCCAGAAACAACCTTATTGGGGGGGGGAGGCAAAATCCCAGGCCTAGGTTGCTAATTTAGCTAAAATGTGCCAAAATTGTTAGATTCGCCCGTAACAAAAGAATCGGAGTCGCCGTAACTGTTCAGCACTTTATTAAGTCTCAGCTGAAGCGAATGCAGAATGCCAGCCAGCTCTAGGCAAGCTGCTTTTAAGGACTTGCATGGAGGCGGCAGGCTACTGACAGCCATTCATAATCTCCCACTCGTGCCTTAACCAATCAGTGAGCTGCATGCAAATTTAGATGTACCTCCGTACATAACACCCCTCCCCCCTGGGGTTCCAGATCATTAAGGTGACCAACCGTCCTCCTTTAGGGAGGACAGTCCTTCTTTTGTAAGTTCTGTCCTCCCTCGAAAAGTGTCCTCCTACATGTCCTCCTTTTTGATATTTGAAGACTAATCTGTTGCGCGTTATGTGACGTATTTGTATTTGACATGACGATTCGTCAAGGCTCGGTACAGTGCGGTATAACACGTGATTATGAGATGCATGCGCTCCGCATCCCTGCATCGCTGCCGGCAGGAGCGAGTTTCAAAACGCTGCCGGAAACAGCCCAGAACAGCCGAGCCAGTGCCACGGGAGGTGCGCGTAGCCACCTCTCGCTTTCTCTCTCTCTCTCTCCTGGCCAAAGGGTTCCCGCCGCAGAAAGAGCAGCTCCCGGCTGGGAGAGCGAGAGCAAGTCCCTTCGGCTCTGCCTCCCAATGCCGCCTCCCTCTGCCTCCCGCTGCCGCCCCGTGCCTCCCTTGCTTGCTCGCCCGCCACACAAAGAGCAGCTCCCAGCTGCTACAGCGAGAGCAAGTCCCTTCGGCTCTGCCTCCCAATGCCGCCTCCCGCTGCCTCCCGCTGCTGCTGCCGCCCCCGCTGCTGCCCCTTGCCTCCCTTGCTTGCTCGCCCGCCACACAAAGAGCAGCTCTCAGCCGGAAGAGCGAGAGCAAGCCCCTTCGGCTCTGCCTCCCAATGCCACCCCCTCACCATCCTCTGCCTCCCGCTGCCGCTGCCGCCTCACTCGCCCACCGCAGAAAGAGTGGCTCCCAGCTGCGACAGCGAGAGTGAAAGCAAGCGAGAGGCGGGTGCGCACACACCCCGCGGGTCTAGCTCGGCTCCTCTGGACAGGCAGAAGCCGTAGGGTGAAGACCGATCAGAATCCTCTCCCGCAACAGCCGAAGTTTGGGGGAAATAAAGAAGGACTTCTGCTGCTTCTGCTTTTGGCTGCACAGAATCTCCCGGGATCTCCATGCGTGGGGAGGGCTGCGGGTGGCCCTCCCTGCCTCTTTTCCGGGGGAGAAGCGGCTGGGGCTTTTTTGGCCATCATGCTTCTTCTGCCCGGCTGGATCCTGCTCTGGGCTCTGCTGGGCGCGGGAGAAGGAGCCCCCCGCAGATGAGAACAGCCGGGCCTTGCGCTCCCACCCCGGGAGGAAAGGGGATTCAAGGGGGCCGGGTGGGAAAGCCAGAGCCGGGGTTGCCCCTGTGTAAAAGCGCAGCGCTGTTCTCCCACCAACCCCGCCAGTGCTCGTTGCGCGCAGGGCCTTGCGAGAAGAGTTTCTGTACTATGCAAAGTTTTTTTCCTAAACAGGCAAGCCGGGAGACTACGGAGCTGCAAAACTCCAGTAAGTGGTGTGTCTCATGGTGGGGCAGAGTTTGGGGTTTCGGGCAGGGGATGGGATGGGGCGGGGCAGGCCATGAGACCCTTCCCCAAGGCCTTGACATTGACAAAAAATATTAATACATTGACAAAAAATATTAATTCAATGGAAAAGTACTCATTTAAATAATAATTAACAGGCATGTAAGCATAATTACAATATAAAATGTTACAAATGTTTTTATTATGCATATATCATATTATAGTGTATTATTGTTGCAATGAATAAAATGTTTTATTTACGATATATTTTTTTCAATTTATTTGTCCTCCTTTTCATTGTAAAAATGTTGGTCACCTTAAGATCATCCAATCACTGCGTTGATCTTCATGACGTAGTCACGCAAGTACAATGGCTGCCTGACAACTCTACTGGACCTGCGCAGTTCAGTTCCTCCGGGAGTCTCTGAGCTGCGCGGACATGCCTGCTGCAGCTCCTCCAGCATCTGATGGAAAAATCTGGAACCGGCCTCCAGGAACATTCAGAATCTGGACATATATATCTTCCATGTCTCCTTTTTGGAGTCGAAGAGTGCTGGAGCTGGAGATGTCTGTGTTGTCATCCTTCATTGTTGGCCAGGCAAATTTTGAATTTCGCGCTAAGATGGCCGCTGGATGCCACGAGGTGCCTTTGTTGTGTTGTCGTCTTCCTACTTCCTTCGTCGCCAGTGTTAGATTCGTGCGTAAAAAAAGAATTGGAGTCACCGTAACTGTTCAGCACTTTATTAAGTGTCAGCTGAAGTGAATGCAGAATGCCAGCCGGCTCCAGGCAAGCCGCTTTTAAGGAGACAGCCGGCTACTGACAGCCATTCCTAATCTCCCACTCGTGCCTTAACCAATCAGCGAGCTGCATGCAAATTTGGACGTACTTCCGTACGTAACAAAAATGGATTACAGAATGTGGCATGGGTATATGTAAAATTAGTAGACTAGACTATTTATTTAAGAAGATAAGGAAATAGCATAATCCCCTAATTTTACTACATTTTTCTCATTTAAGGACATTACATGAAAGCTTCAATTGGTCAAAGTCACAATACGAAGTGGAGCCAGAATTTACAGACAATTATGGCATATTCTGGAAACAAGAGAAGTGTCCATTTATGTATATATTTCTCTTTCATCCAGCGTAGTCCATGGGCAATAGATTAAGGGGTTGCGCACACCTACTTCTTCACATGCTGCCTAATTTATTTTTTATCTTCTGCCATGTCTAGGAAGGCCACTGGCTTAAAAAAACATTAACCAAAGCCAGCCTCTCATGATTAGAAGGAACAGCCAGATTCAGAAGCAGTGTATCACTCAGTAAAGGACCTTGGAATACTCATCTCTAATGAACTAAGTGCCAGAGCCCACTGCAACAACACAGCCAAGAAGGCATTAAGAGTGGTTAACCTAATTTTGCGTAGCTTCTTTTCTGGTAACATTGTACTCTTAACCAGAGCATACAAAACATTTGCTAGACCAGTTCTTGAATACAGCTCATCTGTCTGGAACCCACACTACATATCAGCCATTAACACCATTGAGAAAGTCCAGAGATATTTCACAAGAAGAGTATTACATTCCTCTGTTCGCAACAGAATGCCTTATGAATCCAGATTTGAAATTTTGGGACTTGAAAATTTAAACTACACCACCTTCGATCTGACCTAATAGTAGCTTACAAAATTATCTGCCACAATGTCCTACCTGTTAATGACTACTTCAGCTTCAACCGCAACAATACACGAGCTCACAATAGATACAAACTTAATGTAAACCGCTCCAAACTTGATTGCAAAAAATTCAACTTCAACAACAGAGTGGTCAATGCTTGGAACACATTACCTGACTCATTAGTTTCGTCCCCAAACCCTTAAAACTTTAACCTTAGATTATCTACCATCGATCTTACCCCATTCCTAAGAGGTCTGTAAGGGGCGTGCATAAGCGTACAATCATGCCTACTGTTCCTGTCCAATTGCACCCATATATTCTTAATTCTTGTACTCATAATCATGCTTGTACTATTATATATATATACAATCATGTTTATACTTTGTGTATACTTTGCTTGTTATCATATACACTTGACAAATAAAATAATAATAATAATAATAAATTAAATCTCAACCATTGGGAAGCAACAGAAAAACAGAGTTACACATGTCGTGTAATGCTTTGGGGCTTCCTGCTACCATTCTGAGTAGCAGAAGAGGCTAAAATCCTAATGTCTGGATGTTCTTAAGTTGTAAGAATAGAACTTGCTATTAAGCACAACTAGCCCAGATTCATAACAGTTTATTATTTATTTATTTTATTTATTTATTTATTTAGTGTTCTTATATGCCGCTCTACTCCCTGAGGACTCAGGGCGGAGTACAACATTTAAAGAACAACTAAACAATATAAAGTTTAAAAACAGTATTAAAAAGAATTTTAAAAAACATATAAAACCATACATACATGGGGGAGACCTAGGATGTAAAATTGTCTCAGTACCCCGCCTGCAGGAAAAGCCATGTCTTGATGGCTTTTCGGAAGGCCAGCAAGGTGGGGATAATTCGGATCTCTGAGGGTAGTTGGTTCCAGAGAGCGGGGGCCCCCACAGAGAAGGCCCTCCCCCTAGGCCCCGCCAGCCGGCATTGTTTGGTTGACAGTTTGCCCCAAGACTGTGAAGCCTAAATTTGTCAGCACATTAGAAGCCGACTGTCTCTCAACTCCTGGCAGCAGCAGCAGCAGCAGCTGATCAATATGCATATTCACCAGCAAAACGGACTGCTACATCTGTTCTGTGAAAAAAACATACATTCCGCCTGTAATACAATCAGTATAATTAAAAATTAACATGCATTAATTGTTAGAGCTGATGTAAACAGCTGATCTTCTACTTAGGGTTGTCTTCTGTATATATCATTAGGGAAAGCCAAATATTGTTTAAGGCCACTCTTGCAAAAAGCAAAAGAGAGACACAAAAAGAATACAAAACTAATTCCAACTAAACCAATTTACACACACACAAAAAAGCATATGGCACAAGGAAACACCTAAGTGATTATTAAACCAGTGGGCTAACCAGAAAGGAAAAACATTGACTCTGCATTTGTCTGAATCTCATTCTATGAATTGTAATTTGAAGCGCCTATGCATAACAAACCTAACGGTTGGAGAAATGGGATCTACTGCATGGCACAGCTGAAGCCGTATTCAATAGATAGAGAAACAAATCCCTTTTAAAATGTCTCTTTCCATCTTCAGGGCTATTTGATTGTCAGGAGATACAGTATGCACAATTCCTAAGGGTGAATTTCCTAGATGTACCTGTACAAGTCCTATCCCTAGGAATGATGTTCGTCCATCGTATTCGAAGAGGACCTTGACATCTATATTTGGGGGGATGTCAAGACTTGCACGTGAATTGGATTAAAGTGAGGGAGAGGTGTGCATAGTCAGCCTCACTCTCTCTTCCCAGATTCCATCTTGCTCCAAATACCCGGACAAGAGTCGAGACAGTTGGAGATGGGCTGGGCGCAGTGGTTGACAGGGCATCTTTCATGTCTTGCCGTGCTCTTAGCGTACCACATCGCTTGCAGAGTCCGCCTTCATGACTGTTGTCCTATTCTAGTAGATTTCATCCGCTCAGTCTGCCGGAATCTGTCTTCACATGCTCGGGATAGACAAGTCCCAATCTCACTGAAAGTCGATGACCCAATGGCTACTCTCAACCTGGTTTGGCCAGCCTGTCGAAGCTGTTTATTTATTTATTTTATTTATTTATTAAAATTTCTATGCCGCCCAACTCCCGGGGGACTCTGGGCGGCTAACAACATGTATAGAAACATATAATCAATAAAAGCAATTTTAAAAAAATGTTAAAATACTATCAATATTTTAAAAAGAACTTTCACTCATACCCCGCCTGCCGGAAGAGCCAAGTTTTTATTGCTTTCCGGAAGGCCAGTAGGGTGGGGATGGTCCTGACCTACGGGGGAAGCTGGTTCCACAGGGAGGGAGCTCCCACAGAGAAGGCCCTCCCCCTCGGCCCCACCAACCGACATTGTTTGGTCGATGGGACCTGGAGGAGGCCGACTCTGTGGGCCCTGACCGGTCGTAGGGAGGTATGCGGCAGGATGCGGTCCCGAAGGTAACCTGGCCCTGAGCCATGTAGGGCTTTAAAGGTAACGACCGGGGTGTGTTGCCCGGGGTGTGGCCACTGCACATGATACAGCTGCTAGGAGCCATAGGTGAGAGCTGAGTGACAGGTGGGGACCAAAGGTGAACGAGCTGCCCTAAAAGCTGGCCTAAAATGAGCTGCTGTAAAAGGACACGACATGCTCCTACACCAGAGGTGCTACCCCACCCTGAGCACCCCATACACCCCTCCTAGGAATAGGAACTATACATCCGGCCATACCACCTGGGAAAAAATGGGCTTAATAAGTTGTGGTTGCTATTTGAAATCACAGTTCTTGATATGCCATTGCAAAAACGATGCTCATATTTTGTCTCAAGCAGTAAAACCAAACCTCTGCTCTAGCAAATGAATGTGGTTCTGGCTGCCTCAGATCCTGGTGGCAAAGTTAGAGTTTGCCGGAGGGATGTTAGCTGCTTGCACCCTGAGGCTCTCCTTGGTGTAGAGATAACTGTGCAGAAAGCTGAGTCTTTGCTCCCTGGGAGTTCTCAGCAATCAGTGGAAAGGCAGAGGTTCTGCCAGGTAAATGCAGAGCACCATAAAATGTCTCTTGTTTACACACACACACACACACACACACACACACACACACACACACACAGACCACCCGCCTGCCCTCCTGATAATGGTGCATTTGTAAAACATTTGTGCCTGGAGGGGCAAGGGGCAGAGAAGAATTCATTGTACCAGTGACATTTATGACTTGACTGAGGCCAAGAAACATCTCCAAACTTCTGCATGAGTGGCATCTGGAAAAGAATCATTACATTTTTTGAGGAAGGAGCCTCAGGAAAAAGCACACTAAAACAGATTCGGGCTGATCGTGAGCTGGGAAGATATCAAGATATTCTTTCTCGTTGTTTTCTTTCTGAGTGGTATGCTGAATGTTTGAAATGGAGGAAAGAAATGTTTCCTGAACAGGAGAGATGGGAAGGGAAGGAGTGAACTTTGATCATGAAAGAACAGAGAATGTAAATTTAAGAGCTTCTGTACAGAAAAAGGGGAGGGAGGAAAAACCATGAA
Source organism: Diadophis punctatus similis (assembly GCA_023053685.1). Taxonomy (NCBI): domain Eukaryota; kingdom Metazoa; phylum Chordata; class Lepidosauria; order Squamata; family Dipsadidae; genus Diadophis; species Diadophis punctatus. Next base: position 194,916,427 of record JALIGW010000001.1, on the reverse strand, counting down.
TGGAAAGTTAAAGATGTCCCTTCCCTTCCCATCAAATTTGAGTTGGTGAAGTCTTACAAGCTCATTTGAAAAGCTTTCAGTAGATGTTTAAATTAGCCTGCTTCTCAGCTTAGTTCTTTCTCAGCCATATATTATATTAGCCATCTTAGAGATGTCAAAAAATTCTGCAGTGGGTATTTAATTCCTATGAAACTTCAAAGTAGGAACAAATATTCCCCATCAAAAATCCACAAACTTTGTCAAAAATGTTATTGGAAAAAAAAGGCAGTATTTTCTCCAAACGGAGATCAATTTCTGGTTCCTTCATGAGATGGGCCCCAATACCAATCAAATGAAACCAGTCAAATCAATCTATAAGAACCCAGCCATATTGTTTGCTTGGCAACAGTCCTGAAGTAGCTTGTCACTGTCTTCTTCCAATATGATTTTCAGTTTCCCTGCCTAATCTTTAGTCCTGGGATTGCCTGGTGGTGCCCTATCCAAGGTTCCACCAGATTAGACTCTGTTTAGCTTTTTGAAGGCAGACAAGGTCAGCTGCTTGCTGTCACCTATTACTGTTTATAGTAGACAACTAGACGCAAGAACAGTTTTTTTCCAGAACGCCATCACTCTGCTAAACAAATAATTCCCTCACCACTGTCAAACTATTCACTAAGGCTGCATTACTATTACTATTACTATTAGTCTTCTCATTGTTCCTATCACCCATCTCCTCCCACTTATGACTGTATGACTGTAACTTGTTGCTTGTATCCTTATGATTTATATTAATATTGATTGTTTCCTGATTGCTTATTTGTACCCTATGACAATCATTAAGTGTTGTACCTCATGATTCTTGACAAATGTATCTTTTCTTTTATGTACACTGAGAGCATATGCACCAAAAACAAATTCCTTGTGTGTCCAATCACACTTGGCCAATAAAGAATTCTATTCTATTCTATTCTATTCTATTCTATTCTATTCTATTCTATTCTATTCTATTCTATTCTATTCTATTCTATTCTATTCTATTGAAAACTGAATGCCACCAAGGTTCATCCATGTAACAATAATACTATGAAAGATACATATCCTATGGGTCAGCTTCCAGATACAATTCCAGGTACTAGTTGTTATCCCTGAGCCTTTTGCAGCTCAGGGCCTGTGTATCTCCAAGATTACCTCCTCTGAGTTGTATTTGCCTACTGGTAAGAGCTCGGTACGAAAAGTCTTGTTGAATACCAGCATTCACCTTAGTGATTGTCCGTGAGCCTCTGTAACAACCTACCTCTTGATTTCCCGGTCATTCTCTCTTTATTATATTTTCAAAAAGCCATGAAAACAGGAAGACATTTGGGAATGGTGCCATGTCAGGGTGACTGAATTCTCATTGTCATTAATGGTTTTTTTTAATCCTATTATACTGATATTTTTTTTAAGCTGCTTGAAGCCTTCAGAAATTGAGTTGAAGTAATAAATACATAAAAATACTTGCCTAACTAAATAGGAAACATGTTTTGGAAAAGAGCTGGTCATGATATTTGCATTTTGAAAACCCTCATCAGGATAATCTGCACACCAAAAAAACAAAAACTGAGTGATTTGCACCATAAAAATGTTTATAAATCATTAAAAGTAACACTTCAAAAAAAATGGGTAAGATGTACAGCCAACCTCTTTTTATGCACATTTTCTTCATATATAAAGAAATCCTGGCTTAGAATACTGCTTTATCAATCTGCACTGTGCTTCGAATGTAAAACTCTTGAGGCAACCAGATGTAAGTATGTAAGCTGTAGATTTCAACACCTGACCCCCGTCTGCTCCCCCTGCAGACACCTATGAAGAGCACTTTATCTCTCTTTGCCAAGTGATTTGAAGTCCCTTGCTTTCTCTCTCTCTCTCCCTCTGAGTTACAGAAGTAAGTAATTAGATTTTGAATCAAATGTCTATTCTCGATACATCTTTAATTTTTAATTCGGGTTCTGTAGATATTTCATTTTGAATACATAACATTAACATCTCATTTTGTAAGAATCCATCCGCAATGCTAATCTAGGGCTGTGTGTTCAGAAAGGGGGGGGGCTCAAAACCTGATGTTGCATAGGGCCCCCAAATTCCTTGGGCCTGAAAGGAGCCACCTTACTCTTAGCAACTGAGAAGACTAATGGGACATACATCAATAACATGAGGGGGTGGGCACAATATAGGGAATGCGATGGCCCAGCGGTTAAAGACGCTGAGCTTGTCAGCTGGAAAGCAGACAGCCTGGGTTCGAGACCCATGCACCACATGATGGGATGAGCTCCTGTTACTTGCCTCAGCTCCTGTCCACATAGCAGTTTGAAAGCATGCGAGTAGATAAATACCGTATTTTTCGGAGTATAAGACGCACCGGAATATAAGATGCACCTTAGTTTTTGGGGAGGAAAATAGGGGGGGAAATCTGCCTATCAGGTATTCATCTGGCTAACGTCCTTAGTCTGGTCAGCTTCAGCACATTATTTTATCCCCTGGTTAGGACTTAAAAAAACCTTCTTTGGAGAGAGTAACAATGAAAGAGCCGGCAAGCCAGTAAGAGCTGGGAAGATCATTAGCACCTGGTTAGGGCTAGAAAAAAACTTATTTGGAGCAAGTAGAGCAATGAAAAAAACCCTGCAAAGACTTAGGGCTGGAAAAACATTCTTCAGAGAAAGTAACAATGAAAGAGCCTGCAAGGTAAGAGCTGGGAAGATTGTTAACACCTAGTTAGGACTGGGGAAAAAGCTCAGAAAAAGCTACATTCAGAGTATAAGACGCACCCAAATTTTCAGCCACCTTTAGGGAGGAAAAAGGTGTGTCTTATACTCCAAAAAATACGGTATGTACCACTTTGGTGGGAAGGCATTCTGTGTGCCTCAGCCTATAATCATGCTGGCCACAGGACCACGGAAGTTTCTTCAGACAACGCCAGGGGTGGGTTCCTCCCAGTTCGGACCGGTTCGCCCAAACTGGTAGTGACCCGTTGGTGATGTTACGATGACATCACCGAACCGGATCAGTCGGTGCCAGTCCGTGGGCGGCACCATCTTTTTTTTAAAAAAAATCAAATTTGTTTTCTTCTGCGCATGCGCAGAAGCCGAGTTTCCGGCACTGTGCATGCGGTCGCCATCTTGTTTTTGGCATTTTTTTTCGGTTTTTTTGCACTGCGCATGTGCGCGTGCGGCCACAAGGCGTGGCCATGCGGTGTGGGAGGAAGCGAACCGGCAGCAAGGTAAGTTGGAACCCACCCCTGGACAACACTCACTCCTTTGGCTAAGAAACAGAGGTGAGCACTGTCCCCTCAGGGTCGGGAAAGCTGGGTAAGGGAAACCTTACATTTACCTTTATCAATAGTAAAATACATTATGTGCATAGTACCTAAAAAGCATCAGGCTAGGGTAGAAATCCTTTACCCAAATTCCCAAATGCTAGATACAAGGCCCTACAATGTCATTTCAAAAGATTTGCTAGATGGAAGTCCCCAAAATGGGCTACAATTAGGAGCATGCACTTTGTTGCTCTTCCTGGATAAAGCACCAAATCGATGACAGCAGTCATAAGACCGCAAAGAGATCGTCAGATGGCTGGTTTATTTGGGGTCCTCACCAGTGTATGTTTAATTAGATCATTTGTATCTGTCTGACTTTCATTTAAATAAAGAGCAAACAATGTTCCTATATGGCTCTCCTCTCATTTTAAAAAGCACAGCAAATGCTCATGAGCCGTGCTGCTGAGCTGTTTCATATCAATATCAATCTAGTAATGCAGCAAATGAGTTCTGATTTGTGCTATTTAATGTCCTAATGGCTTGACTAGTTAGCTAGATAATTACACTGTATGATTTATCCAACCCATTTATAAATATTTATAATAATGGATAGATTAACCTTTGGGATTACTTTCTCGTAACCCTATTGGTTGGGTGAAGATCACTTGACCAAAGGTAGAGAGAGTAGTTGCCTGCAAATGAGCAACAGTGTGCATACTGGACCCATCCTTTCTCCCTGCCAGACTTTCTTTCACATCTTTGAAGTAAAGCCATCATCCCTGAAACCCACCCACCCCAATCTCATCTTCCTCGTACACAGATCCTTCACCCAGGCACAATTTCCAAAGAAGAAATGTAAAGGGTGTAAGATCTCCTGGGTTTGTGTGTATCACAAGCATGCTATACACATGTTCTAACCCATTGTTAATACTGTCAGCAGCAGCAGCTCATATTCAGCTAATTCAAGGTACTTTGGCTTCATTATTTAGCAAATAGCACATCACCTTTGCAAGATTTAATCTACACCTTGCAGTGTAACTCCAAGACAGCCCTTAATGTTATCCTAGAGTGATTCTTGTCCTATGCCCACCACTGTTTGGAAGTAGCCACTGAATCAAGTCCTAAAGACGCATTATTCCTTTTCCATAACTAATTTATGACCTTCTAATGAGAGGAAGCAAGGGGATAGTTTGGAATAAGAGGGGCAAGCAGATTGTGGCAGAAAAATAGTCCCAGAAATGGAAGTATTCTTGAATACAGCTCATCTGTCTGGAACCCACAACGCATATCGGACATAAATACATTAGAAAGTGTCCAGAGATACTTTACAAGAAGAGTCCTCCACTCCTCTACTCGCAACAGAATACCTTATGCAACCAGACTTGAAATCCTGGGCTTAGAAAGCTTAGAACTACGTCGCCTTTGGCACGACCTAAGCATAGCTCATAAAATTATCTGTTACAACGTCCTTCCTGTCAACGACTACTTCAGCCTCAACCACAACAATACACGAGCACACAACAGATACAAACTCAAAGTGAACCGCTCCAAACTTGACTGTAGAAAATACGATTTTAGCAACAGAGTGGTAAGTGCCTGGAACTCACTACCTGACATTGTGGTTTCGTCACCAAACCCCCAAAACTTTACCCTTAGACTCACCCGATTCCTAAGAGGTCAGTAAGGGGTGTGCATAAGTGCACCAGCGTGCCTACCGTCCCTGTCCTAATGTTCCCTCTTATCAGTACTCATCTTATGTATATAAACAATGTTATATCTATGTATATTACCAACACGTACTTGACAAAAATAAAATAAATAAATAAATAAAGTACTGTGTAACCTGTAAAAAAATGAGATGTTAATTTATTACATTATTTCATCCCATTTTTATTCTTTTTTATAAATAACTCCAGGTGACAATCATTCCTAATCCTCCTCTTATTTTCAATATAAAACAACTCTCTGAGGTGAGTTGGGCTAAAAAAGAGTGGCTGGCGGAAAGTCATCCAGCCAATTTTTCATGCCTAAAGTCGGATTAGAACTTGAAGTCTCCTGATTTCTAGCTTGGTGTCTTTACCACTGGACAAAACTGGTTTGTTAACTATTCCACCAAATTTACAGCTGATCACTGTTTCAAGCCTCTTCTTATTCAAGAAACTTGTTTTACAAGGCGGCCCGGCTTTGGCCGCCACCATTTCATTTTCACAAACTGATTTTGAACTTCCTCTGAGAATGACTGTGTCCTTCCTACATCTTATTGAATGGAGTGGGGCATACTCTTTCAAGTGTCCGTAGAATCAGCATAAGAATACTTTGGCTGTGATGATAGGTATGGCAAGCATGCATCACAGGGTAGGCACCCTATGGACTAGAGGCGCCACGTCTGCCTCCCTAAATCCCTAATTCACAGCCGTCAGAAAATCCCAAAGTGACATCAGCAAAATTTTACAGGGAAATTTCTGAAAACAGAAACTAAAATAAGGATGGAGATTAATGAATTAAGCTTTTGTAATGCAAGATACATTCGCTTTAACCTTTAAAACCCAGATCAGACATTTGTTTAGCCCTGTTCTATCTTCAACATCATGGCATTATATTCTCCCTGCTTACCAGAGGTGGATTCCTGCCGGAGCTGCCTGGTGCGCAGCTCCGGTAGGGAGCGGCCGATTGCGCAATTTGCCCGCGACCGCTCCAGAGCCCACTCTGCCGGTCCACCGCGCGCATCGCCATTTTTTCCAGTGATTTTGGGTCAATTCTGCTTCTGCACATGCGCAGAAGCAAAATTGTGCCAAAATCTCGCTAGGGGACGCTCACGCGCGAGTGATTTCAGCACGATTTTGCTTCTGTGCATGCGCAGAAGCAAAATTGCGCAAGGGGGCACGCGCCCAAAGCGAGCGCGCCCATGCCCAAAGCGTGGAGATGCGCGCCCAGCGCATCGGCACCGGTAAGAGAGCAACCCACCGCTGCTGCTTACATATCACCCCCAGGCAAAATAAAACAAGGCGCCCATTCCTAACAACAGGTGGCAGAACATAGCCAATTGTAGCTGATTTTGAGAGACCTAAAAGATCAGATCTTATTTAGCCTTGGATGGGAGACCACTAAGAAATCTCAAGTCTTTAAACTAGGCAAACCTGGAAGAAGGCAGTGAAAATCACTTCTCTATTATGAACAAGAAAACAGAACAAATGGGTCCATGTAATCATCCACTGATACAAAGGCAATTTTACATGTTATATTCTTGGCCTATACTGCCATTCTTGTCTGAAAGAATAACAATCCTGATTTAAGATGACCTCCCATTCATGAGATAAGAGTAGACAGGACAAAATTATAAGCCCAGATGAAAATCCTATCTGTGTCCCAGCTTTCTCACCTTCAACTTTCTCACCTGAGGGTAGAACAAGAAGCAATAGGTGGAAACTAATCAAGGAGAGAAGCAACTTAGAACTAAGGAGAAATTTCCTGACAGTTAGAACAATTAATCCGTGGAACAGCTTCCCTCCCGAAGTTGTGAATACTCCAACACTGGAAGTTTTTAAGAATATGTTGGATAACCATTTGTCTGAAGTGGTGTAGGGTTTCCTGCCTAAGCACAGGGTTGGACTAGAAGACCTCCAAGGTCCCTTCCAACTCTGTTATTCTATTCTATTCTATTCTATTCTATTCTATTCTATTCTATTCTATTCTATTCTATTCTATTCTAACTTAAGGTGGTCAAATTCAGGTTAAAGCAGTCCTAGACATTTTCTATTACACACACACACACACACACACACACACATACACACACACACACACACACACACTTCTGCCAGGAGATCTATAGAGAGAAGGAGGGGGGAGAGAATTCATAAAATTAAGTGTTCCCAACAGCATTGGCTAACCACAAACCATAACCACACACAGAAGCACACTGATATGAACATAAACACACTCGCCACTTTTGTAGCAAAAAAAAAAAAAACCACCACAAAAGCAAAAAGCAAGCAAAAGCCTAGAAAGTGGAATATGGGGAAATGAGTAATACACTAAGGAAGGAAGGGAGAAGAAATGAAGAAATAAAAAGAGTGGAAGTGAACATAGGAAAGAGAGTTTTGTTTCATGGAAACAGAAAGGAATGAAGTTGATCGAGCAAGCAATTCCTCCCAAATATCCACTAAATTTCAAAGATATCTTTGTGACAACAATATCTGCAGCCAACTGCCCTTCTTTCTGCTTCCTGTGTTGTCAGCATCTTCTACGGCTATCAGCAAATATAAAACCACACTCTTCCCTGTGCATAAACAATCGTGGGTGAGGGATTCCTTTTTCTCTTATGATGTCCTGACCTGCCTATCTCTTGGAAAATAGCCACCACCCAAGCCAAATCCAGCTCCCTAACCTGAATAAAATAGTCCTATAGGATTTCCTAAAACAGAGTTCCCCAACTTTTCTGGGTTTGCAGACCGGTGGAGGGGGAGAGGAGATGGTTCCAGGTGAGTGGCAGACAAGAGTGGAATGTGTGCGCACACGCTCATACGCTGCTCGTGCAAGCGTGGATGCACGTGCACAAGCTTGCCCACCACTTCCGTGTCCCGGTTCTGAACGGCTCAAGGCCCGGTAGTGGGCTGTGGCCTGGGGGTTGGGGACTCTATCCTAAAATATTCTAGGTTGATGAGTTTAAATACAAAGGATGAGTATTATGCTTCTCAAGCAGAAGCTAACCATTGCCTGACACGGGGGGGGGGGGAGAACCAGTTTTTTTTTTAAAATAGCAATTTAAAACAATTTAAAAACAACACCAACAGACAAATCTCCTGGATGTACAGCAACAAATGTAACAGCTGCTGTGAAACCAATGATTGTGGTTGTAATGCTAATCCTGCAAAAATCCCATTGAAATCAATGGTGTGAATTAGTCGGGAATAGTCCATTCATTTCTATGGGACGTAGTTGAAAGTCATTTGAGCTGCGTAGTTCCCTGTATATCATCATGCAAATTATGTCAAATATAAATGTACTATTTTACATATTGCAGGTTAATCATTTTTAAATAAAGCATCTGTTTATATTTTAATACATAACGTATTTCAATTAATTCATTAAACACACTATCAATGCAACAACTCACATTAATTAGAGAGCTACATATCACAAAACATAAGAAATACCTCACACTGCATACAAATGACAGAAAGAATCAGCAACATTATTTTCTTTCTAATTGTTTATGCATAGGATTACTACTCTGCTTTTTATTAAAGTTACTGTAAAAGCAGCAGTCATTAAAAATGTTTATGTTACACAATGAATATCACACAATGCAATACAAAGGTATTAAAATAGTGAAACCAGTAAATCATCCATAAAGAAATAAATATTAGCGTAGCTCATAAAAATCCCCTATGAGGGGAAAAAAAATCACTGCAATTGTCAAAAGGCATGACGCAGTCAGACAAGCTTTTAATCCACTTGGAAACCCTGACATAAAAAGCCCCAGGGTGAAACCTTGTGTGAAATCCTTAGAGGAAACAGTAGAAGAGGAAAGAGCACATTATTTTTAAAGATGAACATAAAGAAGCACTCGGTACTTAAACATCTGGCCAAAAATACCCTCCAAACCCACAATGAAGGATTAATTCACTCTAGCACCTGAAAAAGCATATAATGAAATGGAGAATATTGATCTTGACAGTGGCTTCATATGAATATAGACCACCACCCAGAGCTTGGTGGCATGTGCTGGCGATGAGCATCCTGTATCACCTCTCACTAAGACGCACTTGAGGGGCAAGCAACAAGGGGGGCAGGGAAGGGCATGATATGCCTGTTACCAGGGGTGAGATTCAAAATTTTTCCCTAGCGGTTCTGTGGGCGTGGCTTGGTGGGCGTGGCTTGGTGGGCGTGTGACTGGATGGGTGGTCGTGACCAAGTCGACGTCAATTCTTTGCCCTACAAAAAGAAGATATACCAATTATTATACATGAAACAATAAAAGAGGTACACAAATACTTACATAAGAGTCTTATTGCTCTTATGTAAGTATTTGTGTACCTCTTTTATTGTTTTATATCTTTTTTTTTAATTTCACCCCTGATCTATCTACTGGCTTTCTGCTGGATCTGTGTACATAGTTACAATAAAGAGCTGTTGTCTTAAGTCTGTCTCAAGCCTCTTCAGTCCCAGGACTTAACAACTGGCGACAAGGATGGGATGCTGAACAAGGCTGAACAAAGAGAGCTGAAAGAAGACACCAAGATCCAGCCCGGCAGCAGAAAGAACGTCGGCCATTTTGCACGGCAAAATTCAAACCGTATAGGCCGAGATGTCAGCATTCCATCCGCCGACTCCCTTCGATCCAGCGAAGGAGAACTGGAGTTCCTACATGACCGATTCAGATGCTTCTTGGAGGCCAACGACCTCCTTGGCCTGGCAGACAACAGGAAAAGGGTGCTTTTCCTCAGCCACTGTGGCCATGAGGTCTTCGACATGGCTGAATCCCTGTCAGAGCCGATGCCAGTGGGGACGGTTCCATGGCAGACACTACAGAACATGCTACAGGCACGCTACGCTCCGGTGCCCTCCAAGGTGGTCAGGCGTCATGAATTTCGCCAGCGACTAAAGAAGGAGGGAGAGTCTATCAATCAGTACTTAGTGGCACTAAGAAGAGCTGCAACACATTGTGAGTTTTGGGACTTGAACGATATATTATTGGACCAGCTAATTTGTGAGGTACAGGACATCCGATTGCAGTGAAGACTGCTGGCCAAGTCCAATGTAAGCTTGCAAATAGCATTGGACGAGGCGAGGGCAACTGAGTCCTCCAATAAAGCCGCGGAGTCACTCCACCACTGAAATATGCCGGCACCCCAGAAACCAATGCCAAAGGTCCACGAGAGCCAGTGCCAGGAAGACTCTGAGGATGACAGCGAGGAGGAGGTCTACCGAACAGACCAGCACTGAGGGGTGGAAGCACAAAGACCACAGCCTTGCTATAGCTGTGTGGGCCCGCACCCACGAGCCACCTGCTGATTCAGAGAAGACATTTGCCGGTGCTGCAAAAACCGGGGCACATAGCTAAGGTCTGCTGAGCCAATCTCCCGCCAACCCAGCACACCACTCCTGAAGCCAACCGAGAAGAACCAAGACGAGGCCAGAGGCAAGAACCACCAAAACGAGGCACCGAAATGAGTACAGCAGAGCCCCAGAAACCAATCAAACCAGAATTGGACAGGCGAGTACCCCTAGCAACAGCAAAATACATGTGACTGTGTTCCTGGAAGGGTCTCCCTGTGAAATGGAGGTTGATACAGGCTCTTCCATTTCGATAATGTCCTGGGATGCTGTTAAACAAGCCATTCTGGCACTCAAACAGAAGCAACTCAAGGTGCAAAGCCTCAAGCTCAGTGACTATCAGGGCAATCACATTCCTGTCCTGGGCTGGGGCAACTTCTACGTGCGTTTTGGCAACTTTGACAGGAAGCTGCCACTGACAATGCCTCCCCAGCCTATTGGGCCTAGACTGGTTTGGAGCCCTGGGCATGGGAGTAACTGGGATCAACACTGTATCCAGTGGCTGTGCAGACGATCTGATGCGAGAGTTCCGTGACGTTTTCGACAATGGGCTCGGCAAGTATGTGTGGACCCCTATTTCCTTTAGCCTTGACCCTAGCATAGTACCAATCAGAATGAAGCCCCGGAGGATTTCCTTTGCATCAAACCAAGAGGGGAGGGGTGTTAGATATTAAGCCTGCCTGTTTACTCCAAGATCCGCTGTCAAAGCAGGAAAATGGAGACTGCTGATTGGCTGAGCCATCTGACAGCTCCCTATAAAAGGGGAAGCTGTTAGCCTGGCTCTCTGCTGGATCTGTGTACATAGTTACAATAAAGAGCTGTTGTCTTAAGTCTGTCTCAAGCCTCTTCAGTCCCAGGACTTAACACTGTACTTGCAGACTTGCAAGATTTTGTTAATGTAACCTAACAATAAAGTTATAATTAGTAATCCTTAGTTTGCTTCTTGGCTGGACTATATTCCAAGACCGATATCTGCATAGAATAACTCAGGCCATGCAACAAGAGATCTATAGGTATAACCCTTGCATAAGGTTGCCGTTTTCTTGCCTGTCCTTTGACTGTAGCACAATAGCAGGCTTGTTTTCCCGTACTCTTCCTCCCTGTCTGCATTGGATGGCTTCTCAAAAAACCTCACAGCCCAGGAATGAGTGATGTTGAAATTTCCTTGGTGCATATTGTTTCCCTTTGAGTTTGGGGAACTGATTCTCGGGGGGGGGGGAGCGTGATTGCAATAGCCTTGTGAGAATGTTAGTTCTCAAACAGAAAGGATCCGATCGCAGAGGTGTTGGTTACAAAAATAAAGGACAGATAGAAGCCAGACCTGTGTTCCTTAGCACAGGTAAGATGAATATTAATTCTATAAATAGGGTTTGTCCTTGTAACTTAGCAGTCAATGGAATTCTTTCATCATGTCTTCCTACTCATTCAATACAGAGCTCACCAAAGTGCTTGGACTCATCTGAGCTTGCCTAATTAATTCCAATCTTGCCTCCAATAGAGAGGTTGCAAAGTGTTTGGTGTGGGTTGTGAGAAGAGCAAATGTACCCTTGTCCCTTCTAGAAGCAAAACAAAGATTCACCATATTAATCTCCCAAGAGAGTGAACCCGCGTGTAATGTTTACATGTCTAACAGGGTTATTAGCATCATTTTTCTGCAGAAACCTGATTGGTGTTAACACTGTATTTACTTTCATTGCAATTAAAGTAAAATGAGTAATAGATCCATTCTGTTCATAACCACAGAGTGGTTCACTTGTATTACTTTCTCCTGGGAATAAAGGGAATTTACCCACACACACAAAATACTACCACCAGCAACATTTGGTATTTTTTAAAATAAGGTCCTGATTCTGGCTGGAGGCTTCTACTTTATAGTTTTGTTGAAAGTAGTAGGGAGAGTCTACTGGGGTCCCTTGGAATAGGCCAGCTCCCAAATCTAGAAGGCTTCTGAATCAATGCAGAAGCTCTATTAAAACAAAGGCCTACATTCTGACTTCGATAGTTTTCTACCTCTCAAAAGTGGATAATTGCTCAAGGCTTTCTGGATGGTAATGTCTGGAGACCACAAGGGGAAAAATGGATTCAGAAGCTACATAAAGAAAATGATTGTTTAGAACAGAGGTCTTCAAACTTGGCAGCTCTAAGACTTGTGGACTTCAACTCCCAGAATTCTCCAGCCAGGCTGGAGAATTCTGGGAGTTGAAGTCCACAAGTCTAAAAGTTGCCAAGTTTGTGGACCCCTAGTTTAGAACCTCTTTAGAAATTTCCATTGGGTAAGATAGAGTTGCCTATAAATATCTAGGAAAAGGGTGGTGATTGGAGATTCCTGTTCATCATCTGAAAGAGAACTGTTAAGATAAAAGAAGAAGAATACTTCAGATTGCACCTTTATAGGGTAGATAACATTTACAAGTTTGGGAAATCCCATGCTTTTTCAGCAAATTTGGGAACTATTGGGTTTTGCTGTTGTTGTTGTTGTTTTGTTGTTTTGTTCATACTAATTTAACAATGTCAGCATACAATTTTGTCCTTTTTGAACTACTTTGCATTTGTTATTATTTTTGGCAATATGAGACCTGAGGCTTGTACAGATTGTACTCCTCTTAGGCTAGAGTTTTCATCTACAAAGTACCCATTCCATGTACTCCTAGCCTGTATGTAAGCCAACAGAAATTTAGCTCAGTGCATGTAACCCTTTCATTTAAATTATACAATTTGTTTCTTGCTATTGTTGTGCCAGGATTGTCTATAATTGCCTATAAGATTGGGTAGTTAGAACATTGTCTTCTGTTACTGCTATGTGGGTGAAATGGAGGAGGGGAAATTGTTTCTTAATTCTTAATTGTTTCTTAAACAACTAAGTTTCTTAAACTTAGTTCTTAAAGCAACTAAAACATTTAGCAATAGCAATAGCACTTAGACTTACATACTGCCCCATAATGCTTTCTAGCACTCTCTGAATGGTTTACAGAGTCAGCATATTGTCCCCAACAATCTGAGTCCTCATTTTACTGACCTCAACAGGATGGAAGGCTGAGTTAACCTTGAGCCCATCAGGATCGAACTCCAGACTGTGGGCAGAGTTGGCCTGCAATACTGCGTTCTAACCACTGCACCACCAGGGCTCTTATAAGCTAAGAGTTAAGTTATATGTACAGAAAATCTGTCTCTATTTCCTATGAATTAATTTAAGGTAGAAGGGGCTTATCACCGAGCTCTTCAGCTAAAAATGAGGATGCCAACTACAATGAGATGCATCTGGTTTGCACAGATTGCCTTAAACAATAATGTATTTACAAACTATGCCCATGGGAAGACTCTTCAGAGAAGAAAATAATCACCCAAGAAAAATTGAACAAGCTTGTAGCAATAAGCCTATCGGCTAAAATCTTGAACAACCTCCATCTCCCTACTAAGTAGTATCAACATTAATACATACATACACCCACTTTTAAAATGTTCCCTGATTTACATTTATAACATGTCTTTCATGACTTTTGAATGGAATCAATATGAAATCATATATAAGATTTATGCATTTTAAAATGTCCTTGTAAAAAAAAACCTGTTTCCTATAGTAAATTTACTTTAAGCAAGTGAATATATAGAAGAATTTGTCTTCCTATAAAGTACATAGAATAGTTTCTGGCCACCTTGTTGGCCAAGGAGAGGTTTCCAAGCTGCTCATACAGAAGATCACCTATTTTGCTATTTTTCCCACCCATCAGCTCTTCTTTTCCCCTGCCAGGAGATGTCCTTGACTCAGGGGATCTACGGCAATTGTCAGCTCATGTTGCATTTACCTGCATGTGATAACTCAGCTGATATCTTGGTAGCACTCAATCATTTAGCAATTATTGCAGGAATATGGCCAAGACACAGGGTTACCAAAGGAATGACATACAGTATGTTCCACTGCTGTATGTCCATTTCGGCAACACAGGCTTTAACATACATGTCCAGATCCCAAAATGTGTACACTGTAGAGCAGAGACAATATGAAAGAATAAAATACATCCATTGCTTTCTTTTACAATATGTGTCTTTCTTGCCATTTACTTTAAATAATGGTGTTAATTTATTTTAAAATTAAAGTAAAAATGAGCTTTGTGAGTTTTAAATTATACAACCCTCTCAATTTTTAATTTTTTTTTGCTGTTTTTACTTTGTTTTAATTGTTTGTCATCCAAAGTCATGATATGAGATGGGTGGCCTTATATATTTGGCCCAATGTCCAATTTCAAACACATACTATATTTTAAAGCCAGAGCTAGTATTTCAGTTTGTTCTCAGTTTTCAGATAATAGCAAATTACACAGAAAATCTACCAATTCCTTATTTAACCAACAATAAAAAGGGGACTTGTTAATTCATAGTTCATTTAAGAGAGAAAGAATAATAATAATTTTGGCTCCCATCTAAGAAACACATGCAAATAGCTGTAATGTCTTTAAGAATATGTGTTTTGGAAGGCCAAGCTGAAGTATAATTTAAGATCTTCCTTTTATGTTAAATAACCCTTACACTAAGGTGACCAGACGTCCCGATTTTGGCGGGACAGACCCGCTTTTTAATGCTTTGTCCCGCGTCCCGCCCGCCCTCTTAAAAAGTCCCGATTTTTGAGCCCCCGCTTCTTCCTCCAGCCAGACGCGCGCCCGAACGACAGGCTTCCGATTCAGTCCCCTCTATTCACAGGGTGGCGCGGGGCGGGGCAGAGCGAACCCTGGGGGGGGAGCGCCACTTTGCACTTGTCCCATGAGGCCATGCTAAGTGTGCCGTGGCAAAAGGGGTGGGGCAGGGCGGGGCGCGCGTCCTACCTGAGACTTTTCCCGGTAGCAGCTTCAGTCGCGTTCCTTGCTAATAGCGTCCAGAGCAGAGCAGCCCCTCCCAGAAGATCGCGGATCCTTCTGGGAGGGGCTGCTCTGCTCTGGGCGCTAATTAGCAAGGAACGCGACTGAAGCTACCGGGAAAAGTCCCAGGTAGGATGCGAGCCTCGCGCTGGGGGTTGGGGGGGGCGGGGCAGGACTGGCGGACGGGACGGGGCGCGCGTCCTACCTGGGACTTTTCCCGGTAGCTTCAGTCGCGTTCCTTGCTAATTGGCGCCCAGAGCAGAGCAGCCTCTTCCAAAAGATAACGTCTCGCGATCTTCTGGGAGGGGCTGCTCTGCTCTGGGCGCTATTAGCAAGGAACGCGACTGAAGCTACCGGGAAAAGTCCCAGGTAGGTAGGACGTACAGTGGCCTCCCGCGTCCCCCCTCCCCCCCTCCCCCCACCTCACCTGGACGCCGACATTTGCTGTTTTGCCCTCTGCGCATGCGCAGCGTTCTGCGCATGCGCAGAGGGCAAAACTCAAATGGAGAAACCCACCCCCGTCAATGGTGTCCCGCTTGAAGAAAAAAAAATCTGGTCACTTTACCTTACACCAAATACAGAGATGGCAATATGAGCCTCATCTCATGTAACAGACATTTTACAGCAGATGAAGTAAAAATTCCATCAGGTCAGTAGGATTATTATCATTGTTTTTATTGAAGACTAGATGTCAACCAGGAAGTAATGGAAGATACTCCTAACACAGATCAGATTAGGTAATGATGCACGTAAAAAAAAAACCCTGTATCGAAGTCAATAGAAATGTTGAAGCTAAAGAACAGAATTTGTTGGCATGAAACATTCTCTCTATCTGCTTAATGCATTAATGTTACAGTATAATGTAGACTTTAACAAGTAGAAAGTCAGCCAGCACTTGTGAAAACTTCCAGATTCAGATTTTAATTTGATGAACTCACTATTTCCTTTACTCTAAAACTGCAAACTTGAATTAATGTATGGCTTTTCTTTCTTCTTTATTCAGCTAATTAGAACAACGATCCATTATAGATATATTTTGAATAAATCAATGGGAACGATCACCTGGCCTGGGTGGTCACTGTGATCTAACCTATGCATTAGTTTTTGCATATACTCATCATGCAATATAACAGTGATGGCGAACCTTTTTTGGTTCGCGTGCCAAAAGGGGGAGGGAATGCGGGGGATCACGTGTGTGCGTGCCCACACTCATAATTCCATGCACCCCCGCACATGCACGCATGACCCCCCTGCTCCCAGCATGCAATGGCACACCCATTTTTCGCTCTCCCCAGGCTTCAGAGCCTTTCTAGGAGCCTGGGGAGGGCGAAAACGGCCTTCCCCACCCCCTCTGGAGGCTGGAAACAGCCTGTTTCCCGACTCCCAGTGGGCCCAGAAGGCCCGAAAATCAGCCGGCTGGTGCACACATGCACGCCGGACCTGAGCTTGCGTGCCCACCGATATGGCTCCGCGTGCCACTTGTGGCACCCGTGCCATAGGTTCGCCATCACGGCAATATAACATAACTAGTCTACATAGGGACTCACCAGTGCCAATAGTATCTGAAGTAAAATTAAAGGTCAGATTCTGGATGCTCTGTGTGGATCTATGCACCCATGTGTGGAATATGTATCCAGCTGAATAAATGCATAAATAAAAGGGAAAAAGAACTTCTAAGACCATTCCCACCAACGCTGACAGGGCAAGCCACCAGTATATAAAAAAAGAACAAACCCCACTGATGACGTTACCAAGTTGGGTAATGAAAAGTTTTCAAGAAAACAACCGAGCTCAGAGAGCACCAAAAATATTTCTTTTTAGAGAAAAAATAGTATTGTAGCACATAGAAACATCTAGAATTATTTTTTTTAAAAGATGTGTTTTTATAAAATGAGATTAAATCACAAAACATAAACTTTTTGCAACACCATGAAGAACAGAAACAGTGGTGGGAGTCACTTTTTTTTACTACCAGTTCTGTGGGCGTGGCTTGGTGGGCGTGGCTATGTGGTCATGTAACTGGGTGGGGGTAGCTCTTTAGCCTTAGACGTATGCAACAATATGCTATTGTTTCTTCAAGCCTCCATAATGTGATTTCTGTTCTCCATTTTATTCTAAGAATCCCCCTCTATCTCTGGTGATCCAAGAGACCTAGAAAGGATTCCACTGGAGAAAGCCTTGTTTAATCAGCAGAACTGTCTTGTTCCTTCCCACAAAGGTATTGTCTTCTCCTGTTGCTTTATGCACCACCAAGAATTGCTAATAGAAAGAATACATTTCCATGGAGTGGGGAATTGGGGCCTCTCTCTACATTATAGTGAACTACAACTCCAAGAACTCCTAACCATCTTGGCATGAAATGCTGCAAGATTTGGAGAGACAAAGACAACGACATACATCCATATTGGGTGGAAAATAATATTAAAACCGACACGGTAAATATTACTTGAGTGAAGCTGGACTCCTAGAGATCTCATGGACATGAAATCTTTTCTTGACCATTCTAGGAAACTGATTTACCTTTGCCCTCCTTCGCGATATTTTTCAATAACTATTTTTGGTGGTCTCCTATCCAAGCACTTATCAGGTCCAATCCTGAATAGTTTTTCAAAGTGGTCAGATGCTGCCATCTAGCTGGGCAATAGTCACTATTTTGGATTAGTCTGCGTATGCTGATTTCAGTGTAAGTAAATAAACATTTTATAGGCATGTGAGACTGAGTGTAGAAGTACATATATCCATGCATAAAATATAATTCATATTTATTTTAATTATATACACATGCACGCACTCTACCAACTTCACAATATGCAATATACTACAATAGATAAATACAGTAGGGTGTCTGAATTACTATTGTCACAGCGTAAGTTAATATCCAAGAGTTGATCTGCAAAACTTCATAGTTTCTGTTGCCATATAATGGAGGCTCTTCCATATTCTGCAATGTCATCAGCCTCTTCACTATGATGAGATGAAACTACGGTACTTTTCATAGATAGGCAATTGTTTATTTTTTGACTTGGGTAATCCAAATGGCAAAGAATCTGGCAACTTCCCTAGAAAATAGTCTCTCTGCCTGCATGCTAGAACTTTAACAGATATATTTGTACAAGGCTAGTTAACCTAACTTCAAGTTTGTAGTCCTGTAGATATTCCTTTATTTCTAATCCTGTTGATATCTTTTTTCATATAGATTTATTAATTTTTTACAGGAAAAAAACTAAATCAAGATAGGAAAGAGAAAGCATCTAAAGAAAGAAATGACAGAGGGACAATAAAATACACAAAAAATAGAGAGAAACAATACTCAAAAAAGAAATGACTTCCAATTGCTTTTACAGCACATATAGATTAAATTTCATTTCAACTCTTGCTCTCCAATTGCAATGTAACTTCCAATTTTAAATAATCTACAAATATTCCTAGTCATCAAATCCATATGTCATGTTTTCATTTTTTTTCCTGTTTCCCACAAGAAGTCCAAAGGGACTTCCAATTGGTATTAAATTTGGCCAATGTCTTTTCTCTAATCAGAGCCATTGGTTTTTCACATCCCAGCCAGCTTCATCAGCTTTAACAACCACACTTCCATTGTAGCTACTGTTGAATCCTTCCAACTTTGTCTATCTAGTATTGTCTTGCTGCCATATGATATACAAGAACAAAATACCGTGCAATTTTTCCAAACTTTTGTCCATCAACCCTAACAAAAAATATCTCTGGCCTAAATTGTACACTGACCTGCAAAATGTTTTGGATTATCATATGGATTAACATCAGTCGTGCTGATGTCTTAAATGACCTGGAATAAGGTGGTTTTTTTTTTCAGACCAAAGCAAAAGACATGTGTTGTGAGTGTGTGTGTGTGTGTGTGTGTGTGTGTGTGTGTAACACAACCATGCAGTTTTGAGCTTTCTTCCACATTAAGCTACATTTAATATTCATTTCACATTTTTTTCCCTATTAATTAAAAGTAAACCGTATATTGTATGGTACATTATCCCTCTAACAGCCCCATGCGGTGATCATGAAGTGGAAGACTAATGGTGTAGACTTTAGCATTTAGTTTTAACCAGAATAATTTACATATCTGTAAGAAGAGTCCAAGGCATATGTAAATAAGCAAAAGTCTGATAGCAAGACCCTTGCCTACTTGGCTACGGACAGGAGTGCCAGGGACTGTGTATTTATTCCATCAGTCAGCTAATTTAATGAGACTTTACCCAGCATCTTTTTCTGCAGAAACCCCCCCCACACACACACAAAAGATATTATTAAGGAGAGACATGTGGCAGTAAGAAGAATGTGTTTGTTTGCTTTTTCTATTATATTAGCCCAAAAAGCAAAGGTGATCTCATCATTAAAAGTCACCTTTCTAATGGATCAAAAAAGATCTACCGATTTATGCTCAGGCTTCAGAATTTGGAACTGATTAAAATTTACTAAAGGGCCATACGTATGGGGTGATTTTAAAACCTTAGCCAAAAGCTACATGAAAACAGAGCTAGAAAATAGAGCAACGGAGCAACTGTCTCTTTATCTCTGGATGCTACAAGTTTAAAAATGCAGAAATAAAAAGAAAACGCGTGAATGAAGCCAACATATTATACTTTGAATTCTAATGCAGCTTCCTATGTCACAACAACCATAATTATTCAAGGGTGATTGACCTGTGTTGTTTTGTTTGCTATGTCCAGCAAAAAGCGGACATAGAACTGGAAAATCAGAATGGAACATCCACACAAAGTTTTCCATTTTCTTCATATGAAAGGAAACCCACAATACTCTTCCTTTTGTTGCTTCTCTAAAAACATTGTTCATAATGTTATATTGCTTGGTTGGTTGGTTGGTTAAAAGTTCTTATTCTTTTCTCTCTCTTGCCTTTCATTCAGACATTCATTGGAAAGTTGTAAGATGGGGCTTTTCAAAGTTTATCAGTTAGTCTTCCAGGAATTAGACCTCCAAAAGGAGGAACAGCTAGGGGAGGGGGAAGGGAGCAACCCTGAACAATCAATCAATCAATCATGATTGAATTCAGTGCTATTGTCACCTTGTTCCCCATTAAAATTATAGTTTGGAACAGCTCTTCTGCTGCAATGAGTGTGTTTGCTGATAGAGGTAGCTTTGAGATTGCAAGAGTAACCCCATACTGTACCTATGGCTTTAGAAAAGATATATGCCTCAATCTTTTAGCACCCAGCTGGAGAAAAGCACTTTTTAAAACTAATGTTGTTAATATTATTGTTGTTGGTTTTAGAGTCATACAGATGTTTAGACTGGATTTGGCATTTTTATTTATTTTTATCCAGTGACTTCCAAGGATCTGGGATAGGCAGATATTGTTGTCTAGTAATGGTTGTAAGGGTCATCATCACAGGATGTAAGCTGTTCCAAGTAAAGTTGCCTTTTGCAATTGACTGATGGTAATTTTGTCAATACTGATGGTGTTTAAATGGTGCTACAGTTATTGTGGGATTGTATTCAAGGTGCCTCTTAGTACTGATATTATTAATGGGCTTGAAAATAAAAGAGTATCTTATAATCCTTGGTGTATTGATACTGTGTTTTTAATTTGTTGAAAGATTGATTGATCATGTGCCATCAGGTCACTTTCTGCACTTAACAAGCACATAAATAAACCTGCCCCCAGGACGAGGCATCCCAACCTGGCCTTTCAGGTCACCCAACAGTGCACCCATAGTTGCTGTAATCAAGTGGGTAATCCTTCTTGCCTTCTCTTTCCTTCCATGTTTCCCAGCATTCAAGAGAAGTTTTTGCAGAACGTGTCCCAAATATGATAATTGGAGCTTAGTCATTTGTGCCTCGAGTGAGAATTCTGGGTCTGTTTGATGATCCATTTGTTTTGCTGTCTATCCATGGTACTCTTGAGAGTCTTCTCCAACACCAGAGTTCAAAAATATTAACCTTCTTTCTATCCTGCTTCTTCAAAGCCCAGTTATTGCTTCCATAGAATGTGACAGGGAAAATCATTACCTGCACAATTCTGATCTTTAGTATAGAGAACATAGCATGCGGGTTTCTTTTCCAAGGCCTTCATTGGCATCCTACCGAGTGCTAGTCTGTGGTGTACTTCTTGACTGATGCTCCCTTTACTGTTGATAGTTGATCCTAAAAGGCATGAGTTAGCCGCCACTTCAATAATTTCATTGTCAGTTCTGGTTTTGTCAGGTTTGGTTTTCTTTATGTTTAATCTAAGTTCCATTTTTCCCCTGGGCTCCCTGACTTTCATTACTAAAGCTTCCCAATCCTTTGCCTTCTCAGTGATGAAAATAGTATTGTCAGAATAGTGTAGGTTATTGATGTTTCTTCCTCCACTTTTAAAACATGCTCATCTTATTCCAGCCTTCTCCTCAATGTATATTCAGCATATAGGTTGAATACAGCCTTGTCTCACTCCTTTTGCCAATGTGAAGTCAGTCTGTTTTGATATATTCTGTCTGGACATTAGCTTGCTAACTTGTGGTAGGTTTCATATGAGGACAAGGAAATCTTCTGGAATTCCCATTTTTCTACATGTTGATATGGTCAACATCATTGAAGGTATTTCTACAGTTAATGAAGCATATATTGACTTATTTTTTTAGTATTCTTTGGCTTTTTCAATTATTCTGCATGTCTTATCAATAATGGCTCTTTTTCCTCTGCCTTTTCTATAACATCTGGCCTCTCTCTTTCCATATAAGGAACTAATCTATTTTGCATGATTCTAAATATTATTTTACTAGCGTGTTTTCCTTCTTAGTTTTTCTAGTTTTGGTATTCCAGCCAACCACAAGCAGCACTCTTCTTTGCATGTTCTGAACTTGATCATAAAACTAATTCTCCTCTTCCTCTTCCTCCTCCTCCTCCTCCTCCTCCTCCTCCTCCTCCTCCTCCTCCTCCTTCTCATCCTCCTCCTCCTCCTCCACCACCACCACCACCACCACCATCACCACCACCACCACCACCACCATCACCACCAGGGCTTGAAGCATTAACTTGGATAACTACCATATTAAAGAGGTGTCCATGAAGTCTAATTGATATTATTCATCAATTGCATTGTACCCAAACACTGTATGATCTTTGCTGTAACCTTCTTGACTATGAAAACAATGCTGTTCCTTCTGTGTTTTTCACATTTTGAGAGGTATAGTAATCAGTGTGATCATTTGACTGAAAATGTCCAATTCCAGTCCATTTCACCGATCTCGAAGATGTCAATTCATTTCATCTTTCAACTGTGTTGGATTGACTTTTTGGAATTAAAAAAATAATAGTCTGTAAGCCATCCTGCAAGGGCACTGCTCCATAAATGATGGCTTGATTTGTAAAGCCTTGCTTCCAATTTCATTGCATTTTCCCTTTAAATGCAAACATTACTTAGAAGCACCAATCTGTTCTTTTCACTTTCTCCCACATTCAACCTTTTCTGCTTCTTCCTATCTTACCAGAGCCAAACAAAGCAGTATTCTCAGTTATCCCAAGTCTCCACAGAGCAGAGAGGATGCTCACAGCAGACTCTGCCTGAAATTCAAAATACACATTGTAGAAAGGAACATTACAGAAACAGTCTCCACATGCATGGAGGGAGATGCAGTCCGCTTTTAAAATTGGGAATTTATGTAGGAAAAGTGTGGCATCTCACCTGACCACTCAGCAGCTAACCCCTTTCCTATATGCTATATGGCACAGAACTAATTTGTTGATTTTTCCTAGGGTTAAAATCCTAGATGCAGATTGGGGCAAAGCGATTGTATACTCTTTCATGTGACATATAAAATGCATTTGAAGTAGGGTGTACATGTGTGATAATTATAGACCGTGCACACTTTCTTTTGAAATTTCAGCTTCAGAAGATGGATGGATTATAAGATTTTGGTAAATATTCAGAGGGATGTTCTGTACCACATTACTAATCCTTACCTTCCAAACCCTCTATTAATTCAGACTTCTAAGTTACTATCTGCAGATAGAACTCCACCTGTTCCATTCTAGTTCTGTGCATCAAAATCATTCTATATTCAGGAGTGATTTAGCTCCAAATTCCAGATGCTGAGCATAAGCTACAGGAAAGGGCATGCAACCTTGGTTTGTTAGCCCCAGGAGGCATCAACAGACCATAGCTAGCAGGAGAATGTTGGAACAGACAATAATGTGTGACTTCATAGAAAACAGAGTACTGGAATCCCAAATGCCTAGCCAAACATTCCCAACCCTCCCCACAGTATTTACGTAGGCAAAGACCCCCAAAGATCAATTCCTACCTTCAATTCATTTCCCTGCCAAGTTTTTTCTCCACAGATTCTTCTTGCTTTTCCCCACTTCTAATCATTTTCTAATGTTGTTCCTGAAAGAGATGTATAATATTACCATTTCAGTTTCACTCAGTATTTCCTCACAGTCATGAAACTTAACAGTTCCTATCAGCTATCCAGCTCGTAAGAGCTTCTCCCACCTATCAGCCTTCATCTGCTTCTCTTCCAAACGTAAGCTGCTGGAAAGCGTCATCTTAGGAAATCTTTTTCCAGATGCCAACTCTTCCCACCACTTTGCCAAGCTTCTTTTCTGCATTACAGTCAACCTAGCCCCAGTTGATGGCGTCCCCTGCTGCTGCTGCTGCTTCCCCCTCCCACGCATTCTAGGAGCACAAGTGGCAGGTGCTTTCCCTTCTTTTCAAGCCTGGTGAAAAAATTACAACAGCTTTATAGTTCTTCCTGTCACTTGGGCTAGAAGGAGAAGTTTGGCAGAACTCTTAGCCAATGTCAAAAACAAACAAGCAAGCAAACAAACAAACAAACAGCATTTCACTGCATTTAGTAGTGAGCATGCTAGAAAGAAGGTCTAGCCTTTTGTGGTAGGCAGCCCATACCAAAAGGCATTAAGGTGAAGAACAGAGATCAGGCATGGAAGTTAATCTACTACGGTACACCAACCAGTGGTGGGTTCCTACCGGTGCGGTCTAGTGCACCGTTCTGGTAGGGACCCACCGATTGCGCAATTTGCGCGCAACGGCTCCAGTGCCATCTTCGCTGGTCCGTCACACGGCACCATCTTTTTTCTCGAATTTTGGGGCTTTTTTTGCTTCCTGCGCATGTGCGGAAACAAAATCATGCAAGGGGATGCACGCGTGTGTGAGATTTCGGTGACCACCAAAATCTCACACGCGTGCGTGTCCCCTCGTGAGATTTTGTTTCCTCGCATGCGCAGGAAGCAAAATCGTGCGAGGGGACAAGCATGTGCGCGCGTAATGAGATGATGCGCATGCAGCGCACCGGTAGGCAGGTAAGAGGAACCCGCCCCTGACACAACCTATTGGAACAGGCACATTTATGTAAGAAAGACGAGGTGAAGCACAGCAAGCAAACTGGACTGCCTTGCTTGTACCAGCAAAGGGAGGAAACACATTTTTGATATAGAACAAGAGAACTTAAATGGAGGTCACCTTCCCATCAGGCTAGAAGCAGATTGAAGATAACACCATGTATTTCTGCCTTTCCCAATTGCTTGGTGGTTATCTTGTTACAGAGCAAGCAGAAAGAGGAGAGGGGTGAATTTTCCCCTACCGTTTCTGTGAGCGTGGCTTGGTGGGCGTGGCAGGGGAAGGATACTGCAAAATCTCCATTCCCAGCCCACTCCAGGGGAAGGATATTGCAAAATCCCCATTCTCACCCCACTGC
The DNA here is from genome assembly GCA_023053685.1 of Diadophis punctatus similis. Taxonomy (NCBI): domain Eukaryota; kingdom Metazoa; phylum Chordata; class Lepidosauria; order Squamata; family Dipsadidae; genus Diadophis; species Diadophis punctatus. Next base: position 194,891,561 of record JALIGW010000001.1, on the reverse strand, counting down.
AGGGGAAGGATACTGCAAAATCCCCATTCCCACCCTACTGCAGGGGAAGGATACTGCAAAATCTCCATTCCCAGCCCACTCCAGGGGAAGGATATTGCAAAATCCCCATTCTCACCCCACTGCAGGGGAAGGATACTGCAAAATCCCCATTCCCACCCTACTGCAGGGGAAGGATACTGCAAAATCCCCATTCCCACCCCACTCCAGGGGAAGGATACTGCAAAATCCCCATTCCCACCCCACTCCAGGGGAAGGATACTGCAAAATCCCCATTCCCACCCCACTCTGGGGCCAGCCAGAGGTGATGTTTGCCGGTTCTCCAAACTACTCAAAATTTCCGCTACCGGTTCTCCAGAACTTGTCAGAACCTGCTGGATTTCACCCGTGAAAGGGGAGGGGCTCTAAATTTGTCCATTAAAGTAATCTCTGCTCAACTAACACCTCGTCCCAGCTAAAAGACACTGAAGTTTAAAATCTTGATAGCTGGACAATTAATAATCAGCAATGCTACTATTACAAGATAATTCTCAACAATTCTCATATTTTTTTACACTTTACACTGGAAAACACATCTATTCAATTTTTTTACTGTTCAACTCTCATTTCTATGAAGCACAAATTGAATCTTGGAGATTCAGATTTGGTCTCCTGGATAAAAAAGAAAACAAATTTTATTTTATTTTTAAATTTAGGGGTTTTTTAACCGTTCTTATGACATCTATTCTTTTACATTTATGTGAATTGATCTGTAAGCCTGTCTGGCATAAAAATGCTGGAATTAAATAAATATTAAATGAATCAAGTCAATATGAAAAAAAAAGTTAAGTTAAGTTTGCCACCCCGTTCACCCCAAATGGAAATGACATAAAGCATGCATGAGCCTATCACAATCAGACTAAGTGTCTATAAAGGCCACATGCTAATCTGACATACTGACAAAATATTCTCCCCCATCCCCAGTCCAAATGAAAATGAGAGCCCAATAAATATACAGTCCTTTCCTGCAACCTGGGTACAGGCCTAGTCAACATGTATTTGTATTTTGTATTTGTTTATTTGTCAAGCATATATGATTATAAGCAAAGTATAAACAGTAAAACATGATTGAATATATATGTAATAGTACAAGCATGAATAAGAGTAAAAGAGGTATGAATATATGGGTACATTAGGACAGGAACGGTAGGCACGATTGTGCGCTTATGCACGCCCCTTACAGACCTCTTAGAAACGGGGAGAGGTCGATGGTAGATAATCTGAGGTTGAAGTTTTTGGGGTTAGGGGAAGAAACTACTGAGTCAGGTAAAGTGTTCCAGGCATTAACCACTCTGTTGTTGAAGTCGAATTTTTTGCAATCAAGTCTGGAGCGGTTTACATTAAGTTTGTATCTATTGTGAGCTCTTGTATTATTGCGGTTGAAGCTGAAGTAGTCGTTAGCAGGTAGGACATTGTGGCAGATAATTTTGTGAGCTACACTTAGGACAGATCGAAGGCGGCGTAGTTCTAAATTTTCAAGTCCCAAAATTTCAAGTCTGGTTTCATACGGTATTCTGTTGTGAACAGAGGAATGTAATACTCTTCTTGTGAAGTATCTCTGGACATTCTCAATTGTGTTAATGTCTGATATGCAGGAGACTGGAATGAAATAGCTGATTGGGCGATACTTCCTTTAAGCAGGCAACAGATCTTGATACTTACTTGTGTGCTTTCTCCTGCAGTATTTAAAAACATTCTTGAAAGTAGAATGATTACACTGAAGCAAGAGTAGAACCAGTCTAAATCATTTCATATTTTTAAAAAATTCTAAAAACCAATTGGGGCTTCTGGGAGTAGTAGTTAAGCATCCTCCAGATGTTTCTCACTACGAAAGAAAAAGGAAAAAGGAAAAGAGGGGAAAGAGAGGGAGGAAGGAAGGAATTATTTTACAAGGAGCTTTATATCCTGCATTAGATGGAAATAATGCTGTGTCTGTCTTCATATAAATTATTCTGATGACTGTATGTGACAACACATCAATCATCAATACTTTCCTACTTTCTCATATATTAGTTAGATGAATTATATCAGGACAAGCAAGAGTCTACAGTGGGTTATATATCATTGAGAATTAAATACATGTGGATAAACACACTGAAAAGTTCTATTTTGAAACTCGGATGCAAGGCATAGCTAAATTAAATTTTGAACCTGATACCCCTCAACTCTTACAAATGAATGATAACCATTGCATTTAATAGCATTGTTATTTAGACTCTGCCACTTGTTTCTGAAGACAAAACCAACAGAAAAGAAGAGATCTTTGCAATATTATATTGTGTATTAATAGCAGCCTTTCTTCAGCTTTGCATGCTTTTTGTGCTATCAAGATTTTTAAGCAATTAGTTTGCCGATGTCACTAAATAAAAGGCATTCACTCCTTAAGCCGGAACCATACCTGTTAACCATCCCAACGCTTTCTAGCTTTAAAGCTGAGCTTGATGTGCACAGCATGCTCAAAAACTGTACTCACAGTTCAAATGAGCTGGATTACAGACCATGACCACTGAGACCCTCACATGACAAAGCCTTTGTGTAATTAATATGCAGGGTAAAATGCTCCCTGGACGGCTGCTAAAGCGATTTAAATCATGCACATAAAAAATGTAATCACAAATTTAGCATGGTGGACATTGTAGTCACACTGTGCTTGATTGCATAGAAGGTTCCAAGTGTGTTTTAAATGTCCTTTAAGATTGAGATTAGGACTTGTACTTACAAGATGCATATTAATCTAAAACTCAACATTTTTCAGTGTGGGATCACAGTGGGAGAACATTATGGGCAATAGAGGTTCATTCTAATCCCAGTAGGTAATTACACTTTGAAATAATATTCTTTAATTAAATCTTGTTTGCAGTTGATTGATTTAAACACTAAATCTAAAAACCTAAATTTGAGTTTTTATCAATTTTTGATGCTTATTGCACAGAACTTCAGCTTTAATTGATGTTTCTGAAGTTTTTAAAGCCTCTGTCAGCCATATCCTGGCTGAATTTATTACAATTAAATTCCCACTTCCCCCTTTCCTTCTTTGATACAGCAGACAACTTGCACTATATGACTACTAATTTCATATATTTGGAAATCAGTGATATGTACATATAAACCATAAGAATACTGATATTTTATATGGGATATTTTATATATTATTATTTAAAACCATTTTAATTGTTTTGCTCAAAGCAAGATTCAGGTCAGATGCAAATATTAGGATTCAGATAGCCATGCTACCTGAAATTTTGGTCCAAAATTTCCCAACTGTATGAACACATATATAACAGAATAACAGAGTTGGAAGGGACCTTGGAGGTCTTCTAGTCAACCCCGTTTAAGCAGGAGCCCCTATACCAGTGATGGTGAACCTATGGCACGCGTGCCACAGGTGGCACGCGGAGCCATATCTGCCGGCACGCGAGCCGTTGCCTAGCTCAGCTCCAGCGCTGATTTTTGGCTCGCATGGAGGCTCTGGGAGAACGTTTTTGGCTTCCGGAGGGCCTCCGGGAGGACGGGGGAGGGCGTTTTTGCCTCTGGAGCCTGGGGAGGGCGAAAAATGGGCCTACTGGGCCCACCAGAAGTTGGGAAAAAGGCCATTTCCGGCCTCCAGAGGGCCTCGGGGGGGCGGGGGAGGCCATTTTTGCCCTCCCCAGGCAGTGAATTATGGGTGTGGGCACTCGCGCATGTGCGATAGCACACACGCATGCACTTTCGGCACCCGAGGAAAAAGAGGTTCGCCATCAATGCCCTATACCATTCAAGACAAATGGCCATCCAGTCTCTTCTTAAAAACCTCCAGTGATGGAGATCCCACAACTACTGGAGATAAGTTGTTCCACTGATTAATGGTTCTCACTGTCAGGAAATTTCTCCTTAGTTCTTAGTAGCTTCTCTCCTTGATTAGTTTCTCTCCATTATTCTTGTCTTACCTTCAAGTGCTTTGGATCTTTTCATTTTCAGAATGTATTCTTCTGTCCCAGCTCCTACTTTGGAAAAAGCCAGCCAATGAGACCAGATGCCAGATTTTCAGTTTATCTCCTGCTAAATTGTTTTACAAATTTAAAGAAGCAGAAACCTTAGCAACATGACTGATCCTCATAACATGACTTATTTCTAGCTGAATACTACTTTTTGGAAACCAACATCATAATAACATTTTTATTAATCTCATGCATCAATTTATTAGGAATTCAATATAGCATTTCTCAGATGAGATGAAACCAATGCTAGACATGGGTATGGAGATCACAAGCTGCATCTGGCCCCTGAACCTCATTTTTGCATCTTTGGAACCACTTCTGATTATAATCGATAAAAATAGGTATCATGGTTTCCTGCCATATACAGCAGATATTCAATATGACGTAAAATACACATATTTTTAAAAATTCCCATATCACCTCAACTCAGGAAAAACCTCAGGAAATCCTGACATTACATTATCAGCCTGCCCCTGACACCTGCCAGATGTTGCAATGCAGGGGCGGGTTCCTAATTTTTTTACTACCACTCTGTGGGCGTGGTTTATTTTGTGGGTGTGGCTTGCCAGCCATGTGACCGTGTAGGCATGGGCCTCGGGAGCTTGGCAGCGGCTGGAGAAGCGGGGGGGCATTGCCCACCCGCAACGCAGCCCCCCACAGCGGGAGCAGCAAAACCGCGGCAGTGGTTCTTCTAGGAGGCTCCGTCCGGCCTGAATGCTTCTCCCCATTCGATGATCCTAGGCTCCTGCCGCCCGTTCTTTCAGCGTCTCACCCGCTCCCTCAGCCATCCTCTCCTGCTTGGACTCACTGTGGGGTAGGAAGGCAGCGCATGCGCAGTGACAGAAGCTCAGCTTCTGGGCATGCGCAGAAGAAATTTTTTTAAAAAATTAAAAAAAAATTAAAAATGGTGGCGCCCAGGTATCGGCAACTGACCGCACTGATACTGTGATGTCACCAGCGGGCCGCTACCGGTGCTATAGAGTGGACGGCACAAGTAGGAACCCACCATTGTTGCAATGTCTACTCTTTTTTAAAATTATCCACTCTTGAATATTTCCTGACACTAAATTTTACTATCAAGAGTTTGCAGATGAACATAAACAAAACCACTGGTAATTCAGGAGGAATCCTTCCAGCACTCCCAAATTTTAATAGTTTCTCCACACAAGCCAAATGTTTTTGTCTCTTCCCATAAATTTATCCTCTAACTGGGCTACATTGTTTGGTGTGAGTTTCTTACATGAGGAAGAGGATGAGAAAAGGAAAAATGTGACTTCATGACTCACATAGTTGAAGGAAGTCTTCTCGACATGCAAAGGCTTGAGAGAATCCATCTGTTTTTATTTTCAGATATTTTATTCTATTTTATTTATTTATTTTGTCAAGCATGTACAGTATAGTAGTTGTTTGTATAAACATAACATAAGTAAAAAGTACCGATAAAAGAGGACAAAAGGACAGTAGGACAGGGACAGTAGGCACAGTAGTGCGCTTATGCTCACCAAGTGCCTTCTGCTCACGTACTACTCTTCGGACAAAATCTTCTCTAGATGTTGCCTCTTTTGTGGAACAGCCTTACTTTTCAAGGGTAATTGGTGCTTTCAAACAGGTCCAAGTTAAAACTTTTTTTTTTTTTGCCTATCTAAGAATCTTAAATTGGTCAATCTTTTTTTCTTTGCACTTTTAGGCTGCACAAAAGATTGTATTTATCCTTTTACTGCAATTACAGTTATTTTCGTAATTTATTGTTCAGCATCCTGATAGTTTTTGATGAAAGGTGGTTTATAAATAATGCAATAAACAAAATGTCACTAAGAAGAGAATATCCGGGTTTTTGGTTGGGTTTTTTTTTTTTTTTTGCCATTTTCAACAGCAGCCCCAAGATCCCCATAATGTGAACAGCCTCTTCAGAAATAAAGTTTGAGGCTTCCTAATTTACAGGAAGGCAAACATGAAAAACAATGGCAACGTAGCAAAAAAGAGAGAGTATAATGTATGTTTATTAGTTCTGCAAAGAATGAATATGAAGACTGGCTCCACTTAATAGTTACATTGAAATTCCAAATATATTTCAGATATCTGAATCAGAGCGAACAGCCTTTGTTTTCCTGGTTGGTCACTGGGGCAGTCTGGGCTTGGCATAGCATTTAGCAATTGTGGGGGGACAGTTTAGTTTGGTTTGCATCTTAACTTAGCAAATTTTGCATTTTTGGACCAATACACAAGAAATTCAAATGTTATATTTTTTCCAAATTGTGCAGTGCAGTTAAAAAATAAATATAATCATCAAGATACATATATTAAAAAAAACATATGAAATGCATTATTGGTGGCGCAGTGGTTAAATGCAGTTACTGCAGGCTACTCCAGCTGACTGCTAGTTCAGCAGTTCAGCTGTTCAAATCTCACCAGGCTCAAGGTTGACTCAGCCTTCCATCCTTCTGAGGTGGGTAAAATGAGGACCCAGATTGTTGGGGGCAATATGCTGAACTCTATAAACTGCTTAGAGAGGGCTGTAAAGCACTATGAAGCGGTATATAAGTCTAAGTGCTATTGCTATTATATTAGGGAAAATGTGGATAAAATGCAGGTATTAGAAGGAATATGCATGGATTAATTTTCATGCAAATATTTAAAAAAAATCTCAAATAACTAAAAATACAAAGAGTTTATAATTGAAAAATGAGAAACTGATATTCACAGATTCACACTTACTCCATGCTAAATTGTGCGGTATTGTTGATTCAGGGTTATGTTTGGAATACCTCAAATTCAACTGATGTCCATCTCCAGATTAGTTACTCTGCTATTTCATCAACCATTTAAAAGAGCTTATCAACTTTTTCTTGGCAGTTTTGAGGAACATTGCAGAGAACTACCAGAAGTAAAGGGAAAGGTTTGTTCAGCAAGCCAAACTCCACTTCTGGTTCTTAAGATCTGAGTCCCAGTTTTTAAAACTGGTTTAAATTTTAAAAATTATACTGTAACTCAGTGGTTCCTAACTTGTGGTACGTGTACCACTAGTGGTACGCGAGGGCCTTCCAGGTGGTACGCGAACACTTTCGGGGTCATGAACGATTTTTAGTTAGTTATTTTTTACTTCACAAAAATGTTTACTGCCTAACACAAGATAATCTGGCAACGATTTGCAACTGTTGCCACATGCCACCCACCTGGTCCCAGCGGCCCGAGAATCCAGTTGCTGGATGCGCGGGGCCAAAAAAGGAACGGTGACTGTTCTGAACTCTCAGCAGTCGCGCAGTAGAACCCTTGCGAGAAGGTGCGCGTCGTAGCGAGCTCTCGAGCTAAGGTTAATCTCACTCTGTTATTGTTAGCACTATGTTCTCTTGACTCAAGTTACCCTTTGATATTCATTACTGCATCTCAGTGTGTATGTTACTATTTTTATTATTATTTTGTATACTTATTTTGTATACTTATGCCCTCGCATTGAGTTGTTTTCGTAGTTGGTTTGCATGTTCTACTTGTACAATTATGGAAATAAAGTGATATCTGATCGAATTTAGTTTCTCTGGAACAGGTGGTACGCGGTGACTGTACGGGACCTCCAAGTGGTACTCGATCACAAAAAGGTTGGGAACCACTGCTGTAACTACACCATTACTTCTCCTGAGAGCTTTTTTGCAATATCTCATCCTTCCCCTTTGTGTTCCCATACTGAAAAACAAAGTGGATTCATGTGTCATGTGAACTATGGTGTTTATGTTTGAGTTTTGGCTGAGGACTCGGTGTTGATTAGACAAACCCTGATTTAAGGAGATGAATGAATCAGGGTGATTTCTGAGTCTATTCTCAATTCTAACAATGACTTCTCTCCAGTAACAGTCCCTTACAATACTGAAAATCTTTTCTCCATTAAGCATGCAGAGCATTGCTTAACACTATACGTAATGAGTGTAACCCCAGCTCCTATGTGCCTGAAGCTCCCAGGCATGCACATCATCGTTGCTAGATGTGGGCGACTGCATTTTATCCTCCTCTATTTTAGAAGATTTTCAATTTGTCACATGAGAGCTTAGCTACAGAAAAAGAATAACAGTGTGATTCAGAGTGCAGCCCTGTCACTTTCAGAAAGGAGCCCAATGGATAGGTAGGTAAACCAGGTGATCTGGCAGGTCAAGTAATTTCACAAATCGTTGCAAATTTGGACATGATCCTTGAAATAGACATCTACATAGCCTGGCCGTTCACAGATGACAATTTTATAACCAAACCTTGAGCATGCTGTCCTGAACACTCTCAGCTGAACTCTTCATATATAATTTTGCACAATTTACATTGCAAATCATATAAGCAGGGAGAAGGAACAGGATAGGTTTAGCTTAAGATACCACCGTTCTGTACAATGCAATTTATGGAGGGGATGAGTATACATATATGTGCTGTATGTGTCTCTGTGTGAGTATGTGTATATTGTGGTAAATTCAGTTCATGATTCTATACATTTAATAACAGAAAAAATCACTTCTTATCCCAGTTGCATTTGTCATTTCATAGAAAAACAAGGTAGCATGTGGAATGTTTTATTAAGATGACTAGGCTGTTGAGAGAAATGATTAAGTCACTATAAGAGCAGAGACAGACCACAAGACCTCATTCATTGTAGCACCAATATTAATCACATACATAATATAGGTGCCTTGTTATAAGCCACATTCCCTTAAAATATATATTACATATCCTGGAGGCAAACAATAGCACAACAGACATGAAATAAATCCCTCAAAAGCAATGGTAGCCAGATGAAAATCATTTATATTCTGGCAGATTAATGTACTTACTATGTAGGCATTATAGATGACAATATTTACAACAATATCAGAAAGAACTATAGAAAATTAAACCTCACTAATCAACATTCTCTAAAGCAGGATTTAAAGTCCCCTCTTCGTTTTGTAGCATTGTCAAAATGTCGTGCCAACAAGTAATATTCTTCTTGCAATTGAGTTGGGAATCTTTGTGGAGTGAGTGTTGTTTTTCGTATGTATGTGCTGTTAAAATTAAATGCTATAATGAGGGAAGACACTTTTCCAAAGCATCCTTGCAACATTACAAATATCCTGGAAAAGAAAAGAAAAATTAGTGTTGTGGGAAAGGGGTTAAGAAAAACTATGTTATAAGTTAAGCAAATTCCAGTGGCTTTAAAAAAACAATCCATTCTTCAGAGATTCAAAGTTACTCCATCAAACTAAGACTGATAAGGTCTTAGATCTATGGAGAGCAAACCCATTCAGACAGAGGAGAAACAGGTTAATCAACAGTAAAAAGGTTCACTTATTTGGTCATCTAGCCACAGGACTAAATCTAGATGTCAGCTGCTGGATTGAAATTGATAGGAGTAAAAATCATAATACACGTTTTCTGTAGATTCAGTAGGAAGTACGTCTGAAAGAGAATGGCAAGCCAGCACTCTTATAGTCCCTAGTACAACTTCACAGGGACCACACAGGATATGTCAGATTTTCACATTCAAGGATAGAATGTCCTCAAAATTGGGGGGGAGGGGAAATCTGACAATGGTTCCTTCTTCAGCCACTCTCACTTTCTTCCAAGTATAACCTGACATTTTCCATAGTAGGAAGAACTCAAAGGGATCATGTCATAAATTGGGCAGGGATAGATTCAGAAGGGCCTGGTATCTGAGGTATCCCAAGTCTTTAGCTACAAAATTGGAGGATATTTATAATAGCCCTTCACTGATCTGACACAGTAGTACGGTATATACAGAGTAGTATATATTGGCTGATGGGAGGCAGTGGAAAGAATGGAAAAGTCTCCCCATCTGAAGGTTGAAGACTCCATAATTGGAAGTGAAGACTCCCTTATTAAAAACTGAATTGCTTTGTCTATTGAAAGAGACATAATAGATATGACTGAACACAATAAGAATAAGTGAAAGTTACTTCTCTTTCGTGTAGCTGTAAGAACTGCAACCAACTATCTCAGGCCTATCTTGTGCAGAAGTTTCAAACTTTCAAGACTGGGAAAAGAACAACAAAAAATCTTTTTATTTTAAAAAAAATACTAGGGAAGTTTGGAAATTACCGTAAGCTCTCAGGCTAGCATATATTTTTATAGAGTAGGATTTCTGTGTTCTGTTGAACATGATTTTTCTGCACAGATATTATTTTGGTTATTTTGGTATTCTGGTCAGTAGTAAAGCTTTAGATGTTAACTCTGTCTTTGGCTGTTACTGAAGACAGAGTTGAGTCTCAGCAACTTTTTGTTGGAATACACATTCACTGTTTTGAATCCTGTTTTTCATTCAATTCTTAAGCCAATTACAGGCTTAAGTTCTATCTTATTTTCACTTCTTATAATACATGCAGGGACACGGTGGCTCAAGGGACCCAGTGGCTCAGGAGCTAAGATGCTGAGCTTGTTGAATGAAAGATCAGCAGTTCAGCGGTTCCCTAGTGCTGTGTAACGGGGTGAGCTCCCGTTACTTGTCCCAGCTTCTGCCAACCTAGCAGTTCGAAAGCACGTAAAAAATGCAAGTAGAAAAATAGGGACCACCTTTAGTGGGAAGGTAACAGCGTTCTGTGCGCCTTCAGCATTTAGTCATGCCGGCCACATGACCACGGAGACATCTTCGGACAGCGCTGGCTCTTCGGCTTTGAAACGGAGATAAGCACCACCCCCTAGAGTCAGGAACGACTAGCACCAGATGTGCGAGGGGAACCTTTACCTATATTACATGCAGCATAATTTTACCTCACTCCTGTTTTATACCAACTAGGCAAACAACAGTAAAAATGAAGTGGAAATGGAGATTGATGGCTCAGATGAATGATGCAATACATAGATCATCAATGAAGAACCTTTTCTCTAACTTGCTGCCAAAGTTGGTGGAAGAAACCCTGAGCATCACCCAATGGAGTTAGGGACCCTGTCATAGATTTATTTATTTATTTAGCATTATCGCATGTCATACATGGACTAGCAATATATATTAGCCTTTCACCTAGATTAACAAAACACAATAAAATATAAATGTGAAAAAGATCTATGTTCAAATACCAATGTCTAGGCCTGTCATAGATATTTAATGGGATGTCCCAGTTTATAGCTGATCGGATACAGCCTCTGGCCATTGTATTATTCTTAATAGTGCCCTTTGATTGCACTAACTCATTTTTTCCCATGGGCAAAACTATCCTTTGTCATCTACGCTATGTAAGTTCAAGGGTTAACTTCTGCAGAAATCCTGCTTATATAAATTATACATATTCACTTTGATTTTGTTTCAAGTTCTGTAAACTACTTCCACTTTCATACTTAAAAAGAGAAATTTATAGTTCAGTAAAGATGTTGGCAACATTTTCAGAATTTTTTCAGGTTGATGCAGACACCCAAATTTAAAAAAAACATTTTTAAAATGGCCATAATCTCACAATTTGCCAAATACTTCATGATTTGATGATCTTGCAAGATTTTTCTTATGTGTGTTTATGTGTGCTGCCCCACTCACTCACACACACATGTACCAGTAAGTGTGGTTTAGAGAGTTTATTAATGTTTCTCAGCAATTTCCTTCACCCAGCCTCAAAACAGCCCCAAATAAATCCAGCCACAAGCAGGACAAGGGTAGTCCATAAGGCAATGGCCAATAGTCCATAAAACAATGGAAAGTTCCTCCAACAAATAAGTCCACCAAACAAACTTAATCCACCTGGTCAAACATACACCCACAAGAGAAGTTCAAAGTTTCCAAAGTCCAGCAGGAAGCATGAGGAACAAACACACACAGCCAGAAACCAAACATGTTGTTCCCAGCAATGCCTCCCTCTGCCTGCAGTGATAAATAGTTTTCTGCTGCAGCCCATCAAGATGGGCGAGGCCTTCTTCCGAGTAATCTGGCAGATCTCCGTTGCTCTTGTCTTTTCTGTGACCTGCATGCTCTCGGATCCACCACGGAAGGCAGCTCTTCCTCCTTCTCTTCACTGACCATCCGCCTCTGCAAGCTGTCCCCAGCCGAAGTGAAAAGCAAATCTCTTTCGTCCGGCCGTTCAGAGTCATTAATTAACCCAGTTCCTGATGTGCCAGGAATGAGCTCATCCTCCCTTGAGCCAACCTCCAAGGAAGAATCTGAGGAGTCATCCAAGGGAGACATCACATTATGTGTTTGTGAATGTGTTTTAATAATTCATATTATCTCATGGACACTAAGGAGGGGGGATTGATGGCGAATACATTAGTGGGCAATAATTTTAACTCCTGCTAATTTTAAATAAACAGTGGTCTCCATCTAGGCTGGTTCAAAGCAGAATGGTTTTCTAAACATCATGTCCCTAGCCTGCATAGCTTCACTGAAAGAAAATCTCCCTCTCTCTCTCTCTCCCTTTCTCTCTCTCTCTCCCTCTCTCTCTCTCCCTCCCTCTTATCACTGATGACCCAGAACTTTTTTTGCAATTCCTCAGCCTATGCCATGAAGATATGATGCCACATCTCGTTTGTTCACAGCACTTGAAAAGAATTATGAGCAAATAGATAAAGAGGCCCTCCGTTTGGTTTGAAGAGAGGGCTGTTAGAAAATCTCACCAATGTTTATATAGATGACCTTTTACCTTAATAACAGACCTTCAGACTGACATCTTTATTCAGCTCCAGAATATATATTTCTATAATGTCTAATGCACACTTGAAATGCCGGCCACTGGTCCTCTGTGCAATCAGGGATTCAACAAGGGATTCAAATATGTATGGAGAGTCTGATCTACAAATATACTAGTAGACAACTGGCTGAGACTTGATGCTCGTCCCACATGAGCTCTTTCTTTTCTTGATCTGGTGACTTTACCTAGCTGGGCAGGATTTGATACACATACAGTATATCCAGTTTTCCCCATCACCTTTCTTGGGAATGCAGAGTATTTATACAATTTCTGCTTCTTCCAATGGCTTGTTTCCTGTGAATCTCACAATGCACTTTAGACTCCGGTATAACGTGTGAACTTAAGGTAATTTCTGCATCCCGATATAAACAAGTAGAGTCGCTCTCCTCAGTGCAGACTTCACAAAAGGTGGGTCTACCAGAAAGCCATTCTCCAAATGCAATGTAGGGCCATGTTATTTCCTTCCTAAGATGAGAAACAAAATGCTTCTTCCTTCACATTGTAGAAGTTTGACAATTAACTAGGCAGAGGTTTTATAATTTTTCTGTATTTCTCATGGGAGAAATGTCCCCTCCCATCTCTGAAGAAGGTAGAGGTCATGCCTGTCATGTAGTGAATATTGTCAGTTGTATGTCTATGCAGGGTCATGCACCCCTATCCTAATATTATGGTACATTCCAATATAAGCAGAACACGTGATATGATGAGTGCGCATGTGTGCATTCCTAAACCACCATTAATTCTCTTCTGCCTTAGCTGTTGACCTGAACAGTCGTGTTTTCTTAGCAAAGATGTAATTATTCAGGATTTATTGTTTTTGTACTGAAATAAATATTTTCTATTAGACCTTTAGTCTCGGCTTTATTTCTAAATGTCTGAATTCCAAGAAAAGATCTAAATTGCCTCTATGAGATCTTATACGCACCCCAACAATGCCAAATGGACAGACTCTCTGCCCCTCCATCTGACTATTTGGCAAAGTATTATGGTTAGTTCTCAAAGTTTTAATGCAAACCACAGAACTAACACTTTCTTTTATGGGGGGGAATCAGATATCAAAAAATCATCAGAATGGGATAAGATACAACAATTTTAAATAAATTAACCAGGAAGCCCAAGAATAATTCTGCTTTGGGCCTTTAATTACTTATTCATCAATGAGGACATCTAATAACAGCTACAAATATGATAATAGGACTCCGTCTGCTCCCTACTGGCATTGGGGAGACTACTGAAAACAAAATTATTACAGAGGGCATTCTAAGCATTACCCAAAAATTTTAATTTATGTTTATTTTCTGTTTTTCTGTTTTCATTGGAGTTTTCTATTGTCGCAATTTCTTTTAATTGTATAGAAGATGTTTCAACTGTTGCTATATATTTTTTATTATCTTGTGGGGCCACATTACTAGTGTCCAGGGCTGCATGTAACCCATAGGGTATGGGTTGGACATGCCTGCCCTAGAGGAACTGATAAATAAATTTTTTTAAAAAGGAAATTGTAAGCAGGATGGAAGAATATCACTGCCAAGTTTTTTCACCCAAGTTCAGAAATGCTTCTTCAGATGCCCCTACCTTACAAAATGTAACTAGTCAATTGATGTGATCTATCCTATCTGAACCAAACAGCGGATTAAGTGCAGTTGTGAAATTATTAGTCTTAAATCCTGATAATATATCTGCCCTAATGTTCTTAATCCAAAGCAGAGGTGGGTTTCTGCAGGTTCTGACCAGTTCTGGAGAACCGGTAGTGAAAATTTTGAGTAGTTTGAAGAACCAGTAGCGGAAATTTTGAGTAGTTCGGAGAACTGGTAAATACCACCTCTGACTGATCCTGCCCCCATCTATTCTCTGCCTCCCGAGTCCCAGCTGATCGGGAGGAAATGGGGATTTTACAGTATCCTTCCCCTGGAGTGGGGAGGGAATGGAGATTTTACAGTATCCTTCCCCTGCCACACCCACCAAGCCATACCCACAGAACCGATAGTAAAAAAATTTGAAACCCACTACTGATCCAAAAGGAAACAGTACACATTTTGGGATATATCACCAAATGTGCTGAGTAATGAGTGATGAGAAAAGTATTTGCCCAAACAGATGGACATACATCATAAAACATTGAGATAAGTCTGTGATCTCTGTGCAAGATAAGAAAACAATATAGATAGAATACTTACAATGTATCTATGTCGTGTCCCACATGAGAAACTGCCTCATCTTCTTCACCTCTGTATCTTTTCCATGCTGGGAATCATAAGTTGCTATTCAATTGTATGGCAGGTGTGACAACATATGACCAGTTGTGTAGAAGCAGTGCCCCTGCCCCTGATAAAATAAGGCAATTTTAAAAATCATGGATACATCAGAAATCCAGAAACCTTGTCCACTTTTACATGAGAATGTCAAATTCCTACAGGATCTTTGCCAGTCTTGTCAAATGTTGTATGACAATGATTTTTATTTTTTACTGAGTGACTGGTTCTAGAAGTACATATTTTATTTATTCAGTCTAGTCTAATGATAGATTAGGCCAAATAAAATGATATATCTGATAGAGCCAACTTTTTTAAAATCATGCAATACACAAAATTAAAATTTTATCACACATTATAAATATGCACATGCATTCTGAACGGACTCAAAATAACAGAAATCCATATTAGTAACATTAGTTAGATTATGCTTTAGAATGCAAACTTCTTTTCCTGTCCATGTTCCAGGTAAAAACAGAGCAACACATTATTAAGCAATTAATCACTTCTTTCAATTAATTGTTTCAAAATTTAAAACAGGCTTTAGCTGTTGTGTTGCAATGGAGAAGCACGCTGATGTTTGGCAAGGTAAAGTTGCAGGCAGTAGTAATTTAAGACAGCCAGGCTATTAGTTGGTGTTTAAAATCTCAATTACTCTTAAAATGGATAATTACAAATAAAACAAACTTGTGATGTTACATTCATAAGCACATTTTTTTCCTCTTTGTGAAATTTGCAAGCAATTTTTCAGACAACTGGATTTAATTTCCAGATGAAAAATTGACCTTAACAGTATGAAGTATAGCTATGAGGGGGAAAAGCGGTGTTTCCACTGAAGAGAATAAATGCATTTCCTGAACGCCGGCTGTTAAGGCTAATTGATTTATTGGCTCCCTATATAGTATACTATTATCTTTAAACTCATGGGACAATGAAACTCTTCCAGAACAGAAGTAAATTCTGCTACACTAGCAATGATAGCCAAAGGGGCCTTAAATATACTGTGGGATGGGAGGGCTCTTGGAGCTAAAAGAATTTTTTCTAATATTGGAATATAGTAATTGGATGTATACCCCACCGGCTTGGTGAATATGTACTGTTGATGATTTACTTTATAATTCTATATACACCTATCCAAAAGAAAGTGCCATTGTTTTCACGGCATCCACATAAGTACATAGCAGATGATAGCTTCCATGTTTTTCAGCAGTTAATAGCATTAGTGGCAGGGATTTTTTTGTTTAATCATATCTTTGCCGCATAATACAATATTTATTCAAGTGAATGTAAAATACTTCTCTAAAGAACAGAAATATGAAATTTTATGGCTTTCCTTTAAAATTCAGGAAAGGTTCAGAAAAGTCCTCCTCCTCTGCATTAGTAAAGCACAATTTTAAAATGCATGGCTTTGCTATCATCTTCAGCCCATGTTTAGGTTACTATGCAAATTGTGTTTGTAAGATGAAGGAAAATGCAGTGGAATCAGATTCACATAATCATATCTATTTGAAAAGCCATGAAGAAAAACAAATAAGTGAAGGAGAAAATCAGAATGGAAAGAAGATATTACCGATGCATACTACTGAAATCCATTATTTTCAGTTCTGTGTTCCATCCCAGGAAAAAGGACAGATCTTGTTTTTCAACCTAAGGATATAATCCTTAAAGCAGGGGGAAGAAATCTGTGCCCTCCAAATGCCTTGAACTTACTATCGCTTTGTCATTAGTGATATTGTCTGGGGCTGGCAGAGACACCAGTTTGCTTTTTGAGTATAGAAACTTCGTGGAAACTAAAGGCAACCAATTCAAATCCATTGGTTTGTAAATTGTTAAACATGTTCTGATGTGATGAATTGTGCACCTGTAGCAGTGTGTGTGTGTGTGTGTGCGCGCGCACACACACACACACACACACACACACACGCAGTTTGCCAACTCAGAAATTTTCTAGAAAGAGACTCAGATCAAGAGACTGCACAGTCCCTAACTGGAGGAAGGAGAGGTTCAGGCTAACCACACTGAAATCTCTTGGGATATACTGTATTTAGTAGCTTAGAAAGTAAGAGGTTTGGTTTTGTAAGATATTGTCTATAATATAAAGTCAAATAAAGAACTGGAACTCATTGGATCTCACTGTCTCATCTCTAAGCTTGGGCCTGACATCTTTGTTTTTGCTGTTGCAGCTGCAGTGTTAATTTAACACTGTATTGCAGTAAATTATCATTGCAACAGGGACTGAAAGCTATCTCCATGCCATGGAAATGCGAATGCTCCGTTGGATATTGGGCATCTCCCTTCTTGACCACATCACAAATGACACCATTCGACAACATTTTGGTGTGGCACCAATTATAGAGAAGATGAGAGAAGGCCGACTCCGCTGGTATGGATGGACATGTCCAGAGAGCAGCACCTTCCATCGTGGCCAAGACTGCCTACCAACTAGAAGTCAATGGCCGGCGACTTCAGAGGCATCCAAAACAGAGATGGCAAGACACCATCAATAAAGATATGCAAGCCACGGGCCTGTGCCCTGGAGATGAAGCTGACCATGCAAAGTGGCATTCAATGATACGAAAAGCAGACCCTGCACCTGCGGGAATACGCTAGGAAGAAGAAGATTGCAGTAAATTATCATTATTCTGGTTTTATTTATTTATTTATTTATCTAGTGCTCTTATATGCTGCCCTACTCCCTGGGGACTCAGGGCGGCATTCTGGTTCCAGAGAGCAGTGACCCCTACAGAGAAGGCCCTCCCCCTAGGACCCGCCAGCCGACATTGTTTGGTTGACGAGACCTGGAGGAGACCCACTCTGTGGGACCTAACCGGTCGAAGGGAAGTATGAGGTAGGATGCGGTCCCGGAGATAGCCTGGTCCTAAGCCATGTAGGGCTTTAAAGATGATGATCAACACCTTGAATTGTATCCGGAGACCAATGGGCAGCCAATGCAGCTGGCGGAGTATGGGTGTTACGTGGGTGTATCTTGAAACACCTACCACAGCACGCGCAGCCGCATTTTGCACCAGTTGAAGTCTCTGAATATTCTTCAAGGGTAGCCCCATGTAGAGGGCATTACAGTAGTTTAATTTTGTTTATTGGTTTGCAGGTTTGCAGGTTACCTTATACAGAAGAACACTTAAAAGCCTCCCAAATTAACATTTAACTCAGTCTAGTGTCATTTCAGATTTTATAAATCCTTTACCTCTTCTATAATTAAAGCTCAGTGATTGGTTGTTTCTTTGTGGTTAGAGTATTACAACAATGCACAGTGCTCAAATGAGGTAGAACCAAAACAGTATAGCAGCAAGGAAAATATATTTTAGTATGCAGTGAATACACTTACTGTATTACATTTTTAAAACCTTTGGGACATCAATGCTGACCTCTGTTATCACAGTCTCAGGATAATCTGAAGTACACTAGAGATTACTGGTGATCCTCAGATCAAAATCTAACAACTAAAACTGTGCAAAATGTTTTGAATTCAAAACATTTCAAGGTCATTCCCACCTCCATCTTGAGCTTTAAATTATTGTTTGAGTTTAAAATGGGTTGTTTCTACTTTACTCAAAATGTAGCATTCCAAAAACCCCAGGCTAAATTAATAGCTTTTCCCAGGTTACAAATCTTTGAGATAAAAGTAGATGAGACTATTTTATTTGTATTGCTTCCCTTCCTCACCCACTGGGTAAAACTTCCTGTACATAAAAGTTTTATGACGGTGTTCTGTCCCCCACTACCTCCGAATCCTCGGGATCGGCTGCTAAGTGCACCGGACTCGACCTGGCCACAACAGACGGTATGGAATAAACTGAGAACTCTCCATATACCCTGGTTCACATAAAAACAGGGGTGGGTTCCTCCCGGTTCGGACCGGATCCCCTGAACCGGTAGTGACCCGCTGATGATGTCACAATGGCATCACTGATCCGGTTCGGTCGGTGCCGGTCCGTGGGCGCCGCCATCATTTTTTTTTCTTTTTTTTCCGAACTTTTTACTGTTTGGAAGTTTTTTCCTCTGCTGCTGCTTGAAAAAGGGCCCTCCCGCATGCCCCTGGGTTTATACTTACCTTTATTCCTTCGCCCGAAGCACAGCTGATCAGCTCCTCAGCTGTGTTTCGGGCTGATTCTAGCTACTGAGCATGCGCGGAAGCAGAATTGCATGAGGGGACCCATGCATGCGTGCTTGCTCTGCTCACACACACACACGAAATGTCGCGATGCGACCCGGTGGCGAAGGTAAGTGGAACCCACCCCTGCATAAAAACCATCATGTGGTTGTTGCAAACTAGGGTTTCCTACAGAGCCAATTCTACTTGGGACACAATCTATTAAGCTACTAAATGAATAGATTAGGAATTTTGGAAAAATAAAAAAATATAATATAATCAATCAGTACAATTTATTAAATAGCATTTGAGACTAACGGTATAGAAAACAATAAAATAATAAACAGCTAGTACTGTAACAGACATTTAGTTCTGAGAATTGCTGGGAAATGGAAGAAGAGTTAAGAAGTTATTCACTTTCTGGTTTTCAGCTGTAGAAGAGAAGGTAGAAAGAGAAAAATAGAAACTCCTCCCACAGTGAAGAAACTCAGAATTTTTAGGCTTCCTGTAATAACAAAGGAGAGATATTTATAATGTAGATGCTAAAGGAGAGCACCATTTGCACAGGTACCACTTCACTTGGAGATGGAGAATTGGAGGCCAGTTTATAAATAAAGATTTCTGGGCTGAAGGGGAAGTGTAGAAAGAGTGCAGAGAAGAGCAACAAAGATGATTAGGGGACTGGAGGCTAAAACATATGAAGAATGGTTGCAGGAACTGGGTATGTCTAGTTTAATGAAAAGAAGGACCAGGGGAAACATGATAGCAGTGTTCTAATATCTCAGGGGCGGCCAAAAAGAAGAGGGAGTCAAGCTATTCTCCAAAGCACCTGAGGGTAGAACAAGAAGCAATGGGTGGAAACTAAACAAGGAGAGAAGCAACTTAGAACTAAGGAGAAATTTCCTGACAGTTAGGACAATTAATCAGTGGAACAACTTTCCTCCAGAAGTTGTGAATGCTCGAACACTGGAAGTTTTTAAGAGAAGATTGGACTACCACTTGTCTGAAGTGGTGTAGGGTTTTCTGCCTAGGCAGGGGGTTTGACTAGAAGACCTCCAAGGTACCTTCCAACTCTGTTATTCTATATTCTGTGACATAAAGATGGAAAGAGGAAAAAGAATCACTTGATTTTTGTAGCCTGGGCTGCATTGGCACACAAGCTGGATCTTGAAGGTTAGTTGATTTTTGTTAGTTGAATTTGAAAATGAAAACCATATTAATATTCACAACTTTGGTTTCCTAGTCTGATCTAACTCCAAGGTCTAAGAAACGATTGGCAATGTGTTGTACACCCTTGTCTGATTCTGGACCCAAGGCAAAGCCATTGATTATTTTTTATATAACATTTATATGTCATCATCCCCCAACTCAAGCTGCTTGACTCTGGACTGCATACAAAAAGTAAAAAAAAACAACATACAACTCTTAAAACCCAATTCACCATGGATGTCTCAGCAACCCAGGGAGTATGGAGTTTAGGGAAGCATTAACAGATTAACAGAGTTGGAAGGGATCTTGCAGGTCATCTAGTCCAACCCCCTGCCCAAGCAGGAGACCCTTACATCTGCCTCTACCTAGGATCGAACTCACAATCTCCTGATTGTGAGGCAAGAGCTATACCTCTAGGCCACAGCAGCTGGGTTTTATATTATATTATAATGCCAGTGTTCTGTGCACTTCCTGTATCAGTAGGAACTTCCTTGAGCTTCTAACTACAAGTCCATTCTGGACGACTCTATCCATTTTAGGTCACACTGTTTGGGTTTAGCTTTGGCCTCAGGTGGCTCAAAGAAACTTCTCCCAAATGAGGGGAAGGAAGAGGAAGTCAGTGAGGGGGAAACCTCAAGACTGACCTCCCTTTCTGCAGTTTATTTTATTTTTATTTATTTATTTATTTTTGTCAAGTACGTGTTGGTAATATACATAGATATAACATTGTTTATATACATAAAATGAGTACTGATAAGAGGGAACATTTGGACAGGGACGGTAGGCACGCTGGTGCACTTATGCACGCCCCTTACTGACCTCTTAGGAATCGGGTGAGGTCAACAGTGGACAGTTCTTCTGAGTGAGAGCAGCTACTAATGGAGAGAAAGGTAACTTTAAAAAAAAGCTATTCCTTGTCTTTCACCCTTATCTTCTGGATTTGATATGAGAAAATATTTGGTAAGAGCTGTACAAGTTCAGAAGTAAGAGAGAAATTCAAGATGTCGGGAAATTGCGCAGCAGCTGTCCAGATGAGGTCAGAGACACTAACATAAACTTGTATCTCTCTCTCTCTCTCTCTCTCTCTCTCTCTCTCTCTCTCTCTCTCTCTCTCTCTCTCTCTCTCTCTCTCTCTCTCTCTCTCTCTCTGTGTGTGTGTGTGTGTGTGTGTGTGTATTGATGATAACAAAGACTGCTGTAAGTCTGGGAGAGAGAGGGAGAGAGAGAGAGAACTTACAGCAGTCTTTGTCTTCATCAATACACAATCGTCAATACACAAATACACACACACACACACACACACACACACACACACACACACACACACACACATTTAACATCCAGACTTAAAGCAGCCTTTGTCATCATCCAGAAAGGAAGAACACAAGATAGTCAGGAACACAAGAATATAATGAGGTAAATTAAAGATTATCCAGAACACACAGAAGGGAAACTCCCCCTTTGTACTTACGGCAACCAATCATAGCGCAGATTGCCTCATGCATGAGTCAGCACTCTCTAACTAATCAACTACAACTGTGTGCTCTGGCCTATTGTACACTTTACTGTTCCAGCTACTAAATTCAATAGCCTAACACAAGATAATTTAGATAATACTTCCAATTAATCCAATTGAGGTTGTGCAGAGCTTTTCTTAAAGTGCACTAGGTAACATGGCAATCATGCTCTCATCTCATCCATGAATAGCTATTGCATTACAATGATACACGCATCCTCTGAGTTTCTTTAAAGTATTATCAAAGGAAAAGCTCTTGCTAAACATAAACCACATGGTCCAAATTCAATCATACATTTCCCCAAAGTTTCTGATAGATTGTCCTTATAGTTATCATCCATAACTTGGGGAATAATGTAGAAGAATCAATGTAATTACAGAATCATTAGAACTAAAAGAATGTATATAGGTAGTCCTCGACTTACAACCGCAATTTAGCCCAGAATTTATTTTGCTAAATGAGAAATTAGTTAAGTGAGTTTTGTCCCGATTTATTACTTTTCTTGCCACATTTGTTAAGTGAATCGCTGCAGTTGTTAAGTTAATCACACAGTTGATAAGTGAATCTGGCTTCCCCATTGACTTTGCTTATCAGAAGGTTGCAAAAGATAGCGCTGCTGTAGCCTAGAGGTGGAGCTCTTGCCTCACAATCAGGAGGTTGTGAGTTTGATCCTAGGTAGAGGCAGATGTAGGGTCTCCTGCTTGGGCAGGGGGTTGGACTAGATGACCTGCAAGGTCCCTTCCAACTCTGTTAATCTGTTAGTATCTGTTAGATGATCACATGACCCCGGGACACTGCAACTGTCATAAATATGAAACAGTTATCAAGCATCCAAATATAAATCACATAACCAAGGGGACGCTGCAACGGTCATTTGAAAAATGATCATAAGTCACTTTTTCCAGTGCCGTTATAACTTTGAACAGTCACTAAATGAACTGTTGTAAGTTGAGGACTAACTGTAAAACTGTAGAAAGCAGTCATACCATTCCTATTTTCCCCAACCCAGAAAATGCAAAGTCTCAAATTAAGGCACTAGTCCTCAATCACTCATATTCAGTCAAGTGGATTCTTCAACAACTTTATAAAGAGTAAGCAGGGGACTACAGATCTGTAGAAAAGATTGTGAAAATTGTATTTATGAAAAGATATATTATTTAAAATCTTTGAAATGCAGTGGACTCTTGAGTTTGCTATAGCTACCGTACTTGAAGACCTTGTCATCCACTTTCAGGACCATACTTGTTTCACCCAAAAAGTAATTGGTCTATAAATAAATGCACATTTTTTCATCATTAACATTTAATCCGAATCAAGCTTTAAAACATGACATTTATCAAAGCCCAGAACCTAGCTGTCTGTTTTTCCTGATTACTTGTAGGCAAGTCATCAAATTCCTTATCTTATTTCTGGTAAATTCGAAGGTTTTTCCTGTATTGTTAAAATGATATATGTTACTGTTCCCATTATTTATTACCTTTGCTTAAATTTAGTTACTTTCTCTAAATTAAAGTAGGATATCAATAGAGAATAAGCATAGCCATCTCCATGAATTCTTATTTTTATACATAATAACTTGTAATGTTAATGTTAGATTAGAAATTTAAAAGATTCCAAGCTGCTTTTATTTTATGAATTATCTGTTTCCATATGACCCTGAAAACATTTGAGAGAACTTACAGATCCTATCAGTTTCAGAGGGTGAGATGAGAGATAAAATCTATTCTATCAATTTTTGATATGCCTGCAAAGATAGAAAGCTGTTTGGTGTAGCATACTTTACATATGGGAGGTTTTTTTTAAAAAAGAATTTACACTGAAAGATAAAAGAGAAGAGTAGACTTCTGTGCCTGAATTATAAGGAAAATATGGGAAGGGGAGCAAAATATTTACTACCTGTAGGATTTTATTTTCCTTAAAATATGAAACCAAGGAAAATAGAAACAGGAAAAGCAGTAACCTCTGATGACTAAAGGTGCACTTGATCTGTTATTTTGTATTCTACATTCTTCAAAAGAGCAATATAAACAGAATTATTTATGCCCAGCAAAATGTTGATTAATTACTTATGCACCACTGTTTGCTTGTATTTTAAGCTCTCTCTACCACCCACAGGCAGACGTTAAACAGCTGCTAAAAGCTAGCTTTAGTCCTGCCTGTTTGAAATTAGCATACTTGAGCTTTGAAAAAACTTTGTTGCCAATTTACATATGCATAGAGACTGATATTTAGACTCGCCATATGATATGTCCCTCAAGAGCTTTTCTTATTGCTTCCATCCTCAGGTCTCAACCTAGAGACTGTAAATCTAGCAGGTGATTAATTCTATACCCTTGAGAAACTAGCAATTAGCACTTGCAACCAGTAAAAAATTGTCATTTCAAAACCTGTTTACTATGCCCATGTATCCTCTATGAACTCACCGTTAACTCTAAATAGATGTATATGACAAGAGATTTACTGTCATTTCCCTCCCTTTATATAAAACAGAATGCTTCTCCAAACTAATCAAGCTATTAAAATAGATTGATAAGAAGAAATAATTGTCACATTCTCTACCTTCACCCCTCCCCAGTGCACTTTATATAAAATTGTAAGATGTAGCAACCATGGGCTGAAAATTCTATATACACAATGTTTTCAAGTTACCTAACCTTAATCAGCTCATTTCAACACAAGATCTTTGTAGGTTTTACCTGTTCTGTGTCAATTCTTATCTCTGAAAGCTAAAATTACCGTACTTCCAGATGTTCCTATGCATTATTGAGGTCTTCTGCAGTAGATGCTGGAAAAGGTAAGATAAGGTTTTATTTCTTTGTAGTAGTCACTATGCTGAGATCAAAGGCAGTAAAGTGCAGCGTTTAGTACGGAAAACTATGATGAACTTAACATTTATTTTTCAAGCAGCACGTCTGTCATAAAACTGCTCATCAATCTTCAGTTACCTATTTAGCGTTATCCACTGAGCCTTCGCTGAACAGTTTTAAAGGCTTGAAGATATATGCCTGCGTGCTCTTTTTCTTAAAATAAAATAAATAAATAAGTACATGTAAGCATCAGCACACAGAACACAGCATTCTCCACCCTGTTAGTTTTGTGTTTTCAGAATTGCTCTAAACTGCAAGTGAAGTAATAATTGTACACTGAAACTATTTCAATTGTTAAAATCTACATCCTAACCAGAAATGGATTTACTGCAATAGAAGTGTCAGAGATTCAGCCGCTTTAATGGGACCCCTTAAGGATGCATAAGACTGAAGGACCCTGGATCACACCAGGGTCATAGGTCAGAGTTAGCCACAACAGAAAACCCTCCTAGGCACTAGTGAACATTTACCTTGTTCTTACCCGTTTCTAAAATAAGCAGAGCAGGAAATCATTATTTAGCTATGTATAAAGAATGAAGTCTGGATACCATCTTTTAAAAATGGTTACTTCATCAGATTTTTTTTTAAAGTTGAAAATAACACCTAATAAATCAATAGCTCTTATTACAGGATCCCGATAACATACCGTGTTATTTTTCCGTTTGTTTCCAACTGTAAAATGCCTTTGTACTAGCAAGTCTGCAGAGGGGAAAAGGAATGTCCTGGAAGGAGGGCGGCGGAGCAACACAATGTTGCCTTAGGAAGAGTAAAAGGATTTTTTAAAAATGGTTTTCTGTAAAATGTTTCACCTAAATTATGCCTGCTTCCTCAGAAGTCTGATTTCCTGCAACGAATTTTACTGTATAGTAAGAATCATAAGGACAGTTGACACTGAATTTAATTTGGTTTACAGTTATGTAAATATTATAGAATTCTTGGACAGTCACTTCCTTCTGGCTAGCCCCCCTACATTCAGTGAGTACATACATAGAATTGGTCTGCTGGCTTCAATGATTGTCTTTTGATATTAAAAAAAAAACTAACAGCACTGAAATGATGGCTAACACCCTGATTCTTTTATTTTTAGCACATGTAGTCATTAGGCAGTTTACTGCTAAATCCTGCTAGATTTTTACTTTGCACTAATTACATCATCAGATCATCACACTGGTACAATGGGTAGGCAGAGCACTTGTATACAACTAAATCCTGATTCTAATTACTATTTTAGTCTCTTTTCCTCATGACATGTTGGTGATAGATCATTATTTTTTTCAGCAATTTGTTCGCATTTATATGCAATATAATTGGATCTGATTAATTATTATGATTAATGACTGCAGAATTTTCTTGCAAAGCTATTAATACTGGTAGTATCAAATGAAAGACAGGGACAAATTAAAGCCAATAGAGTCCTGTTGCTTGCACTTACAATGTCTAAGCTTAAGGTAACCCTTTGCTGATTGGATCTCTTGGGGTGGGGGAGGAGAAATAGACTGGAATGACAATGGTGGGGGGAACTGGAACGATTGGAAGAAAACATGATTGGTTAACATCTTTAAGTAAGCACTTTTAAGTCTCAATTATTTTAACTGTACACTATCAGGTGACAGATATCCTTTTCCTACGTTCAGGGGTGTGTCTGCACACATATTTTTAAAAAAATGATATGAACATACATTCAAAGAATGGGATTAAAGCAAATTATTCAAGGCATGCTTTTGGATTTATTCTTTTTGCAACAAACAGAGTAAAACAAAACAGTTAATTTTCATTAAATACCATCTTGTTAAATTTTCAAAGGACATACTTATACAGTAGGTGTGTTTTAAATTGTCTCCTGGCTTAGAAATGGGATATTACATATTTGTAAAAAGCAAACAATGATTGAGTAGCTTAAGGGATCGACTTTTGTTTCCTCTGGGACCTGACTTCACACACACACACACACACACACACACACACACACACACACACACACACACACACACACACACACACACACACAAGAGAGAGAGAGAGAGAGAGAGAGAGAGAGGGAGGGAGGGAGGGAGGGAGGGAGGGAGGGAGGGAGGGAGGGAGGGAGAGAGAGAGAGAGAGAGAGAGAGAGAGAGAGAGAGAGAGAGAGAGAGACCAGATAACAGAAGCTCCACTCAGGTGGCACAAAGCTCCACTTTAAATAAAAAATTCAGGATCAGATGTGCTTTGAGAGTCTTCAGACTTAGAGGAACTGGAGGATTTTAAGATAATGTAAGTCTTAAAAAGAAAAAAAACTGATTAGAGTTTATATCTATAATAAGCAGCAGCCTTAATCACATCCTGAGCCACAGCAAAGTCACTGATATTTCAGTTGTTGTGCTAACGGG
This sequence comes from Diadophis punctatus similis, assembly GCA_023053685.1. NCBI lineage: Eukaryota > Metazoa > Chordata > Lepidosauria > Squamata > Dipsadidae > Diadophis > Diadophis punctatus. The sequence continues at coordinate 194,864,590 of JALIGW010000001.1, read as the reverse complement.
CATTGCTTAGAAAAACTAACATATTTGAGAACTAGAAATAGAGACACAAAATACATATTTATAGTGGAGCTCAGCACCAAATAACTGTTCTACTTGCCGTATTATATGAATAAAACAGCTGAATAAAATGAGCTGCATGTTGTAAAATATATAAATCCATGGTAGCTGGAATTTAAATTAAGCAAATTAAACTGCACAATTCAAAATCCCCCCCAAAAAAATTTCAACTAATCTTTACCAAATATTTCTAATTCATTCAACACAACCATCTGCCCTCTGGTTTTTTTTCCACCAGATTTTATTGTATCAAACTCCATGCAAATTCTGTAATTCATTAGCCAAGAAAGATTATTTTGTTTTATTTTATTTAATGGATTCATAGGACTTCACTAGTGTACAATAAACACAAATAATAAAGAGAAAAATAGCCATACAATGTTAAAAAATATTTGAAAATACATTTTAACTCAAAGCTGATAAGATCACAAGCTTGAATCAAATACCATATAGGCTTAGTTCACAGATCACATTAAAACGTAATACGGTTTGCTGGTTTTGGTTTATCATGTTACAAGAAGTGAATGCAGCCATCATAGCTTGTAAACTTATGTTTATAATTTAGTATGTTACATGAATTTAGCCAACTCTATGGTATGCAATATAATCAAACAATTTAAGTTAAATTAAGGTTTAATTTAAGCAAGAAGGCACCAGTTCAACTTTCAACTTCAAATCAAAGTCATATTTAAACTACATGTAGTTTGGTTTTAACTGCTTGAATATTAATCAGTGATAGACTATATCAAAACACACATTATTATTATTATTGTTGTTGTTGTTGTTGTTTCTTTAGGAGTTAAAATAAACTAGATGTTGAAAAGCATGACTAATATTAATAATCAAATCTAGTTAGGGTTACTATGTCAGAGCTACAATAATTCAGATTGCCACTAGCTGTCAGATGTTTTCTTTACCATTTTCCGGACATATACTGCTTGTTCAGATGTTTCTAGTAGTTCTACACCTATTATACTTTTGAAAGATACTTCTGAAAGATGTTTCCAAACATGCTAAGCCGCTTTTTCTTTACACCAAAATGACATCCAAACTCATCCCATGGAGTTATATAATACAGCAGTAAGTCTCCTTTGAATTAAAAGTGATTTATGGTGACTTCATAGACATCCCATTGAGTTTTCTTAGTAACAATACAAAAGAAATTTGCCACTACCACAGTTATTTTGACTTCTGAATCTGGCCCACAGCCCTGGTACTTACATTAACCAGGGTCAGACTCCCTTGGCTCTTACAAAAGAGTGCAGTCAAAAATTTTAAGATCATTATTTTTCACCCCTAGTTGCATCCTAAATGAGGCTTTTAAAAAACAGAATAGAAGAATAGAAGCTAAGAAATAAAAGCTAAAGTCTGCCAAGCAACTGGCTTGGCTAAGGCTCAACCCGTTTCACTGGTTTTCTTGCTTTAATGACATCTGATAGATGTAGATCTACTTGGTGAGAATACGTATATCAGAACAACATTGCTGTCCTGGGGATTTTCCCTTGAACTTTTATTACTTATTGGTCTTAGAAAAGTTAAAGACGTTATTAATGCACATAAATAGTCAAAGTGACCTCAGTCCTCAGTAGTCTCCAAGAGACATTTTCAGCAGAATATCTGGGTTCGTTTATTTATTCTAAATATCTCATTTCAGTGTCTTTTCCTCAGCCGTTTTACACAATTGTTACAATAATGTTCCATCTCCTCAAAGATTTTATTTATTTATTTATTTATTTGTGAGATTTATATACCGCCTCACAGTGCAAGCACTCTCTAAGCGGTTTACACCAGTAAACAATGTATATTTATATTGCCCCCAACAATCTGGGTCCTCATTTTACCTACCTCGGAAGGATGGAAGGCTGAGTCAACCTTGAGCCGGTGAGATTTGAACTGCTGACCTGCGGATCAGTCAGCTAAAGTGGCTTGCAGTACTGCCTCTAACCACTGAGCCACCTCAGCTCAGATTTGCTCATGTGAAATAGCAGAGCTTGAGCCAGTTGAGCACAACCATGGTATTCTGATGTTTAGATGTTTAGATTAATTTAGCCATTATTAAAAACCAACTAAGTTATTGTGATGAACTTTCTACAATTTACTGGTAGACAAAAACTCTAAAGTGACATACTGTATATAGTTGTAAATTTCTGCTCCTGGCAATGAGGGTCTGGGGGAACATTATATCTTTGTTAGGACCCAGATGAATAATGCCACAGGACTTAAGTCATGATCATCTTAGTCACGATTCCTTTTATTTATCACGATTATTTTTTTATTATCTATTCATGGCTGTTATTTGGGTCCAAGGCCAAAAATAATTATTCTGATTTGATTTCAATTGCATTGATCCATATATGACTATGCTTAGTTTTTGAGATGAGGATCAGTTAGGAGGTATCTCATAATCACAGTCTGAAATCATGGATCCGTAATAGTAATGTTTGTTTTTTCTTTTACAGTTGCAGGTTTATTTAATTCAGGAGGCACTTACTATAACATCTTGTTGAAATGCCTGCTGAAAATGCACTGTTCACCTAGGACTTCCTTCTGGTGTAAATACTGGACAAAAGTTTCTTCCCTCACCTTTTTCATGTTTTATTTTTATTAAATGTTGTTTTATATTATTTAAATATATTGCTTGTTAGGGGTTAATTTATATATAAATATAAGGTATATATACACATACTCATACCTACATACTAAATCCTAGCACACTTAAGAAAGCAGATAAAAAGCTAATAGTGATGTGCAAATTTAATTGATTTTGGAATTCCAGAGAAATCCATCATATTCTCCTCCTGCTCCAAACCATTCCCATCAGACTTTCTTGGACAATTTGACAGAAATAAATCGTTCGAACTAGAAATGTCAAGTTACCCTGAAGAGACTTCTTAGGAAGGGAACAGAATATTCCAGAATTCTCCAGAATGTTTTTTTTTCTGAATCATTGCATTTGAACAAGCAAAGTGGTTAGGCTATGGTAAATTCTCTTTCGGTCTTCTAAATGGAAAAAGGGGGAAATGGAGCAGCAGCAAAATGAAGCTTCTACTTCTCTAAGGAGACATTGTTTTAATTCACTGTCCTCCATGCCTGTGGGGTATGAAATTAGAAATAAAGAGCTGAGGAAGCTCCATATTTGTCTTCCCAAGAGTTGTAGCCCTTATTTAATCCATATTCCTCCATTTATTTAGTTAGTTAATTAAACAGAACCATAAAGAAAAAGTATGTCAGACATCCCACAGCCCCAAAATTGGTTGGCACACTAAACAAAATTGTATATAATGAAGATTTTGGGTGAGGTTGGTATCCACCTGGAACTGGACTGATGGATGATTTATTCATGATTAGCTTCAAATTGGACTTAGTGTGTCATGCAAATCTTTTTAAAACTTTTTTTAATGAAAAGATAAAATCCTACGGAGTTTCTCAGATGATCCATGGTCCAGCAATTTGCCTCAGTGGTATTCTGGACTAGCCCTGACTAATGTAAAACTGTTTACAGTTGTTCATAATGATGGAGAGAATAAAGGGACTACAAGAGTTGAACTACAATATTCTGCAAAATGTTTATTGAAGGTTTGGGTTGGACTGGGAAAACTGAAATACATGCGAAGTTCATCATTTCAGTTATTCAGAACTCAAGACTGTGATCGGGATATGGTGAAGGTAATAAATTGTTAGCTGAGACTTCAAGATAAAAATCTAAATGGTCCACATAATTATGTATTTGCACTCTTTTGCCTAAACTAAAAGCATTACACACAACTTCGCAGAAATCAGTGCTTCTGGTTCATATTTTAGTTATTGTGGACTTTGAGTAGGCACACATATGGAGCTATTTCTTGCTCTAGAACAGCTTTCTATATCCTATATCCAGCTATAAATCTGGAGCAAACTAGGGTCATTCATTCATTCAATGTATCAAATTTAGAAACCTCCCATCAAACTCACAGAATGACTCTAGGCGGTATACAATTAAAAACTTAATTAGATTGGGAAATGTTGCTCTAGAGTATGACTTGCTAGCTACAATAAGGCGGGGGGAGTGTGTGTGGTGGAAAGAATAAGAGGAAATGAGTAGATTAGGTCAGGGCAACAAAATTGGTAGAAGGAAAGGGTCAAACTGATAAATTAAAAATAACTATGGGCCACAAAGAAATATCACAAAGAAGTATGAGTCAGTTTGATCTAGTGATTAAGGTACCAGCCAGGTTAGAAACCGGGAGACCATTAGTTCAAATCCTACCTTAGCCATGGAAGCTAGCTGTTTGCTCTTGGGCCAATCACTGTCTCTCAGCCCAATTCACCTCATAGGGTGGTGGTTGTGGGGAAAATAGGAGGAAGAAGGAGTACTATGTATGTTCATCGCCTTGAGTTGTTCATTATAAAAAATAATAATAATAAAGGTGGGATATAAATAAATAAATAAGTAAGTAAGTAAGTAAGTAAGTAAGTAAGTAAGTAAGTAAGTAAGTAAATAAGTAAATAAATAAAATGTCTCCAAACATTCATTTCTATAATTTGTGAAATATTGAATTTTGTAGAGCTTTGCTTTCTCATTATAAAAACAAAACTGGGGTGGGACATGACGAAAAATGGAAGATGAGCCTTTCAAAAGCATTTAATCAGTGCCATTTTTCAGCTGCATTACAGTTACTTAAAGTGCTCCCCAACAACTTCCAAGGTTAGTTAGTGTTACTGAGGTTAATTTATTACTTCTATTCCTAGGAGTTGGTAATGGCACCACATGTACAACCACACTTTTGTTCTTAATTTTATCTTTACTTACTTCATCTGTTAATAGACAGGAATCATGATTCTTTCACAATACTATTATGCACAGGTTTTGCTAGAAAGTTCTAAAATGGGGGGGGGGGATGCAGCTAAATCAAGATACCCCAGAGAAGCCATCACTCAAAACTTGGATTGAGGGAATGACCTTAGCACTAACCTTTCATTCCTTCATCAGCTCCAAGAACAATGATGAATGAATGCCTAGTTAGTTCCATAAGTCCTTGGATGCGGCCTGAAACATGGCAACAAATGTGATAGGCAAGCTCTACACTAGGAAGCATAAGGAATGACAATACTCAAGAACAAGTCAATTTCAGGCTTTCATCACTGTAAGCAAACAACAACATAAGGGTTGGTGCTAAACCACATGTGATCTGGGCCATTTATTTCATTGCTTGTTTGTTTTTTATCCCGCCTTTATTACTTTATAAGTAACTCAAGGCAATGAACATACCTAATATTCCTTCCTCCTCTCATTTCCCTCCACAATAACAACTCTGTGAGATGAGTTGGACTGAGACAGAGTGACTGACCCAAAGTCCTATCTCTGGCTTTCATGCTTAAAGTGGGACTAGAACTTACAGTCTCCTGCTTTCTAGGCCAGCACCTTCACCACTACACCAAAGTGCCTCTTTTGGCTTACCGTACTGCATAAACACACCTGTCTGGTGTTTGGTGTTATGTGTACCTCAGACCCCTCTGAGTAAAAATTCCAGCCTTTATACAATATAGGAATCCAGCTACTGGGCCCTTGTTTAATCCTCAGCATAAAAATTTGCTTAAGTTGGACAACTGCATTGTTTTGAAAGTCAGATCAGCAGATATGACCCTTAGAAAACAAAACAAAATATCAGCAATGACTTGTCAGTCATGCAAGGCTCTGAGACTTTTTAGAAATAAGGCTGAAATCCCATTGAATTCAGTAGGGGATGATGTTTATTTAGAATTGTCATCCCCCCCCAACTGGGGAATATATATGATGCATGAGAAGCAGGGGGGGAAAAACAAATACATTTAAAGAAAAAAAATGATGGAAGGGCTGGGTTTAGATTTGTGAAACCTTGTGCTGAAGCTCTTTTCAAATTAAAAGAGGCTTGCCATATATAGTTGCACATGGTACCAACACTGACTGTGTAATATTGACTAACAATTTTTTCAATAGAAATAATCAAAAATATGAAAAGTGGGTCAAATTTTGTGGCGAAGATGAAGGCTATCTCTAAAAGTTCCATTTTTATGGAATTTTATTTTTCCATAAAATAAATTTTATGGAAATTTGTTTTTTTGTCTGTCAACATGTCCTAAGTTAATATCAGCGCTCCTTAAAATGTTAATAGCTGAAAATCAAATCAAAATTAAAATTTCAGAGTTTATATTACCTAGCAAGCAAAGGGTCATTCTACATGGAAAGGAAAGCCTGAAACAAAACAAAACAAAATATTTTTCCATGTTATGGCTGATTTTGACTTGATACATTTCAGTAAGAGAGACCCAGACTGGTGTAGCGGTTAAGGCACCAGGCTAGAACCTGGGAGACTGTGAGTTCTAGTCGGTAGTGGGTTCTAAAACCCTTTACTACCGGTTCGCACGCTCGCGCGCACAACACTTCTGCACATATGCAGAAGCGTCCCGGGCGGGTGAGCGGAGCCTCCCATCGCCGGTGTTACCAGTTCTTAGAACCGGTCCAAACTGGGAACAACCCACCACTGGTTCTAGTCCCACCTTAGACAGGAAGTCAGGTTGCGCTAGACCCTCTGTCTCAGGAAGGAGACAGTGGCAAACCTCTCCTGAAACCTTGTCAATAAAACTGAACCAACATGTCCAGGCACTCATCAAGAGTCAAAAACTGACTCACACACACACACACAAAGACTTTAGATCATAAAGGACTTATAAATTGCAAGGAAATATAGCACTGTTCAGAAACAGAATGCTGCTTAGAATATGATCTGAATATATTCAAATAACATGAAATCCACATTTTTCTGTTGGTCCTACATCTTAACATTATAGCTAGATAGTATATTTTATAACATGCTTTTTAAATTAATACTTTAAATGTATGTCCATATATTCCAAATATAAATATATACACTGAAAATTTTATTCCCAGTGAAAAATAAAAACAAAGAAACAGCTACACAAATATTCAGCCATTCTATTCCTTTCTTCTATCCTCTGAATAATCAAGCTTCTATTGTTCTGGAAAATATTATTCCAAGATGTGAAAGAAAAAGATTATATAAATTATTTTCCCCTGTATAATTGGAACAAATACACACAGACACACACATGTGTTTGTGCTTGGCTATCTGTCTACGCGCGCACACACACACATAAACACACACATACACACACACACACACACACAAACAAACAAACACATACTTTAGATCCTTAAGAAACCAAGATAATGAGTTTTGTTTCTCTGATTCATTTTGGGGATGAAGACTTTGCTCTTTACTTCTAATAAAGGTGTCAGAAAAGTGAGGGATCAGTTCAGCCACCAAGTTGAAAAACAAAATTTAGACCACACCAGTAGAACGAGTGCACTGAAGTTTCATAATTTGTTGGCGACTTTTGCATTGTATTAGCAAAATACCATATCATCAATCTCCTTGTGCATTTTGTCCGACTCTGCCTTGCACACCCTGAAGCATAATTACCATCACATAACATATGCATTGTGAGCTTGGAAAGTATGGAATAAAACTGACTTTGATAAATAAATCACTGTTTGCACAGTTTATTAACACATACACCCCAAGTTTTTTTTTAGTACTGAAGCAAAGAAAACTCTTTTGGTGTGTTTGCTATACAGTATACTTTTCTGAAACATAAAATCTGACTAACTTCCTTACAGTTCACAGAGTTGAATGCCAGATTGACTGGAATCAGTCCAAAGTAGATCAATGAGATTTACCAGCCATTAAAAAAAAAGATGTCCATCCATACATAGAAGAACTGTCTTAACTTTGCATCAGTAAAGATTGCTTATATTTGACTCAAGAGCCCTACTCTGGTCATCTCAGCAATGGTACTTGTTACTCTTCATATCCTCTTTAGCAATACTTCACTCCCATAAGGAGCAGAGAAGAGGCACAGGAGAAAGATAGAGCAGAGCAAAATAGAGGCTTCCTTTATTATCTTTTCTGTTCCCCAAAGAAGCAGGAAATTGTAAGGAAAATAAGTATGAAAATGATAGCCATTGCATAAGTGACAATATCTCTTAGGCTCATACTAACAGGGACTTAGTCAGTCAAACCTTTTTGTTTGCAATCAGTCTCTAATGCATATGCAGAAATTATTCTTGCTCCTAAGTGAATATATTTAGGAGGGAAGATAGGCCTCATGTCTGTATTAACTGCTAACTGCAGAAGAAGCAACTTTCTTGGGATTGTTAATTGATCTGTTAAAGCAACTCTCTTGTATCTTCTCCATCGGGTTCAAATTGGATGGAAAGAACAGATGACTGATTTCCCATTAATGGTACTTACACTATAAGTAAGAACTAAGTGAAATGGGATTTTACTTCATTGTAGGTGGATGGAAGATTGTAACTTCGTTGCCATTAGATTTAATGAGAATATTAATTTCCTAGATTTTAGTTTTGTCCTTGTGACAAAGCTATTAAAAGATTATAAACACACTCAACAAAGGCTACTTTAGCTCCATGTTCCTGGCTCTTCCTATCTTCCCTGCTGGAGCAGTTATTTTGAACAGCTTTATAGATATTTTATTTTCTATCTGATTCTATCTGATTTTAATTCCTTTTTGCTTTATTAAAATTATGGTCTTACATTAGTTGAATTTCTATGCTTAATTCATAACAGTTTTTGTTTTTATATGTCTTCAAGTATTTGGCCCTTTTTTCTTGTCCTCAGATCAACGATACAAACAATAGTTTTTTATGTAAAAGCAAAAGTTGTATTCTCCTCAGTTGCTCTTTCTGTATGTCTGGGTGTGAATGGGTAGTGCAGGATTCTATCTAGAAAACCGATCCCCCAAACCATAATTCCATAAACAGTTTTAGCACATGTTCCCCACTCCACATTCATTCATACACAGAAGAAATTATTTGTGTGCAAGCATGAACACGATCTAAAATGTTATTGAAATAAATGAGGAAATTCTTTCGGACAGAAGGTTTCACACATGTAATGCTCTACTTGTATATCATTTGAGTCAACATCCCAATAAAATCCACAGCAGGTATATTGTGTTTGTATGTGCTGGATTATACTCTAAGTGGTTAATTGAAAAGAAAGGAGGCATAAAAAATAAAAGTCTTCTAGAAAGCAGGAAAAATCTGAACTATACATCCATTATTTTCCAAACCTTACCCAAGTAGAATAGTTAGACCTTAATCTTGCCCTAATTTAAGATAAGGAAAGCCAGCAGAACATCATTTTGGCTGTAATTATTATCTTCTGAAAAGCAGTGGTGCATTCTCTAGAGCTTGTGCATCTAGGGAAGATTAGAGTTCACTAAGAGGCTCCATTTATTTCCACTTACCAATTTAAGTAGGGATAACATATTACACTTTACAGAAAAAGAAAAAAAAATGTTCTGGTTAGCACAGACACATCCTTTTTTTTCCCCTTCCCCTCCTCCCCCATCAGCTCTGCTGCTTTGCTACTGCACCACACCTTACAAATTGAGACAATATGCTGGATTTTATTGGAGGGAGAACAATCTTTTTAAACTGTAGCCCAAGGAGGTAGTTATGAAAAATCATTTCAAAACAGGAAAAGGATTGCTTTCATTTTTTTTACTCTCTTTCTCTTCTTTTTTTAACACAGGATAAAACTGTCCCATTCAGTTGTCACACATCTATTCTGTCATAACCAATAAGAGAATAGCAGTTCCCTTGCAAATCTGTGCGTTTCCATGCAGTATGGTAGCTAAAAATGAGAAGAAATGCCCTCAGACTACGTTTATAATAACAAGTGGAAGTTGTAACGCATTTACTTCAGACAAGGTGGACGCTGCATCTTTGAAGGATTCTTCACTAGTATGACTGCCTTCTTTCAGTGCATTTCTTTTTCTTCTCTGAAACCCTAGTGGTTAGAGTTTTTACCAGTGGTTTCAGCTAAAATCACCTGAAATCTTCTGTCTTAAGTACCTTGCAAATCTTTGTTCAGAAAAAGAAAGTTCTTGATACAAGGCTTAGCCAGAGATGGCTAATAATTGTATCCTATTCTCTAATACTCAGGGAAGAATGAAAGTACAAGTCTGTTGTAAAACTACCCACACCAACCAAGTGCTCCACTATCAAAGTAACAACTCCAACCTCCCACAAGAGAAGCTGTATGTTTAGATGAGCACAAACAGATTGCAGTAACCCTGAATATCAGAAAAAGGAAACACAGCATCTATACAATGTCTTCCAACAAAATGGATGCCTCAACCTACCATAGCGTGACCAACACAACTGGTGAAAAGGATACAATGCCATAGATCAAAAAGATCTCAGAAACTACCAAACAACTATAACAACTACATGGCATCACCATAGCACACAAATCAACTAAAGCCCTCCAAAACATCCTAAGTAAACCAAAAAACCCAGCAGCCCAGAGTCATCTACAACATATAGTGTAAGGACTGCCACAGCCAATATGTAGAACAGACAAACAGAAGACTAGCAGAGTGCATCCATGAACACCAACTAGCAGTCAGAAGACATGTGAAAATATTTCCCCCCACAATATTCGTGAAATATTCCGTGAAAATATTTCACGGATATGCAATCCAATGCGGAGCGCACACGCGCAGGCGAAACGTCACAACCCGAACCGGTGGCAAAGGTAAGTGAAACCCACCCTTGTCTCACACCCTGGGTGAGGCTTGATATTTTCTAGATACGTGATAAGCAGCCTTCTTTAAACCATTGGCAGTGTATGAGAGAGAGAGACCTTGTGTCCCACTAACTGGCTGATGCCACTAACAACCAAAAAGACAAGCACAAATCACCAATACTTTTTTCTGAGGTAGGAGAGCCAGATCCAGATCATGATTACAGAACTTGAAGATATTATAGACATCAATGACTATTAGGATCCCAATTGTTAGGAAGATTCAGAATCAGTATGTGATGAAACTGGTATGCAGATCAACTGGCTGATCAAATAAATATTATCTGAGATTGTCAGATATTTCAAGGATACTATTGTATACAGTAAATGGCAATGCAATTTTTATAAAATCCCCAATAAGATACCATTTGTTGGAAAGGGAAGAAATGAGCACAAATGAGCTAATTTCAATGAAATTTGATAGCATTTGTATACCAACTCAGCCAAAAGTTACAATTTGGTGAAGGGTAGTAAAAACCTTCCAGTCTTCAAAGATAATACATTTTTTTGCCTAGAAGTTACCATGAGATCTTTTTTTAGCTGCAAAAGACACAATATTGGAAAACTTATAATGATGATTTCTAGTGTTGCTCTTCAGAATCTAAATACATTTTTAAAAGCCTATTATTTTACCAGTTAAATGATCAATTCTGTTTTCACTACTCAGTACCCAACCACAGCAAGTTAATCATGGAATACTCATCTGATCCTTTGCCAAATCAGTATCCTATACACAAGAGAATGAGGCAAAACATAGACCAGCTTACTAGATAGTCCAGATGAATTTATCAATGCCTGCTTGTGAGTCACTATGCACATGACTATGGTATGAATCAAGAAATGTCTAGCTTGGAATCTAATTTCTGCTCCCAATCCACATTGACTTATTATACATGTATACCTGCTATATAGAAAAAATATGTATCTTCATTGACCTACAATTATGTAAGGCATTTTGGATACCAACATAGTCACTGTAATTATGAAAATATGTATCAGTAAGGTGTTGTAAAAGGTATGCAACTGGAAGAAAAACACTCAGTGCTTTATAAGAACTATGAAATTTCTGTACAGCTTCTGCACTGAAATAATTATATCCATTATTATATACAGTATGAGGAAACTTCACAAATCAGTAGTTTAATTATAAGCTCTGTATTTTTAAGCTCTATGTAGGTGCCAGAGTTATCCTGATTATTTCTTCTATACTAACTTTTCTATGTGAACTCCCTCTTTGAATTGATCCATAAAAACTGTTCTTGCAGACATGCATTCTGGTACTGCAAAGGTTATTACCCCAATGAATAATGGATAGTGCATTTATTTCCCATTTGTAAGCACAATGAAGAAAGTCGCAAGTAACAACTTGTATTTTCTCAGCATAGGGTCCCAACAAGTCTTCTTCTACCATGTAAGAGTCTGTGTTCATTATGATTATGACCAAAGTAAAATATTACTTTGTATAGCTGTTCTTCTGCTTCTTTAGTGTCATTAAGAAGAGTGGAGTTACCTGCCTTAAGAAGAAAACACTATGCACTGTTTTTTCTTCCACAGAGTAGTTTGAACTAAATTTGGACTGAAATAATATTTTCTTCATTTTTTTAGTTCTCTGAGAAAAATAAAGTTGTCAGGATTAGCTTTTGTTCAGTCAGTTCCTTTTGAAGCACAACATACAAGGGTGAGTCAAAATGTAATGCCATTTTCTTTAGGACAGATATAATTACCAACACAGGAACATGTAGCATACATCAAAATGAAGCTGATCCTCTGTGGATCACATCCCTACTTCTCAACATAGTCACCGTTTCTCTCAATAGCAATGTTCCACCTTCGAATGAAAGCATGTATCCCTGCCTCATAAAATTCTGTTGACTGTTCTTTGAGCCACTTCTTCACTGCAGTTTTCACTTCCTCGTCACTAGAATAATGTTTGCCTCTCAAACCCTCTTTCATGGGGCCGAAGAGATGATAGTCTGAATAGTATTGTCCTCAAACACATTTTGTAATCGTCTGTGAATGTTCACAGGGGTTCCCCCCTCAGCAACAAGGAATTCAATCACTGCTCTTTGTTTTTGACGCAACTCTAAGGGGGCAGCCATTTTGAATTTTCCTTGCGAGTCTAAAAACCTGAAAAGTAAGAAACAAAATATTTCAGAATGTTAATGATATAATCATTTATAACTGGGAAAAAATTCAGGTATTTTTTATCAAAAACTTCACCTGAAATAAAGAAAGTGGCATTACTTTTTGACTCACCCAGGGTATTTTACATTTATCAATGGAACTTTGTACCTTTATTTATTTTGGAAATTTTACAATCATGCAAACTGATTAACCCACTCAGCTAAAATACAATTTAATTTTTTTTAAATGTAGGAAGAAAAACAAAGGCAATTACAAAAGCTTTGGATTCTTTCTACCTTGTTGGCTTCATTCACAATCAGCTTTCCACAGCCTCCAGTGAAACAAGTGGGAAATATCTGTTTGTAACCTCCAACTGCTAATACTTTTCAACTGACAAATGCCCTTTAAAGAAAGATGGTTAATATTTATTAAACTAAATGAGAGAAGAAAAAGGCTTTTATTTCTTTATTACCAGAGTATTTCCTTACTCATTTTCTTTATAATACAAACTGGAAGCTTAGTCCTCCATAAAGAGAACTTTTACTTTACAGTTAGACAACATACAATAAAATCTCAGTTTAATGGAGCATTCGGATGAGAAAGCTTCTCTGTTAAACCTGAATGTACGTCATTTACTTAAATTTACTTCATTTGCATAATTACATCAGTTGTCTTCACTGAATTCAGTTATAATGGAAAATTGAGCTCAAATGTTGTCCATTAAGCTGCAAACCCACGGAATCAAAATTTTACTGTAAAACAAGTTTGACTACTGAACATATACCATGCCACTCTGACATATGACAGGGGCACCTGAATGGATGGTTACTGTTCTTTCTGAATTCTCTTTCAAGTGTTCTTTTTGAGGACATTGTTTATGATCCATCAGGTGCATTAATGCATCATACTAGTCCAATTTTTATTTTAGGCCAAGTACTAGCAACATGGACCTGCTCCAAGTTGTTCAAGATGAAATGTCATTAGAAAGCAACTATAAACGTACAGTTACAATTTATAACCCAAATTTGCTTGCATTCCACCATTTATATTAATTCCATGGTGTTACTTGTGGGCATTGTTCCCAGTGGGGATTTATTCAAAAAAGACATTGAGTTTCACCATTACTTAAGAAGAGAATGCATATCACCAAATTACATTCCCAAGGAGAACAAAAAACAACAACACAGTATTTCCATTGCATGTCAAGTACAATACTGATCTCCAAGTTTTAAGGTCAGTGATAGAAAACATATTACAGAATTCAAAACTGGATGAGTAAAGACAGAAGCAGATGTCTTCATCCTGCAATACTCAGGATTAAAGAGAGGGAGTGAAGAACATGAGTGGAAAGGTATTGCTTTTTGCTTCTGGGACAATAAATGAATAAATTAAGCTTTTAAGAAATAACAGACTTTAAATTTGGAGGGAAAGCACAGGATCACATTTTTTCCTTATATTCAGGTAGTATTGTTTTTAAAATTAACATGCATTTATACTGATGGCTCCTTACAAGAAGCAGTTCAACAAATCAATGTTCCTAAATGCATTGAGTACAGAAAGGAAATAATTAAACACTGAAGGGATATAAGACCAGTGGTCAACGGAGGGGACTATATTGTTATAAACTACCATATAGTTGTAAAGAATTACAATTCTATGCTTATTTCATTATAGTTCAAGGGGGAAAAGATGCTGGTGATATACATTTAAGGTATGCAATCCAAGTATCCTCTTTTGAAAAATTCCTTGAAAAATAAAATGTATACGAAAGGGAAGAGCTAGATGTAGCTCAATATATCCTTTGGCCATGGTTCATAGAGCTCAACATGCTGTCCTGGTTTTATAAATTAGAAATCTTGTCATCTTATCATTGAGATCACAAAAATTGGGGCAAACTATCTGTTAAGTGAACCATAATAACCCAAACTTTAACTTCAAGAAAATTACACTTGGAAACTCTTCACAGGGCTGTAGCCTGAACAGAAATAAGACTCTTTCCTTCATTCTCTCAGAATTATTTAGCCTCTTTTCAGAATTTCAAAGGCTGCAAACACAACATAATTGATTATGACAACCTGATTATGAGCAAAATACTATCAGCAGAATTTATACCAGAAATTAAGCAAATGAAAGAATAATGGCTGCATTATTGTTTTGATTAAACATGCTACAGTATACAACTATTGATTACAGTTAACAATAATTTAGTGACACAACATTCTTATAGAGTTCATTTCAGACTTTGGACTACTACACATTAAGTCTGAAAAGTATATAGAGAACTTATTTGGGCTGTAGACAAAATACAATTATACATTATATAGTAATTCCATTATCTTTTTTCCGGATCAGGTTTTTGGATATGATAATGTTGGACAACAAGTGAAAGTTAAGTGAGATACTATTGACCAGTTGTCCTACTCAAAACCACACATTTGTACAGATATGAATTGGGGAGAGAAGAATTATGTGTTCTGTTGTTGCATGTAAGTGAGTTTAGCATCATGTCTAAAAGTGTCACTTTGGTCCCTGATTATAACAATAGATGAATTTCAAAATAGACATAGGAGTTACTAGATATGATTCTAGCCTTCCTTGAGAAAGTGTTTACAGATAGCTGAATTAAATTTTTTAAAAATAATTGAAATAGTGTTCCATTTCCTCCCTTGACACTAGATAGGGTTTTAATCTCTCAGATCCACCAGAATTAACAACTGGTGGTGTTTTTCACTGGGGCATCAAATGTTGAAGTATTATTGTAGGAAATTTTCAGTTTAATTTGCATACAGCACACTCCTATTCAATTCGAAGCAAGCACATACACCATTCACTTCAGCTAGTTAAAAAATATATAGTGTAATGTTTATTTATTGAACATGAGCAAACATCAAAATCAGTTGAGCCAAGGTGGCGCAGTGATTAGAGTGCAGCACTGCAGGCTACTTCAGCTGACTGCTAGCTGCAGTTCAGCTGTTCAAATCTCACCGGCTCAAGGTTGACTCAGCCTTCCATCCTTCTGAGGTCGGTAAAATGAGGACCCAGATTGTTGGGGGCAATATGCTGAACTCTGTAAACCGCTTAGAGAGGTCTGTAAAGCACTATGAAGTGGCATATAAGTCTAAGTGCTATTGCTATTGCTAGTTAACTGCCAAAAATGGGCAAAAGACAGACAACAGCAGGGAGAGAGAGGAAGAAAGAGATAAAATATTGTCAATATCAGCAATCTACATTATCTACATCTCTTTCTTAAAAGACACAGAGCTTTTCAGAGACAGTGGAAATAATACTGTGAGGAATTAGCATAGACAATGCCTGGAGAAGCCTTTGATTACTCCAGCTTTAACCTTTCTATGCATATAGCAGCAGCAGGATGAGGATAAAAATTGGTACCCCAAGTGATCCTTCCTCTATCCTGTAGCATTTAAGAAGCTAATGGATAGGAATGATGTATCCAACACCAAATTCTGTGATTATTGTTTGAGGTAGGTTCCAGTTCAGGGAGGAAAATTCTTCATCAATGGGTTACAATACCTGCAGGGGCTGAGGAATGGCAAATGATGATGTACTTCAATGTCATGATGCAGTCCCTTTCACATGCATCATGGTGTTGTAGCCAGTTTGGTCTAGTGGTGAAGACAACCAGGCTAGAAACCAGGAAAGTGAGAGTTCTAGTCCTGCCTTAGGCTGACTGGGTGACCTTGAACCAGTCACTCTCTCTCAGCCTAACTCACCTCATAGGGTTATTGCTGTGGGGTACATAGGAGGAGGAAGGAGTATGAGGTATGTTTGTATGTTTGCCACCTTAGTTATTTATAAAAACAATAAAGGTGGAATGTCAATCAATTATTAAGCTTACACTTATAGGAGATTGAGTTTGTGCCATGAGATTGCAAAGCTCATTTCTGCCACATTCTGCCTCATACTTCCCTCCGACCGGTTAGGGCCCACAGAGTTGGCCTCCTCCAGGTCCCGTCGGCCAAACAATGCCGGCTGGCGGGCCCTAGGGGGAGAGCCTTCTCTGTGGCGGGCCCCGCGCTCTGGAACCAACTTCCCCCAGAGACCCGAACCATCCCCACTCTGCTGGCCTTCCGAAAAGCCGTTGGCTTTTCCTGCAGGCGGGAGGTAGAGCTTAATCCACTCGAGCTCACCCCCCAAGTATGTATGGTTGTTGAATGGATGTTGTTGTTTTTATATTGTGCTTTTAAATTTTGTACTTGTTTTAAATTATGATTTAATTGGTTATTCTTGTATTTTTTTCTCTGTTGTACGCCGCCCTGAGTCCTCCGGGAGTTGGGCGGCATATAAGAATACCAAAATAAATAAATAAATAAATAAATAAATTTCATCTTTCTGAAAATTTCTTAAATTTTGTAGACATTTTTGATCACAGGGCTACTGTGATGACCAATGAGAGCAATGTTTTCCAATATTTGTAGGGAAATCATGAAATGAAGATAAAACAAAATAAAAATCTAAAACTACATTAATAATAACCACTCGTTAAAAACAACAATAGAGGTTGCTCAATAATAAGCATCCAGAAATACATAGTAAATCTTAGCTCTGAGCTGATGGTTCTATTTTATTTTTTTTATCCAGTTCTAGCCCGCATAGTGGATAGCAGGAAATTCAACACTAAGCTTTTACAGCTATTTACACTGACTGAATTGCCAGTGAATAATACAGCTCCGCGTTCTGTAGGTGCTCCCACTTAACTTGTTAAAATGATGGGTGTACTAAATAATCCTGTTATACAGGGATATAACATTCCATTGAGAGAGAGCAGTTTCATGTAGCAATTTTACAGACCGCTTTAAAAAAAACCTTTGAAGTCTATGGCCAAAGCCTTAAAGTTGCTTTTTTTAAAAAAAAAACCAGAGGCTCTGAAACTGTTCGTTTTCATGTGCTACAGTAGCTTAGCAGTCCTTTTATAAAATATACAAATTGGAGGTAATAAATAATGGTCAATTTTGAGTTAAATTGTAACTCAAGAGGAAGGTGGATAAGCAGCTGCTATGAACTGGTATAGTCTCTGGCTGAAATTCCAAGAAAACTTTCAACAGATGCCTATCCATTAATTCCAGGTCATCAACAGTAGGGCAATAAGAATGGTTAAATTTACAGGATAGCAAAATTATTAGGACTGTGCAACAGTCTGGATTTGTTATTGTTATTTATTAGTTCATTATTACTCTTTAATGTTGTATTAATTAAATATAGATCAAAGTAAGATCATTTTCAGAAATGTTTCCAATCTAGTCTATTGGAGTATCAGCAATCTTTTAGAATTTAGAACATGGTGCAATCCACTAACACAATCAGGTTGGTGGAGTTAAAATGACCTGTTTTCATGCTATTCAAGGGAACTGGAGCAAGTTAAGGATAAAAAGGGATTGAAAGTGGACCCAAAACTTGCAGCTATGAATAAGGAGCCAACTCGCAGATCAGGTACTTCGATCCTCTCTGGAATAAAGGAGAATGTGAGATCATCCATCTTGTGCTCCATACAGCTGCTTCCTATGAGGAGACTGAAAGGCAAAGGTCTCTGGAGGTGAAAGTTTTCAACAGATTAACAGCTCTGAACTTTTTCCTGATATCTGGATTTTAAAAAATGTTACACATTGGACTTGTTTATAATTAAGAATTGAGTCATGGGATGAAAAGTTTTATATCTATTAAATTAAGAGATGAAAAAACAGTGAAATTATTTATACTTATTTTGATGAATGTGGGGAACCACTAATAGTTGGTTATTTTAATCTCCATTTTTTCATTTTTGCACTATTTTTATATTTTTCTTAGTTTGTATTATCTTTTATAATTGTAGTTAAAACCTTTAATAAAAATATTTTTTAAAAGGATAAAAATGGATCCTACTTTTGTAAAAGGAGATTTAGACCAACATAGGCTATGTAATATATTTATGGTGAATACATTTCATGACTTTTGCTTTGTGTAGAGATACCATATATTAAAAGATTAAACATATTTGTATTTGGCTTCCTAATTTAAAAGTCTTAAGTAATAGTCAAAATTCTAAATACATATGATAAGAAAACAATATGAAATTAATCTATATCATTATTCCAAAATTCTGCTATACGTTTCTTGTTGTTGTTAGTCACGAAGTCGTGTCTGACCCATCGCAACCCCATGGACAACGTTCCTCCAGGCCTTCCTATATGTTTCTTGTACAGCAGAGTAATTTATGAAGAAAGTTACATCCATTTCATAAAGAATCTCCTCCAAATTCTGAGGTTCAACAGGCATGGGAAGAGATAAACCTACTGTATTTGTTTTAAGAAATACCAAATATCTAAATGTACAGTATAATCAGCCCTTCAAAATGTCAAAATTCTACAGCATGTACACTGCAACTAATAGTCAATTATACAAGTTTTATGTTTATATTTTGTACTTGGGTTGGGTGACTTCCCAGGCATATGACCCCAAATTTAGACCTCAGCCTGGCTTAACTAGATCAGAATAAAGTTTAAAATACAAGAGTTGGTTTGTCTCTCACAATGCAAAGAAGTCAAAACCTTTATAAAAGTTTATACCTGCCTTTCCAAATTAAGAAATATGTAGCCAGTCATTGGTATTATGTTTACATAATAATATAATGGCTCTGTCTGTCCTGGGAGACAAGACCTGCTTTAGTCTTTACAATTTGCAAAGAGAGGAGGTGGAAATGAAACCTGAGCAATCAAATATTCAGGTATTAACACCATGTATGTTGCTAGAGTTGTGCGATTGCTTGGTCTTTTCGACATTACTGTGTGCATTTCTTCTGCTGCACTCCCCTGCTGCCAACCCCACCACCCCAAATGACTGTATTTGCAGTACAAAGGCCTAAGAGGAATACATAAATGCTTTGAAACTAGCTTGCAAGCCCCACAAAGCTGCTGCACTGGCCGTGGATTGAGAGGATCCATTATTAAAAGAGGGATCAAAACGAGATGCAATTACGCCCAGTTAATCCCCTTAAAACAGTGAGGCATTTCTTCCCCCATAGCAATTATTTGCACATGGGTAAAAACAACGATCATATAGAACAAATTAAAACTTTGCCTTCAGATGCTACCACAATTGTTATGCAGATTTCTCTAATGTTTTGTTCAATCAGCAGCAAAAGACAAATGTAAGCTGGAAGATTCTAGTGCCCACTGAATGACCACTGAACTGTGATTTTAAGAAATCTTAAAATAGATGCAAATTGATTTTATTCTTACACTTCCTGTCTTATAGTACGTCTGCTCAAGGAAGCTGCGATCTTAAAAGTTGAATATTAAATCAGCTTAGCATAGGATATTTCTAAGTATCAATATGTGTCTGTGTATATGACTTACATACGCACATATAGTTAGACCAGTGGTGGGTTCCTACCAGTGCGGTCTACTCTACAGTACCGGTAGTGGCCAGCAGATGGCGCTATTTGCGCACGACCGCTCCGGTGCCGTCTTCGCCGGTCTGTCGCATGACGCCATCTTTTTGGAATTTTGGGGCTGATTTTGCTTCCTGCACATGTGCGGAAGCAAAATCTTGCGAGGGGACGCACATGCGTGCGAGATTTCAGCAATTTTTTGCTTCCATGCATGCGTGGAAGCAAAAAAAAGCACCAAAATCGCATGCACAGGTGCATCCCCTTACGAGATTTTGCTTCCACGCATGCGCAGGAAGCAAAATCATGCGAGGGCGCACGCATGCATAGTGAGCGCGCATGCATCAAAACATGGCAATGCGCACGCAGCGCACCAGTAGCGCAAAGAACAAGCAACCCGCCCCTGAGTTAGACATATATACATGCAATGTTTGTACATTCCGCCTATCTATCTTTCTATCCAACCTGCTATCATATGACCACTATAGTATGGAGAAAGCTTGTTTGGGCTATTTTAAATATTACCACTGATGTTTAAATATCACATTGGATTGAGTTTGCTAAGGTAGCAGATTTTGAAATACAAAACCTCGGTTTTGGTTGAAAATTTCCAAATGGAAGGCTGAAAGGGGGCTGAGGGAGACAGAGAAAACAATAACCTTCTGCCAAATCTTATTTATTTCCTACACAACTATAAGCAATTTAGCCCTCCTCCCCAAACAGAGGCAGATCAGATGAGTTAGACAGTAGTCAATTCATTTTGCATAGGAATGGCTCATTAAAAAAAAGAGCTTCGCATTTGTTTTGTGCTCTGATTGGACAGTGCACAAAATGAATTTACTGTGTCACTCCAAGATGTAGCAGGACTAATGAGGGAGGGAGAGCGGATGGTGGGATGGGTAAATCTACATTATATTCATTCCCCTCTGCTGGTATAGCTCATGAACAGAGGTGTCTCTCATTATGTATGTGTCTCAGGAGCTTTCTTTAATATTTTAATAAATAACAACATCAGCCCAACAAGAAATTAATGAATAGTATCATTAATAATGAGCTAGAGTCTTGTAGTGATGGGATAGATATTAAATTGAACCACTGTGGTGCTATCTCTAGAGACCTGGGGTTTTTCCAGCGGCAAACAAGGCAGCTGAATGAAGCAGCCATTGCTCTGTGCCAACAGCTTTTACAACAGGTTGAGAGTAATAAAAGAGGATTTTCTGCACGATAAAGTTAAGCCCTAGAAAATCTGCTGGTGTCGATCGGTGTGAAAAGTACTGCCAAATGTGATCCTTAATTAAACTTTAATTAAGATAAAGCTCCTCTCTCTCTCTCTCTCTCTCTCTCTCTCTCTCTCTCTCTCTCTCTCTCTCTCTCTCTCTCTCTCTCTCTCTCTCTCACACACACACACACACACACACACACACACACCACACACACACACAAACAAGAGGGCTAGAAGAAGCAGAGAGAGTATTAGCTACTTCCCTGCCACCAAGTTCTGCCCTAAAATAATTCTATATTAAACCATAAAAAGTGTGCTCAAATAATGTTAAATCCACTACACCCAGAAAACTCAGCGTTAAGTTAGATGGCGCATCCTTAATTCATCTCCTTTGTCAGTAAGTGTATTACAGCTTCTGAGATGTGAGATCAGCCACAATTTGAAGCCTCTGAAGTAATGGGAGATGTTAAGAGAGAGAAATTGTGCATTTGAGTCCAGATTTTGTGCATTTTAATCACCCACTAAATACAATCTCCCTGTTCATTTCTCTTCTGTGTGATTCCATTCCTCTTATTCTTAAAGAAGCGTATAGTGGTAGAATGGCTTTCCTTTTGCTATTATGCCAGATAAGAAATCATCGCCCCTTTTTCAGTAACACAAATTATCTTGCAGCAAAATCTGCGGACTAAATTCAGGAGTCACCTAGTTTAAAACAAATGCAGTCTGAGGAGAGAATCAACAACAACAACAACAACAACAACAACATAATCAGGCTTCTGATTTGCTCTGAGATTTGCACCTCATTCTGGGTCTTAGCAAATCCATAGTAGAGAGTTCTGGTTTACAATAATTATTCATTTATGGGGTATTGGCACCTAAAATTTTGAGAATTGATATTATGCAATCACCGAATCTCTCAAGGTTGTCAAATATAGTATATTTAAGAGATCATGACGAGCTTCAACTAGATACTCTCAGTAATGAGCCGGGAATAGCTTGAACAAAAGGTTTCTCTGACTGGGTTTATCTGGCAATGGGATGGAAAATTCAAAGCAGCTTAAACTATTATTGGTATTTGAAATGTCTTCTTCAAAGAGTTACATCATAGAAAAATATAATAATAAGCCAGAACCAAGAAGACTGCAACAGACAGGAAATAACCACTTCTGCAAAGAAGCTGAAGAAACAGTGGACTACCTGGTTAGTTGTGGCAAGAAGATCGCACCAACTGACTGCAAATAATGGTATGACAAAATAGCCGCAATGGTGCATTGGAAAATCTGCAAGAAATACCATTGACTGCAAGGAAGATGGGACCATAAAATAGAGAAATAGAAAGTAATAGAAAGTGCTCTGGGACTTTAGAATTCAAACAGAAAAGCACCTGCCACATAACACCCCAGATTTAACAATTGTTGATAAGAAAGTCAAAACGTCTGGATAATGGATGTTTCAGTGCCTGGAGACAGTAGAATAGAAAAGAAAGAACTGGAGAAAACCACAAAATACAAAGTCCTGCAAATAGAAGTAGAATGACTGTGGCAAAAGAAAGCAAAGACAGTACCAATAGTAAGAGGTGTGTTGGGAGCGATCCCAAAACCTCTGAACAACACTTGAACCCCATTGGCATTGACAAAATCACCATCAATCAATTACAAAAGGCAGGCTTATTTGGAACAGCTTACATCCTGCAATGATACCTTTAACAACAACAAAACAAACAACAACTTTCCATCCCAGGTACTCGGGAAGGGTACATGGATAGAAATACCAGTCCCAGTCTAACATCTGGCTGACTGTGCAACCAACCATAATAATCATTTTATACGCCACTCCCAATGATTCTGTAGTGAATACAGAATGCTGAATGCAACATACTAAATTCTAAAATGAAATGATATGATTTAATGTATTCCAAGATACTGTTTTGGATCAGGAAACCTGTTTCCAGTCAAATGACCATTTCCAATACTTGGATTTAACAAGTAGTGTGAATCCTATATAACTAGGATTGTTAAGGAGTTATTGTGCTGTTAAGCACATAAACAGCGAAATGTGTTGTAGTAATGGTGTTGCAGTTTGACATGGATGCTATTCAGTCAATAAACAGAATATCTTTAGTATGTACAAAATAGTTTTTACTTGAATAGTAGCAAAGTTAAATAGGAAGTCCAAGTCATACACAGTTATTCAGTCAATGCGAAGTTTCTTCTTCTTGCCTATCTTTGTTTTAACTCACAAACAAAGATTACAGCTATCTCTCAATTTTATACTATCACAGATAGTTACTCTTCTCTTCACAGCAATTCCACACAGTCATAAAGTAATCTACTCACAGTAAAGCAGCAGAGAGTCTTCAATCCGGAACACACCATCAAACACCACTCACCACACTAAACCACCAACCATCAACCACATTGAGCATGCTCTCTTGCTTGCTTATATAGTAATAATCCACAATGCATTTAAAGCAATATACACATAACAATGATTTGTGGCTTAATCATATATTAACACACCCAATCGTTTGAACAGGGTTCTAACAAGGATCATAAACCAATGTTTTGTTAGTCTAGCATATTCAACAAACCATAGTTAAAATTTGGTTTAGTACATCACAGACCTAGTTTTAAAGGACAGATTACTCAATCTTCATATATTCCCTTTGTGGACTGACCCAGCCTTTTCCACTTTAATTTTCAACTGATGTGTTCTTCTGAGGTCTACTTTGGACCTCAAAGTAGACCTCAGAAGAACCATTACATTTTTATATAAAAAGGGGCAATTCTGATAGTTTTGTCTTAACTTTTAAAACAAATTAAGAAGACTAAGCACTATAAGCAC